>CM024240.1:111606046-111672404 GCA_013421045.1 Propylea japonica | reverse complement strand
TTAGATTATTTTATGAAAGTTTCCATAAAAGTAAGTCTCGAAATGCATTTTTTCCAAGATAAATGGTGTTGGTAAGTTTTCTTAAAAACTGAATAATTAAGTGTACACCACTGAGATATTTATTACGTTATTTTTGAATCCTTCGTTCAATTTGTAGTGAATCCTTCTACCCTGTTTTTGTGCGGGCGCCGTTTTTATGTAAGAAAATAAAACATCGTATTTGACGTCACTTTAACACATAGTATGTGGATGCTCAATGTTAAGATGTTTATTTTTTCTCATAAAACGGTGCCTCAATGAAGAAATGAGAAGATATTTTTGTCACAAATTGAACGAATAATTCTAATTAGTGTAGTTTGGAAACAATGCATTTCTGGACCTTCTTTTGTTGGAATTTTTTTTCATTAAATGGAAAATCATTCCCTTAAATCTTTCGCATCTATTCAAAACACACCATCATATTGTCAAAATTATTTATATACAGCATAAATCTGCTTTTGAATATTCGCTGCTTCCGATCCTCTTATGTAACGCGACATAGTTATATACAAAATAATTTAATGATCTGATGAATACCTTTATTATTTTACAATATTTTCGGAGTATCAAAGTCAAGTGGAAATGTCAGTTCCCAATATGATATTGATTAGTCCATTTTGAATGTGTTCATTCCCAATTAGATTGTGTTTACCATTTTGAAGTTGCTTAATGTAATTTTGAATTTATTTAATCCCAATTTGAAAGTGATTAGTCTCAATGTGAAGTTGAAACGCTATAGAACTCAAAACATTTTTTTTTATTATTTCAGTGGTCTGAACGAAACATTTGAATGAGTAACGAAACTGTTTGATATTTTACAATTCTGTTTTCATATTCGTGATTGATAATTGAAAAGTACAATTGTACAAAATTTCATCCATTTCGATTGAAATTTTTTTATCGCTTCAGACATGTAGAAAAATTTGTGTTCGATTTCTGAAAAAAATTTTCACATAAATCTTCAGAAAATTGTGTTCATTCAAGAAATAAAATTCAATTTGACAACCGAAAAAAAATAGGAACATTGCAGTTATTCCGCCATTTTGTAAAAATTTTGGTCACTTAAGTGTTATACATAACTCACCACACTCATAAAAATCTTGCTCGAAAATGACGTTTGACACTCTGTATCTCGCTAATGCTTCGAAAATGGAATATATTGTATGAGGCAAAAATGATTTTTCCGATGTCCTCTACACGAACATATATGTTTGTCTAGTTTATGATGAAACGCCCTGTATAGATTTGGAAATTTACATCGAAGAGATACGATACTAATGCATCAGACAGAGAATTTTGCTGTGCAGTTCCACAGTTTTATTTTTGACAGACTCACCACCTGTAACTGACTGAATCCAATTGTTCGATTGCAATCATGTAATTTTGTCTCTTTCTTAACGTTGAGAGTGGCAAAATGGTAGCATCGAATTATGTGTTAGGCTGCCGTAATACTCGAATCAAGTATAGGTGTACAAATAAGTTTCCGCGGTTTGTCAAAAGATGGCCCCACCAGAAGGTTATGGAGAAATTGTCAGATGTAAAACGAAATATCCCAAGTTTAGTCATCTGGCAACACCATAACCTTGAAGTACTAGTGATTCCGTATCAGCATCACGTAATTTTTTTCGTGCAAAAATGTCAAGTTTTATTCCGAATAAGCATCATTTGCGGGAACTTTTGATTTACTTCTTTAATGTGAAAAAATCTGCAGCTGAGGCGCATCGATTGTAGAGGAAGGTTGCGGCTTCGGCGTTTGCTATATTTTGAGGGTTTCGAGGTCCGGGGGTATTTTAAAAAAATTCCCGAAAATCGCGAAAAATCCCTAACTAATCGGGATTTTCGACCCTAAGGAGGGTCGCGGGGGTTCGGTTATCGATCGCTATCGACGCAGAAATCGCGAAATCTACGTTTTTGCAGAAGAAATCGAGACGATATCTCTTTTAGTTTAGAAATTATCGAGAATTTAAATTTCGGGGACGACAAATTTCGCAGGTGTCGCATTATTATTGCTCGTCCACATGTTGAGGCGCCGGTAAAAACATACTTGGAAACACTCAACTGGGAAGTTTTACCCCACACGCCGTATTCACCAGACTTAGCCCCTTCTGATTATCACCTGTTCCGGTCGATGGCACATGGTCTGTCTGAGCAGCGCTTCACATCATATGAAGACACCAAAAATTGGGTAGATTTGTGGATAGCGTCAAAAGATGAAGAGTTTTTCGACGGGGTATCCGAATGTTGCCAGAAAGATGGGGAAAAGTAGTGGCAAATGATGGAAAATACTTTGAATAAAACGTAATGTACTTTTCTTTTACAATAAATTCCTAATTTTTTATAAAAACCGCGGAAACTTATTTGTACACCTAATACATTCGATTGCTCACCATACTGGTGCCGTATTCTCGAGAAGTGATATTCGAAAACGTATACGAACTTCATTGCGCGGTGTGCATTTTTTCAGGTAAAACAGGGTCTCGCGCAATGAAGTTCGTATACCGAATATCACTTCTCGAGAATACGGCACCTGAATGAATTAAGTCTCTACCAACGATGAGAGACAGACAACATTACAAAATTGTAATCGTAGGTACAACTGGATTCAGACAGTTACAGCACGTGGATATCTCGAATATAGAACTGTTCAACTGTTTGGCGAATTTCGCTGTCTGATGCTTTGTAAAGGGTCTTTCAATAGGGACGGGTCGATGTTGGCAGCCTGTGGCGGCCATGTTGTTTTAACGTCGTCTTTCTAACCTATATTTTTTTATTCAGTTAGTAATGCCAAATCACCATGGCAAGTTACACGGTTGAGCAACACGTCCAAATGTTAAAAATTATTACCCAAATGAGTGTTCGTTAGTGCAAACGTTACGTGCATGGTTATCTCTCGCAGAGGTGACGTGAATTGGCCACCGAGATCCTGCGACTTATCACCTTTAGACTTTTTTTTGTGGTTTTCTTAAGTCGCAGGTCTATACCAATAAGCCACAATCGACCGATGCCCTTAAAGTCAACATAGCTCAGGCTATCGCTGAAATTCAACCCGAACTATGCGGCAGAGTTGTTGAACATTGGACAACTCGAATTCGTGCCACCATGAGAAGCCGCGGCGGACATTTAAACGATGTGATTTTCCACACATAATGGCATATATAGCTCTTTCAAATAAAAAAAAAATCGTTAAAATCTCACACACGGCCTTTTTATTTCATCTCAAAATCGACCCGTCCTTATTGAAAGACCCTTTATTTCGTTTATTACCGATGTTTATTTCTGAACCTGTACATACGAGTATATGATCTATCGCTCCAAATATTTTCACTTCTTCTGACGTAAATTTTAAAAAATACGGAGAAATCAGATTTTCAGTAAGGTATATGGAATGAAAGATATCCAAGATAAAGTTTATATTATCGAGTAACAGTAGTATTTCGTCATCGATTCAAATATCAGGACTTGAGTTCGACCCTTTAGGAAAATAAAACGATAATACGACAAGTTTCGTAATGAATTGACTTTTGAGATGCTTGGACGTATTGAGCAGTTGATTGAAAAAAGGAGTGGAAATACGGACTATTGAGTTTGGATTCAGCTGAGGAATAACTTTAATGAATCCTAAATAAATGATGGGTAAATTCAAATTTTTCTGATTCTTTCTTTTCCGTTTCGTCCTACACAAGGCAAAGAGTAACAAACAAAGATTTCCCATCGAATAGATTGCAGTTTGAATTAGAGAAAATATTTATGACCCGTTTAACGATGCGTGCATATTTGTAAGATTTGAATAGTTCATTGGAATCAGTTTTTGAGGTATACAGGGTGTTTCAGAAAACGAGTTCAAACGCCAAAGGTAAATTTCTGAACTTAGTTCGAGCACAACCATCTAAATCACATAGCCGTGAACACAATGTGGCAACGCCCCGAATAAGGGAACCGTAGGACCTACTCGGGGACTTCAGAACGCCGAAGTGAATTCGATATAGAAGTGCGATTTTTGAATATTTTCTAATTAGTGGTTCAACAGTCTTCTTCTTCTTCACACTTCAAAAATAGGCATAATTGCCTGTTTCTTCTTCTTCGTCACCATGCCTAGTCCGGTCTCAAGTTGTTACTCCATCGCTTCCTCGGTCGTCCGACACTTCTGCGACCCAAAGGTGATTTGTCGCGGGCAATTTTTACAATTCGTGTGTCGTCCATTCGATTGATATGTTGATTCCATTCGACCTTCCTATCCAGTATCCAGCTGTTAACATCCTTTATCCTACATGTTTCCCTGATAGCTTCACTGCGTTCTCGGTCTAGCAGTGTCTTTCCAACAATTCTTCTGAGTACCCTCATTTCTGCCGTTTCCAGTAATCGTTTTGTCTTCGATGTGTCCGGTCGTGTTTCAGCAGTATAAGTCATTATTGGTCTTATTGTTGCCTTATACAGGGTGTTTCATTGGAAAGGGAAATACTTCACAGGTGCATAGGTGGCACCAAGACGGTTCTAGAGACACCCCATTTATTGGGTCTCACTGTCTTCATAGCCGAGATACAGGGTGTTTTATATGAATTTTGCCCGTTTCTTCCTGAGGCTGTACCAGACGAACCACTCGGTATATTTTCTTCATATTTGGCAAATATGTTCCTAACTGAGAGCCCACACATATCATGCAATAACCGCCTCGAAAATCCAGGTCCGGGTTAACAAAAAATTATGAATCGTTTGAATCCTCGAAACACACCCTGTACATCGGAATTTTGAAAATCTGTTTTAATATTCGAAACACCACCAAAAACTAAACTGAGACGTATACTTCAAATTTTCGCGCAGAAAGTTTTACTGCATAAATTTTCAAGGTAAATGTGAAATTTTTAGGAACTTGGATACCCGAAAGTGGTTTGAAGTGACTTTAACAATGAATTATCAACAATATTGAATCCATAATTATTTCAACATTATTTTGTAATTCATTTCCACATTGGTTTTCCTTTTTATAGCCGTATACTTGAAAATCCAGGTCCGGGTTAACGAAAATTATGAATCGTTTGAATCCTCGAAACAACACCCTGTACATCGGAATGTTGAAAATCTGTTTTAAAATTCGAAAATACCACTAAAAACTGAACTGAGACGTTCACTTCAAATTTTCGCGCAGATACTTTCAATGCACAAATTTTCAACGTAAAAGTGGAGTTTTTAAGAACTAAGCTACCTGAAAGTGGTTTGAAGTGACTTTTAACAATGAATTATCAACAATATTGAATCCATAATTATTTCAACATTACTTTGTAATTCATTTCCAAATAAGTTTCATTTATTGAGAAGTGAGTTGCATTATTATGTACAATAATTATGGATTTCAATATTTTGATAATTCATTGTTAAAAGTCACTTCTAAGTTCTTAAAAACATCACTTTTACGTTGAAAATTTGTGCATTGAAACTATCTGCGCGAAAATTTGAAGTGTACGTCTCAGTTCAGTTTTTAGTGGTATTTTCGAATTTTAAAACAGATTTTCAAAATTCCGATGTACAGGGTGTTGTTTCGAGTATTCAAACGATTCACAATTTTCGTTAACCCGGACCTGGATTTTCAAGTATACGGCTATAAAAAGGAAAACCAATGTGAAAATGAATAACAGAGTAATGTTGAAATAATTATGGATTCAATATTGTTGATAATTCATTGTTAAAGTCACTTCAAACCATTTTCGGGTATCCAAGTTCCTAAAAACTTCACTTTTACCTTGAAAATTTGTGCAGTAAAACTTTCTGCGCGAATGTTTGAAGTATACGTCCCAGTTTAGTTTTTAGTGGTGTTTTCGCATATTAAAACAGATTTTCAAAATTCCGATGTACAGGGTGTTGTTTCGAGTATTCAAACGATTCATAATTTTTTGTTACCCGGACCTGGATTTTCGAGGCGCTTATTGCATGATATGTTTGGGCTCTCAATTAGGGACATATTTGCCAAATATAAGAAATATACCAGGTGGTTCGTCTGGTACGGCCTCAGGAAGAAACGGGCAAAATTCATAAAACACCCTGTATCTCGGCTATGAAGAGGGTGAGACCCAATAAATGGGGTATCTCTAGAACCATCTTGGTGCCACCTATGCACCTGTGAAGTATTTCCCTTTCCCAATGAAACACCCTGTATATTCTTGATTTCGTTTCTGTTGAAATATGTTTATTACGCCAGATTGAGTTATTGAGGCAAGCTGCTATTCTAGAGGCTTTGTTGGTTTGCTCTTGGACCTCGGCTTCAACGTCTCCATATCCTGATATTTCTATACCGAGATATTTGAATTTCATGACTTGTTCAATTATTTTATCATCAACAACCAGCTTACAACGTGTTGGAATTTTTGCCGTTGTCATGCATTTTGTTTTGGATATTGATATCACCATATTCAAAGTTTTAGCCGTCTGATTGAACACATGAAGAAGCCGCTGTAGATCATCTTCGCTCTCTGCGACCAGGACCGCATCATCGGCATAACATAAGATCTTGATCTCTTTATCGCCCATTTTGTATCCCCTCAGATTACGTATTTTCTGTATTATCACGTCCATGATGATGTTGAAAAGAAGTGGGCTTAGAGAGTCCCCCTGTCTAATTCCTTTTCCAACTGGTATTGCCTGGGTTAGCTCATTATTTATTCTGACATGGATTTTGTTTGCCTCATATAATAATAATATTCTCAATGGTTTTTATCAAGTTGTGAGGGATCTGTCTGGCATGGAGAAGATGTATGATGTCCTCAAGTTTAACCCGATCGAACGCTTTTTCCAGATCTACGAAACATAAATATGCTGGTTTATTATATTCGATGGACTTTTCCATTATCTGCCTGATGATGAAGACCGCATCGGTGCATGATCTCCCTGATCGAAACCCCTGTTGCTCATCTGATAGCGTAATCAGGCGGTTGATCTGATCGGTTATGATCTTCGTTGTTAGTTTCAATGTAGTGCAGAGAAGGTTCAACAGTCGACATAGAATATTCTAAATTCAATCAAATACCTAGAAGCAACAATACTAAACCCTACTTGGTCGATAAATTGGATTGATTCATCATTTTCATTATCACTGTATCAACATTGGACAAATTTATTTCATCAGTAAAAACAGAAGCACTAAAAAAAGCAAGAATAAATTTATTTGACGATACACCATGTTTCAAATCCAATTTATTGTTCAGCAGGAACCAGCCAGAAGGTGTAGGGTTACTTATCTTTTGCTACAAAATTGTTTAATTGAAGAGATAAATCCTATGATTATAATCGGAAATATGGGAAAAATCCAGGTTCTAAGTAATTTGGGAGAATTCATGATCTAAAGTGGATAAACGGCTACATTGGAAAGGTAAATTATATTTCCGTCTTCAGAATAAGTGGAGACTTTTGTTTTCAGTTCTTTTTTCGTTTACCAACCCGAGATATTCATTTTTTCTTTTTTTTCAAATATAAGAAATTTATTTTTGCTATTGAATTGAAATTTGATACTTAACCCATTCAATATTTTCTAATTCAGAAATGAAACTGTATCAGGACCTATCTTTCCACAGATTCCCACTAGTTATTCATTTAATAATGTGGTCCTGAGAACACCGAATTATTTGAAAGATTTTAGATCATTCAAAACTCCATTCGCCGTTTTTTCTTGGGTGTGTCGTAACCTTCGTTATATTTTTCTATTCAGATATATGACATAAATTATCGACAATGTAAGGCACCCGTAATCGACACCCAGGAGAAAGTATGAATGATATTAACATTTTTTGGTGTCGATTATTATGAGTTGTAACTTTGATCATTCTCGGTCACAATATTGAAAAGAAATTAATAGTGCTTTCCAATTCCAAAAAAAAACATTGAAAAGTCATTTCAAGGTGCCCTATTATCGGAAAAATATCTTATCCGTTTATCGAGAAAGAATTGGACCTAGTATAGAAATTGAAATATGTCATTGCATAATTGTCAAATTTGAGGTGAATCGGTATCTTGATAATTGGTTCATAATAAATGATGAATGAATCGCAGAACATAATGTGACTTGTTTTAAAAAGATAATTTAAGCTTCAGCCTTGGCCGGGTTCCCCACAAGCGGTTGCTCTTGAGGTTGGAACACCAAGTAGTGCGTGGGAATCTTTTGCTCTGGATAAAAGCATTTCTTTCCGACAGATGCTTTCGAGTGCGTGTTGGCGAATCCTACTCGGACTAGAAGCCGGTAACATGTGGTGTCCCTCAGGGATCTGTGCTTGGACCTCTTTTGTTTTTATTGTATACGTCTGACCTACCTAATAGAATAATATCTTAGCTGGCAAGTTTTGCAGATGAAACCAAAATGTTCAATGATGCTCTTGATTGTAGCTAGGTTCTACAGGATGACTTAAGACGAGTTTTGGAGTGGTGTGATGAATGGCTTCTTCCCTTAAACCTGAAGAAATGTGTGGTTATCCACATGGGCAGAAATAATCGCAGGTATTGCCTGTCAGGTCATGTCCTTTCCTCGGTTAGTAGTCATGTCGATTTGAGTGTCACCGTAACTGAATATTTGTCGTGGTCGGAACTGTTAATAAGGCGAATACGATGCTTTACATGCTCCAAAGATCGTTTCGTGGATGTTCTCCGAGGACCTGCACTTTACTGATAGAAACATATATAAGACCTATTTTAGAATTTGCAGGCTCTGTATGGAGTGTCGACTTAGTGCGTGAGAGTGAGTTGTTGGAAAGTATTAAACGAAGAGCAACCCGTATTCCCGTATGGTGTAATACGACCTTCATACGAGGAAAGGCTCTTCTTGGACTGAACAAGTTTCCTCGAGAAGAACGTGTGGTGACCTCATAATAGTTTGTAGGGCTTTCAATGATCTTTTCGGCATGGTCATGTCCCATTTATGTTTACTTGAGATGTGGTCAACCGATTGAAGGGGCATGACTTCGAGCTTAAAAAGGAGAGCTTCAACCTCAGGAGCAGACGGAACTTTTTAGTGAATAGAATCTTCGAATGATGGAATCGACTTCCTGCGAGCGTTGTGCAGGCGCCATCAGGGAATTCATTCAAGAATAGACTCGATATTGTTAGTCAGCGGAGTGGAATGTACTGAGTGCATGTGGCGTTTTTCTACAGAATATACAGTTTGATTTGTCAATTATTTTTGTTATAAGTGTAGAGTGTTTACTTAACTTTTCTGTATCATAAATAAAAATAATAATACATAATAAAAAAATTTCCATACTTTTAATCATGATCTGCTGGTCCCAATATTTTTACTTTGAGCAGTTTGGACGTAAATTTTGGAGAATTAGTGAGAATCAGACTTTAAGTTTGGTATATGGAAGGGAAGATATTCGGGAGGAAGGTTATATATTTGAGTAACATTATTTTATCATTCATTCGAATATCTCGCTGTCACAGCCTTCTAACATATCAAACCTGTCATCAGAAGAAAGAGCGAGCTGAACCATTATTTCAGCACAACACGTTTGCCTCTTTCCATAAATTCATCAAACAGGAAATATAAGTTGAATCACCTGAATTATAGATAAGGTATACATTCTGATATATTTTCATTGCCGGCCAACATCATCAATCTTCGGAATTCCTCCGAAAGACAAGCCATCAAAATGCAATTTAACGAACGAAAAATATAACAGAAATATGTGCATTCAATTAGGAGATAGGAAAAGAGCTTTCGTTTTTTTTCATTTTCTCGTTCAAAAGGAGTTTGTATTGACAAGCTGGAATAAACACGACTTGAACGGGCCTTTTGTGCAGGAATAATACTGATTTTTTTTATTGCTTTCATTTATCAATCGAGTTTTCCATTCCGATTTCTATTGTAGTATGGCCTTCAAATAATTTTTTTTATTGCATTCATGTTTGTATGTTAATTATTTCTTGAATTACAAAAGAAGTTTTTTTGAGTTCGTTATTGTTCGTTCTGGATTCAGTACGTTTCTTTAGAGGTAAAAAAAAATTGAATTTGTTATGAAAGAAGGACGACGGATAATACATCATTTTCCGCTCGAATTTCATTTGAATCATTAGGAATAGAAGAAGTTATAAGTGGAATTGTTTCTTATACCTTGAAAATGATTTTTTTAGATAATATAATGATTCCAGAGTATTACATTGAATTCAGTGGAGGAAATTCTCTATTTATGCATTGGAAAGTATTGATTGATGGATTAGCAGTTAGAAGAAATTTCACACACATTATCGGTTTTCTGACTTATCCGAATATGGGAACAGTTCCAGCCTATCTTCAAAAGATTTTGATTTATAAATGAAAATTGAGAAATTGTCATTTTCAATAATGCTGAATAACCTTTATGTTTGAACTCATCTTCGAAATCCGTTGTTACATTCTACAGTCTTTTTTTTAACGATAATTCAATATAATATGAAAGTTCGTTTGGTCTAGCTATTTTCGAGAAATGAGTAGGATTTTCGAGTTCTCAAATGTAGGTAACTTCGTTATCTTCCTCCAAAATTTTTACTCATTTCAAAAATGTATGTTAATATAATTTCTGAAAAGATAGCGGTATTTGATTATCAGGGTTTAATAATACTTTCCATTCGATAAATATAATTTCTTATATTCATAGAACAAAACAAATACTTTTTTCAGTTTACAGTAAAATTTCAAGAATGCTGGCGTTAGAATAGCAACCGTTGAAAATGCATTATAAATCGCTAACTCCACATAATTCTGTGAACTCATTCTTCTGTTGGTAATAGGAATCACCGAATGTCGAATAATAATTTATTCTGATAAGTAAAAGATTCAATAAAAAATGAGAGATTTTCATGTAATTTTTGTTGGAAAATCTATCTTTATTTTCTTTATATTCAAAAAAAAATTGAAAAAAGTAAGAATAATAAGAAATAGACCATGATTGACTGTAATTATTATCATTTCCATTAAGGTATTCCATTAGGGATGATAAACACATTGACCATTTCTAATTTTAAGAAGAACGATAACAAATTAACCATATTTTCTTTCAAACATTCTGAGTAATGTTTAGCCAGCAATTGGTCATTCCAAAGAGGCTCAAAATATAATGCATATTCAACGGTCGCTATGGTAACGCCAGCCTACTCATAATTTCAAAGTGAACTGAAAAGCAAAAAAGTGTATGTGATCTTTTTCTCATGTAATATTCATGTAAATACCGACATGTGATACTGTAATGTTTTTCCACTTCACTTATTTTATTTAGTAGAAATAGATAATTTGAAATAGCAATATACTGAAGAAGTAATATCGACAATGGTTCGGGAACAAGTGTTTTATTAAAATACATATGTACCGATACGTCAGATGGATTCTGCGTAAAACTTAAAATAAATACATTACATACATCCCTTCCTAAATTGTGAAATAACAAAAAAAATATTCAAATATCATTTGATCCCTTACAACAATTGACACCATAATCAATAACAAAATCGTTCTACAGGCTTCACCTGTCTTTTGGATATCGGGCAATTTTTCTTGTACACATTCATTGGCATTGGCAATTACCAATGGTTGATTATCAACATTATTTGAGTTACATTCATATATCAGTAGAACAACTAGCTTTAGTTTCCATTTGATTAAAGTCATTCTTACAAGAAATATCATTTTCACTCACACTAATTGAAGATTCAGAATTGAAACTGACTTCTGGGGCCCCGATTCTTGAACTTCGTAGAGATGACAACTCTCGTTCGACTATTCCTATACGAGATGTCATCTCACTTCTCTCAAACAAACAACTTATATTATTAGAACTTAGTTCGTTTTCGAATAATTTCAGTCACACTTGACAATAGACACAGAATAGTTGCTCCATTCTATGATTCTCTCCTATGGAAATAGTCATCTCTCTTACCATTTAGTAGTAGAGAACTCGTTCTCGGACGGGAGAGAATTCGAGAATACAGATTCTCTCGGTCACTGAGAGAGAAATGCAATTCTCGCATGAGAGATTTTTCAAGAATCAGGCCCCTGGTTGAATTGTTTTCCTCAATTGATTTACATGTCTTTTCAATGTCAGCTGCAACTCTGGAACTTCGATAATATACGTACCGGGGTTTTCACTATAATTTGACCCCCCCTTTAACTTTGTTTCTAAGAGCGATACAGAAAATTGTTTCATACAAAAATTTCACGAAATCGACTGAGGTTTTACAATATGAATTCACATGATGGAATATATACAGGGTGACCAACATATTGTTGGCAACTTCATTTTTTCAAATGGAACATCCTGTATATTTTTTCCATGTTTGGCCCTTGATTTCGAATATGTAACATATGCTGGTCTATCTCATTTATTCTGAGAACCACAGAGTTTCAAATTTTAAAAACCACCTGGCAAGATCTGTGTGGCAGAGTGCGTTTACTGAAAATACTTTAGACAAAGGAAAATACTCATTTTTCTTCCTTTTTTTGATAGGTTATTTCCTCCTTATTTCGAATATAAATGAGTATGTGGATGTGTCCCTTCAATTTTCAGAGTTTCAAAGTTTTGAAATGATGACACCGAATAAAAAAATATGTGAAATACCTACGAAATTCTTTATATCCAAACAATCTACTGAAAAGTAATATGTTAAAATAAATACTTAACAATTACTTTACCAATGAAGAATGATAAAATATGGTAGTATGGTAAGAATAACATCAACTAAAGAAATTGCTTGAAATGACCACCTTCATTTAATACACATAGTTCATATCGTTGTCTCAAGATGTTTAGACTATTTTTGATAGCATTATATGGTCCTGATTCAAGTCAGAAATTAAAGCTTCAAAATTTATTTTAAATCATTACAATATTATCATTATTTGTGCGTTGACGGGATTAGTTCCGAATTATGGGTTTAATATTGGTTGATTTTATACATATCATTAATATTATTCTCCGCTTTCATTGATTATCATTATTGCTGAACTAAATTTTTTCCTTCAGGAACGGCTATAAAAACGTGTCCAACGGTGTTAAATCGGGACTATTTGGTGGCCATGAAATGGGTGTCCATTATCAATCCAGAGATCAAATTGGCCACTTAAATTTTCACGAACTTCCAAAACGCTATGCCTGATGGTTCTTGAAATTTAAAACTGTGTGTTGCTCAGAATAAAAAAGATAGTTCAACATATCTTACATATTAGAAATCAGGGGAAAAAGAGCTAACCAAATATGAAAAATATGTTCCATTTGAAAAATAAAGTTGCCATCAATATGTTGGCCACCCTGTATATATTTCAGTTTGTGTAGTCATATCAAAAAACCTCAGTTGATTTCGTAAAACTTTTATAGGAAACTTTTTGTGTATCTCCTTCAGTAACAAAGTTAAAGGGGGGTTCAAATTATATTGAAAAACCCGGTACAATTGACAATTTTTCGATTCACTATTACTTTAATCCAAGTACTTTTATATTTAATTCTGAAATCTTTAGCTAAAACTACTTCACTTTTTCTAAATACAACTTTTCTTTTTCCTTTATATTAATTATTATTAATTTTCAAGTCTTTTCATATTGTTTTCTTTTAGGCAAAATCAAATCCAATCTGTTTCGTAAATTTCTATTAAACATCAACTTTGCTGAGGAGACATATTGGTACAATGCGGAGTGATGCGGTAATCAAAAACAAATCTACTTATTGCTGTCTTAGGAGAAATTGTAGGGTTTGAAAATGAAACCTTTTTTAAAGCTTGTGTAGAATCAGTTGCTGATTCTAGGGTAGTTTGTATGGGGATGGAGGAAAAAGGTGGAGATTTCACTGTCAACCGTTTATTGAACTAGCTAACTGCGGTCCCATCTGATTAGCAGTTGTTGTGGTTTATATATCACAATAATTAAAATTTGTAAACAATATAGTCGTTCTCTACTACTAACTACTGATAATGTTTCACCGTCGCGACCTTGCTTGCCTGCACATTCTTTATTTCGTTTATTTGTTGCAAGGCCAGACGCTGTTACAATGAAAATAGTCTGATTAAATTAACCTTCTAATATTACGATATTTTTCAACTATTACGGATCCACACGTGTGGTCCACATATTAGATTACATATATTATGATTATGACGAAATTTTCCTTGAATGAATTGGGTTTTTTGTTAAGTCCATTTTTTGACTTAACATATTGCCGCGACTAAAAATGGATAAGTATCATGAGGTGTCCTCGGAGTGAGATGTCCGCAGCGTCCGTACCATGTCTGCGTAAATCGGGTGTTCCTTGTTGCTGGAGTGACCGGCGTTGTCATTCAGTCTGCTCTGGTTCAGTGGCTGCATCTCCACTGCGTTCTCCGTTTGCTGTTTCTTGCTTGATGCGCTGAATGGAAACCTTTTGGTTTGCCATAGATAGTAGCCCAATGCTAGTGACCCCAGTATTATAATGGTTGTGACGCTGCTTGACCATATCCCATGGGCCAGGTGCCGCCATCGTTCGTTACTCATGCGTTGTGATAGGTCAGCTTCCAATCCACGGAGATGGTGAAGAACGTCCGATGTCTCTATTTTGTTGTCATCTATTTCTATGCTTTCTTTGATACGGTTCAGGGAGTGCTCTTCAGTCAACCTCGGATTGTGTTCTTTGTTGAATGATTCAAAGAGCTGAATCTCATCTCGCTGGCTACCCTGCAGTATTGTTCCTCTGGTTTCAATGTAGCAGTTTGAGCTTGTCTTTATTATTCCTGTGTTTAGCAGTGTCTCCTCCCTCCTTTTGCCGTTGCACATCACCGCGATCCGGACTTGTTTATTGGTCACGAACATCCAGCTGTTAGCCGTGCTCAATTTTTTCCACATAACCTCGGGGATTTCTACTGTTCTATACTCACAGATTTTATTGTCGTTCCGATATATTAGGTTCAACACACAGTCAGGGGAGATTTCCATATTTTTGACCACTGATGGATTGTAGATGTAGTTGAAGTTGTCTATTTTTACACCCTGTGTAAACTGTTGATGGTCTAACTCAAAATATTTTTGCGTATTATAGTCCGTTGCTATTAGTGGTCTTGTGATTTGTATGCTGGTAAATGTTGCATTATGGATTTTCATCGGTACTGCGGTGGCCTTTATTACGTTGAATTTGATTCTGTCTATGATGTAGAAGTGTGCCCATACTTCTATGTTTCTTGATTGTGTTCAATTTCCATTGCTCGAAGTGGTTATCTCAAAACTGTACTGGTGCTTGGTAGTTTGTGGATAACATTGCTAAGAATGTGGTGCAGCTCTCCTGGTTTCAGGAAGTGAGAAATGTGTCCCTGGTTGAAACAAACCTCCGTTAAACTCTGATATTTCTTGTCTAGTACTTCGAAGTAGTTTTTCGCCAATTGGAATGAATTTAATATGTGAATGTTCAGACGATTTGGTTCTACTGCCGTCAGCCATCCTCTCATTTTTTCAACGCTTCGAAGACCTTGATCTACCTGCTGCCTGAACTTTTCCAATTTCACACTAATTTTTGTTTCATAGTGTTCCATGTCTGCCAAACTGGATGCCATTATTTTATTTTGCTGGTTCGTCATATCAATCAATTTTTCCTGATTTTCCCTTAGCTCGTCCAAATTATGGTACACCTCGTCATTTACTCCAAAAACGGAAGTCATGAATTCTCCAAATAGACCCCGTTTCATTCGGTATTTTCCTATGTTGAGGATGTGGTCTATTTTGGTGATTAGTTCCTCTTTGATCTCCCTAACATGGTGAGCTAATTCATCGCACTGAACTTCCTGGGATCTTTCCTTGGCGTTTATGCATAAGTGTAGAAATTGCTGTGTCGTTTTGTTTACGTGTTCTTTGTCCAGTTCTAATTGTGCTATCGGAATTTTTATTCCCAGGTTATAGTCGCCATTTTCTTTGTATGCTTGTCCGATGTGTTCCACATATATTCCTGGTTGTAGGACCTTCGTTGTATGATTGGCTTGTACGGATGCTATTGTTGTGGTACTTAGTACCATAATACATATTAACGCTGTGAGTATTTTGTTTCCGGGTGGTTTCCTTTTGATTCCTGATTGGTAGGTGGTGTGACTGGTTTCTGGATCGGATCGGTGGACTGGCAGTTTACATATCTTCGTTAACGGTCTTTTGAATGTTTTATGATTACTCATTTGGACGGTGACTACTCTTATCAATCCATCTTGACCCGGGTGTACATCGACTACCTTAGCTAGAGGCCAGTTGTTTGGGTCAATATTGTCTTGTTTGACTATAACCACGTCCCCTTTTCCAATATCTTGAGTGGATTGGTGCCACTTTGCTCGGTAATGAAGTCGTGACAAGTATTCTGAGCTCCATTGTTTCCAGAAATCTCTTTTTAATTTCTGTAATAATTTCCATCTGTTTGCTAATGTTTGTGGTTCGGTTTCTGGCTCCGGCCATTGTGTTAATGCCTGTCCTATTAGAAAGTGTCCTGGTGTTAATACGTAGATACCTTTTTCCTCCATCCCTTTTTTTTTGTTACTGCACAACGTTGGTGTAGATTTTCCTTATCTTCAGTTTGTTGGCAGGTCGCTTTTGTTAGAGACAAGGGTCGTAAATCCTTGGCTCTGGTTTCGTTTTCTTGGCACGGGCGCTTCTTCTCGGCACTGGCTCTGAGGCACGGGCGCTTCTTCTTGGCACTGGCACTGAATTCGATTGTTGGCAGGTCGCTTCTGTTAGAGACAAGGGTCGTAAATCCTTGGCTCTGGTTTCGTTTTCTTGGCACGGGCGCTTCTTCTCGGCTCTGGCTCTGATGGCACGGGCGCTTCTTCTTGGCACTGGCACTGAATTGAGGATTCCTTGGCACGGGCGCTTCTTCTCGGCACTGGCTCTGATGGCACGGGCGCTTCTTCTTGGCACTGGCACTGAATCCTGCTTCGACGAACTTCTTGTCCGCTATCCGGCTCGAAGGACCAATTGTAGAATCAGGTGCTGATTCTAGGGTAGTTTGTATGGGGATGGAGGAAAAGGTGGAGATTTCACTGTCAACCGTTTATTGAACTAGCTAACTGCGGTCTCATCTGATTAGCAGTTGTTGTGGTTTATATATCACAATAATTAAAATTTGTAAACAATATAGTCGTTCTCTACTACTAACTACTGATAATGTTTCACCGTCGCGACCTTGCTTGCCTGCACATTCTTTATTTCGTTTATTTGTTGCAAGGCCAGACGCTGTTACAATGAAAATAGTCTGATTAAATTAACCTTCTAATATTACGATATTTTTCAACTATTACGGATCCACACGTGTGGTCCACATATTAGATTACATATATTATGATTATGACGAAATTTTCCTTGAATGAATTGGGTTTTTTGTTAAGTCCATTTTTTGACTTAACAGCTTGCTTGACTGTTTTCACACTGTTTTCGGCAGCCACATTAGATTGGGGATTGTACGGGGGCGAAGTAATATGCTCAATACCATTTTGACACAAAAAATCCTGAAATTCTGGTGATGTGAAACCACTATCATTATCTGAGACCACAGTAATTGGCAAACCAAATCTTGAGAAGGTTTCTCGTAAGGCATTAATAATTGTTTTCTCAGAACAAGTTGATGATGTTTCAAAAACTTCCACCCACTTTGTGAAAGCATCTAATATAACTAAATAATATTTAGTTTCAAAGGACCGAAATAATCAATATGAATCCGCTCAAATGGTTGACTAGGATACTTCCATTGATTCAATTCATTTATAGGAGGATCGTGGAAAAAACGTACACATGATTGACACTGTTTAGTTAATTTATCAATTTCCGTATCCATTCCTGGCCACCAAAGTATAAACGTGCTGAACTTTTCATTTTAACTGTACCCAAATGAGTACTATGTAGCTCTTTTAAAACAATAGGACGTAACTTTACAGGTATCAGAATACGATGATTCCAGTAAATGCAATTCTCATCGATTTCATATTCAAAGCGCCTGTTGAAATAGGGCTTCAGTACATCATGAGCTACATATTTAGGCCACCCATTTATTATATACTCCCTTAATTTGGTCAAAATATTATCACCTTTGCATTCTTCTGCAATAAACTTGTAACTGACATTGATGCCTGAGTTGTAGAAAAAACTACCATAATCAATTTCAACATCTTCTTCATGTATGACTGAATTCTTAAGTGGTGATCGAGAAAGCCACCAGCTTTATGTTCTTCTGATTTAACATATTCTGTTTCATACGAATAATTTGATAGAATTACTGCCCATCGTCTCAACCTATTGGCCGAAAATTCGGGAATACCGTTCTTAGCCCAACACCAGCCAACGTCCCTTTTTTGGGACGCTCCATTTTTTTGTTTTTGTCCAAATAAACCTTTATTATAATTCATTCCCTTTCAGCCATCGTCCCAAAAATGGGACGACAATTTTCTACGGATTGGGAAAATTTTTTTCAAAATTTTAGTGAATATTTCATAAGAGAACACTCAAAAATCAGTTTATTAAAAAAAAATACTCGTTTTCATTATATCTGAGTTCTGGCTAGTAATGGGTTAAGGATGAAAATAGTTAATAATGAACGGTTATCTGTGCACAAAAGTAAATGTTTATTGTATAAGTACTGATTGAATTTAGTAACTTCAAAAATTATTGAAAGAGCTTCCTTTTTTAATCGTGATTATGCTTGTTGCACCTTGCTCAACATTTTTGAAGCAAACACAATGGGTTTTTCATCACCAGAAGGAAACAGATGACTTAAAACTGCCCCAATACCGTAACTACTAGAATCAACTGTCAGTTTCAAGGGTTTTTTTGAATCGAAATGTACCAAAACATCAGCTGATCTCAGCAACTGTTCGATTTTCAAGAAAGCTTTTTCACATTCGTTCGTCCATATGAAAAACTCATTCTTATTCAGCAAGTGATAAAGGGGATAAAGAATTGTAGTCATATTTTCTATAAATTTACCGTAATAATTTATACTACCTAAAAACCTTTTCAATTGTTTGACATTGGAAGGCCTGGGTGCTTTATCTATAGCTTCTGTTTTATTTTTACCCCAAGTATTCTATTTCACTTTGAAAAAAAACTACATTTATCTTTATTTTATTTTTTTTTAAATCCAGCATAATTTAAAATTTTGAAAACTTGGCGCAATCTACTCAAATGTTCCTGTAAATCTATTCCCGTAATGAGAATGTCGTCAAGAAAAACTTCTACTCCCTCAATTCCTCCTAGTAGAGATTCCATTATTTTTTGGAACTTTGCAGGAGCTGAGGCGATTCCGAAAGCTAAACGATTATATCTATACAAACCTCTATGTGTGGAAACAGTCAGCAAGTGCTTAGATTATTCACTTAAACATATTTGTTGGTAAGCCATAGATAGGTCCAATTTTGTGAATTTTACCCACCTTGATTTAACAATGCAATTTCTTTGAATTTGAATTTTCCTCTACCAGTAGATGTTCGTTCTCAACCAACATCCGTTCGTAACGGGTAACAGGCGCTGGGGAATTAGGTGCACTATTCACCAATTAATAAGTTAGTAGAAATATATTGGACTCTCTGACTATAGCACTTATTCTAATCATTCTAATAATAGGGCTGGCTCTAGCTCGTCATCCCCGTTTTGTGTTGCGCGTGATATTTTATATAAAATAAAACCTTAAAACATAAATTATTATTCTATCTTACATCCCCTTCTATCATCAGATCACAAAAATTTCTACCTCTGCTATACAAAATGTTTTAGATACTCTATACCTATGCTATACAGACTGTCTTACATAAGGCGTCAAATACACAATACAATAATGTATACTATGAATACAAATGTTACCATAATTCTTTTAGACAAGGAGTAGGTACAACTACTTTAACTTTTCAATTAGTTTCAATTCAAAGGTAAGCTTCATGATGCTGCGATTTTATTTCCATATACAATAGAATTGTTTTGGCACTACCTCACGAGACTTACGAGTTTATCGATGACGAAGCTGGAATTTTCACAAGCCAAAACAATTATCATCTTATTTATCAATCATTGTCGTGTTACCTCTGAACGCTGCTAGTCCTTTGGGGTCTCAATCGTGACAGCGAACCATCCACACCAATAAACGCTCAGTGGTAGCCGTTATCCAAATTGAGGAATAAAAAGTCGAAAAATGTATTGAGAAAAGATAAATTACTAAATGAATGTAAAAATAGAACATATTATTAACAAATAAATCATTAACAAAATAAACAAACAAATGAATGATCAACTGGATGAATGAATAAATACAAGAATATATGAAAAAATAAAGTGATAAATGAATACCGAAATAAATGAAGGTTTTATTAAAGATGTTATTAGATTTGGCCGTACCTCATACTTACTTTTGTAAGTCTAGCAGGGAAAAAGTGGTAAATAAATACATAAATTAATATCTTAGAATTACATAAGAAGTCTTTTTAAACGACGTATCTAATACATACTTTTAATTATAATCAATAATTAAAATTATGAAAAAGTCAAATAGCTACAGTCTACAACTAGTAAAATGTGTTCTTTTATATTCAATGTACATGACCAATCGAATTACACTCCAATTCAACTGTACAAACATGGAGATAGGAAGGAGAAGGAAACCATATTACTCAAAGTTTCATGTTTTTATCTCCTTAATTATTGTTAGTAGCTCCGATATCTTCACCATTTATCTGAGGTTTTTTCGATCCGTTTTTTCTCAGTGATTTCACCTTTGAAATTCAAAAATAACCTGTTACCATCTAAATATTGACACCAAAAATACTTGTATTATGTTCTTCTTGGAAGAAGTATATGCCTAGAAATTCAGGTACGTTGACGCTGTCACAGAGAGAAGAGACTCATAAAAATATCGTCGCTCAATGCAGGATATATTTTTCCTGTCGCGCATCTGGAAGTTTTCTCCTTGAAGAAAACCGTAATCCCCAATATTTAAACCATTCTTGTCCTCAAAACGGTCCAATTCACTTCGAAAGCTTCGAAGAACGAGTATATCATTATTTCAGGGAACTTCATGCTACAATTTGCCCTCATTCAAGAGGAAGTTATGTAAGAATATATCCAATTTAACACCTCAAATAAACTTTGTCCCATCGCCGATAAATTCCTGCCTATAGCTAGTTCGGCATGAATAAAAGATCCATCTTCAACGTTATTCGACTGGATTGTGGGTTCACGGCTGAGACCGTGTTTGTCAGCTTGAAGGAAAATATATGTTGTTTCTTGAACACAAGGGGCTGTTCTTTATCTAATTGGAGAGTTTACTTTCGATGGTTTACAAAATATTCTTACAAACACACTTAGCTTTAATCGATTAACAAATGATTGGCAAAAAATTATTTCATCATTGGTGATATTGCAAAAATGTTAATTATCGAAGATTCCATCACTTATTCTGTTACAGGTTATATTAGATGAAAATATTATTTGCTCATTCAACTGAAGGAGAATCTAACTTCATCTTGCATTCAGCTGCACATTTCACATGAAAACTGATCATGTCTCATTTTTTTCCTAGATTGCCAAATAGTTCTGTTCAATTTTCAGTCTCCATCTGTGGGTTCTTTATTTATGCACTACTTCCGTTGAAAACTGGTGGCCAGACATTTCGTTACGAAAACTTCTGGAGAATCCTCCTCTCTGCAGAATATGTATTCATTGTTTTCAGCCACACCCAGTCTCCTTTGGTATTTCCTGAGATGGTAGTGATTCGTGAGAAACTCTGTGAAAATGTGCAGCCTATGCTTTAATTTCAAGTAAGTTCGAGATATTTCCGCATTCAGCTTTAACTTTCAATGGTTTATAGAATATTCATATATTTCATCGCTTAACCTTTCAATGTAATCGATAAGCAAGTGATTTCAAAAAGTTCCTCCTGTTATTGATAATTTTGGATGAAAAATGGCTAAAACATTGTGATGTTCTTGTCAAATATTCTTGAAGAAAATCAATATTTTTTTGTTGTAGGGAAATGTCATTTCACTGAATAATGGATATTTTTCGTGTGCCACTTACATTCATTTGCATTTTAGTGCGTATCTCATGATTTTTTCGGCTATTGTAGCCTTTCCGGCTTCAAATGTTTGAACTGCCCGAGCTCAGTCGTCAGAGTGGGCGTAGATCTAATCTAATAATTAATAGAATGGAGAAGACTCAATTTCTCAGGCAAATCACGATCCTCAAATACTCACAAGTATTTATTCATAAATATACAGGGTGTTTCATTATAAACTGGACAAACATATATTTTCGTGTAGAGGACATCGGGAGAATCATTTTTGCCTTATACAATATATCCCGTTTTCGAAGCATAAGCGAGCTACAGGGTGTCAAACGTCATTTTTGAGCAAGATTCTAATGAGTGTGGTCAGTCATGTATAACACTTAAAGGAACGGTTTTTGGTCAAATCTCAGTATTTTTGGGTCCTCTATTCAGAAAAGTTGACGAACTCCGAAAAAAATTTACAAAATGGCGAAGACCTGCAATGTTCCAATTTTTTTTGTGGTTGTCGAATTGACTTCCATTTTCTGAATGAACACAATTTTTTAAGAATTTCTGCGAAAAATTTTTTTCAAAAATCAAACACAATTTTTTTTTACATGTCTACAGCGATGAAAAAATTTCACCCGAAATGGATGAAATTTTGTACAATTGTACTTCTTCAATTATCAATCACGAATATGAAAACAGAATTGTAAAATATCAAACGGTTTTGTTATTGCAGCCATTCAAATGTTTCGTTCAGACCTCTGAAATAATTAAAAAAATTTGCTTTGAGTTATAGAGTCAAAATAATGGAATTATTGGTATGTCTAAACATTCTAGATGAATTTATAAAAAAAAATCAGTGAAACTCAGTTGGGACTCGAATCGACGTAGGTATTAAGTAGGGAAATAGCACTGTTCTTAGGATATTAATATTCGTTGCCAGGCAACGGTAGTTCGTAGTTCATAGAGTTTGACTACTGGTTAAATTATATTCACTGAAATTCAAATACCTGTCCAACTCTATGAACTACGAACTACCGTTGCCTGGCAACGAATATTAATATCCTAAGAACAGTGCCATTTCCCTACTTAATACCTACGTCGGTTCGAGTCCCAACTGAGTTTCACTGATTTTTTTTTTATAAATTCATCTAGAATGTTTGGACATACCAATAATTCAATTATTTTGACTCTAGAATTCAAAACAAATTTTTTTTCAATATTTCAGAGGTCTGAACGAAACATTTGAATGACTGTAATAACGAAACCGTTCGATATTTTACAATTCTGTTTTCATATTCGTGATTGATAATTCAAGAAGTACAATTGTACAAAATTTCATCCATTTCGAGTGAAATTTTTTCATCGCTGTAGACATGTAAAAAAAATTTGTGTTCGATTTTTGAAAAAAATTTTTCGCAGAAATTCTTAAAAAATTGTGTTCATTCAGAAAATGAAAGTCAATTCGACAACCGCAAAAAAAAATTTGGAACATTGCAGGTCTTCCGCCATTTTGTAATTTTTTTTTCGGAGTTCGTCAACTTTTCTGAATAGAGGACCCAAAAATACTGAGATTTGACCAAAAACCGTTCCTTTAAGTGTTATGCATAACTGATCACACTCATAAGAATCTTGCTCAATAATGACGTTTGACACCCTGTATCTCGTTTATGCTTCGAAAACGGGATATATTGTATAAGGCCAAAATGATTCTCCCGATGTCCTCTACACGAAAATATATGTTTGTCCGGTTTATGATGAAACACCCTGTATATGCACCATTATCTGGTACCAGTAGTGTAGTAGGGTAACAATAAAAACAGTAATTAATAATATAAATTAATAGCAGAGATATTAATTTGCTTTAATAATTGGCGATTTTGAACTTCCCTGTATTATTTTCCGATGTTGATGGTGGGTGAACTCCTGGTGGTTGTTGAGACCACTCTGTCAATGGCTTCCAGATGTACGGAAACTTTATTCTGTTCAATAATCTTCCAAGAAATCCAACGATATTCCAATTCTCAAACGAGTTCAATTATAAGGAATCTCCCAGAAAAACTGTGAAACACGAATATGAATCAGACGCTAAACATATCATAAATATCTTTCTGTCCCCGAATTAATCGAATTGACTTATCTGTCTAGTTCACAAAAAAAGTCTACAAAAAGTTCATATTAACACTTGGAAGTATTCAACGAAACTTTAGCGAAAAGGAAAAATTATTTGCAGGTATTGAACATTAATGAATTCTACAAGCAATTATACACGAATTAATTCAGAAACAGAAAGATTAATTCAGAAATTTCCTGAAAAGAAATAGTGTAGATCAAGCAATATAGCAACATGCAAAGCACAAAAAAGAAATTATTTCAGAATGGAAATCGGTACAGGCATTGAATTCTCAGCATTGGCAACAGAAATACAAAAGGATTGGGGAAATCGTAGAACGACAATAATTTAGCAATGTAATATATGCAAACAATATAGTAAGAAAGTCAGCGACAAAGCGGAATTGAAAAGATACTTACCCCTTATGAGGGTTTTCTATTCACGATAATATAAAGATATAAAAAAGTGGAGGTACGCAAGTAAATAAATCTATATTCACTGCTAGGCGGTTAATATCGAAAAGAAATTCGTTCGAGATTCACACGCATAAACCGAACATATGTAGCGCCGGCAATTATCGAGGAAATATATACAGGCAGACACAAACAACATGTAGAACGCTACACTATAATTTCAATGAATCAGTTTTGACTAACACAGTCATCTCTGAAGGAGCCCAAGGAACGGAAATGTCATTACTACTCATCATTTCACTCCCGAAAACAGCAGGAAAATTGAGCATTCAACCACAATACGCTTTCACAATTACTCTAGTTATTTTGTTGGAATTTCAAAGCAGCATTTATTTGTCAATAAAATTATTCGAGATTCCCGAAATTCAAATTTTTTTTAATTAATCCACTGATCATAAACGATATTGGGCTTTATATCAAAATTATTCAAGTAATCATAAAGAGTGCTCAATCCTCAGAGTAAGAAAAAACCATAGACATGCCCCTACGCGTGAATAGTACTGCATTGTAATTAACTAATATAATAATATAAGCATTAGTGTGGGATTAAAAGCGTTTCACTGCCGCACTGGAGTGATGTAAGCAATAAGTTAGATTTTCATCTTTACAATTTCTGAATATATTACAACATTTTTGTAATTTTGTCTCAGCTATAATTACCGGAATATCCTTAAGCACCAATAAATTGCCACCAAATCAGTAAAATAATTCCTATTTATGAACGTCAAATCGAAATGAAAATGAAAACACAAACGCATCCAGAAACTAAACACTGACAGACGATGTTGTCAAACTGACAGAATTGTCTGTTACGGACGCCAGCCGTTAGTATCAGAATAGGAGAGCTGTAGACCAATTATCCCAATACGGAATAACATACGGCAAGAGTTCGCAACGTCAGAATACTATTCGCTTGTATAAACAGATTCTACTTGGCTTCATAATAGCTGCGGTAAAAATTTCAACAGTATCCTGTCTTGTATTATCAGATGAGATGAAGTTCTGAAGCTTTCAAAAGGCGTTTCTTAGTCAAAACACCTCTCCTCGAGGCCCCACCAATAAAATAGACGACTTATGTGGAGTAAGTAGCAGAAAATGTTTTAAAGCCATTTTTCTCGATACCTCAATTTCCCTTCTCATATCAGTGAGCTTTTCGTGGTGTCCCTTCTGTTTAATGACAGATAAACCTGTTAGTCATCAGCATAAAATTGAGCTGAACACATTTTTCACGCGAAGGGCAAACGTGCCGTGTATATGGCATATAGAATCGAAGATGGAATTGAGCCCTGTGGCACTACATGTTCGAGAACAGTGAGCCAGAGTTTCAAGATGAATATAATAATACCATCAATTCGCTCTGATTTTATCTCTGTAATGGTGGTGAGAACTTCAAGCTCAACTCCAACAAAGCTGAAAGGAGTTACCTCAGAATTCAAAGTGTTTCTCCTATAGAAGTCAATAGTAGGTAAATTGGCTTGTAACTGGATACCAGCAGCAATAGTTAAAAAACTATTGAGTTTGTTTGGTTTCTTTAGGTTATCAAGTATGTCATGATGCGATTTGGAGCTAACCAAATTCCAAATTTTCTCATTTTGCCCCAAATATAATTTCCTTCACGGAATTGAGACTTAAAGAATGCCGTTTTTCCATCCGCACCATTAGTGTTGTTTGGTTTCTTAGACTTTTATAGTTAGCCCAGTGCTGGGGGTCCCTAGTGCGTTAGTAGCGGGAAAATGCCTTATTTCTCAATTTAATTATTTTTTAAACATTATCGGTCAACCACTGTTCGTTACTCTGAGAGAATTTGAGAATTTGGCTGTTCGTTTAGGCGCATGTGAATCTAGAAGTTTTATAATGTTCTCATTGAAAAATTCGACCTTCTCGTCGAGATCTCTCAAATCGTAAATACCGAACTAGGGAATAGACTGTAGGTCACTGTAAACTATTGTGCGTTCAGGTTTTATAGTCTCTATATTCTCGAAAACTATCTCCTTCTTTGAGCCAGAAACATCGAGTCCACAGATATGTCGGGTACATGAAGTGTATCTGATGACTCTACACCCTACAGCGATGTCCTTGTTCACAATAATTAACTCTCAGAGGGTGGAAGAATAAGCGGTGTTTCTAGTAGAAACATTAATTAACTGCTTCAAATTTGTTGATACTAATACTAGTTGGAGCTCGGACACATTTTTGAGTGAACATCAAAAGGATTTATATTGAAACCACCGACGAAAATTGAATTGTCATATTGGGGACAAAGTTCAGAGAGTGTCTTTCAAAGTTTTCTAAAAAGGAGGTAGAACTGAGACTCGGTGGCCGGTATATGAATCTCAGAATGTATGTATCTTTCTGTAGGTTAAACTTTATCCAAATCAGTTCATAATCAGCATACCTCTTAACAGTCACCCACTGCTCATTGATGTAATTTTTATCGTAGTTTCCCACACATTCTGCCCTTCCTGATCTGTCTTCCCTTATGAATCTGTACCCCGCTATTAAAATCAACTTTGAATCAGTATTGTCATCCATCTAAGTCTTGGACACATATAATATCATAATCTTCGAGCAGTACTATTCTTCTGAAATCGTCAAACTTAGGAATCAATGACCTAACATTCAGGTGAGCAACCTGGAAAACCTTCATCAGATAATTTCATTAAACAATTTCAAGATGAATAACACTCATATAATAGTTTATTACAGCAATAATAATAATCCTTATAATAATAATAAGAATTGAAGAAAAAAATAAATAACAGAATAAAATCAAGATTTACTCATAGATTCGTAAATCTAAGTATGCGTGAAGAATATTCAACTTTAAACTTGAACCCCGTTATTTCGAAACAGAATTGATTCTTATAAGGTATACAAGTTAAAGAAAAAAAATACGAAGAAAAAAATACAGGGAAAAAAAATGTAATGAAAGCAACGACAGTAAAAAAACACTTATCTTTGAGCTAGTCTTCTAGTTCTCCCTGTTCTCACTGCTGAACTAGTAGTGGTAGTAGTCTCCTGTCTCGCCCCCACTAGATTATGAATATCAGCGTCACATCGTATGAGTTTGTTTTTTGACCCCTTTTATGTATATGTACATTGCCATTCTAGCTCCATACTTCTTTTATGCCCCATAGAGATGCACTGTTTTTAAGCTGGGTATAATTCTGCCTTGTAACATTTTCAGTTATTGTTATTTCGGTACCCCTTAGTTTCTTTCTACTTTTGAAAACTGCATCACGTGACTGTAAAGATGAGAAGTAAACGATTATAGTTTTAGCTGCATTTGACTCTTCTGATTTATTTCTGATTCGATAACAGTAATCGATGTGTATGATATTCTGCTAAAAGTTGAGTTTATCGTATAAGGTCTCTTTTACTACTGAAATCCAATCCTCCTCTTCTGTTTCCGCCATTCCTAATAATCTCAGACTTTCACGCCGATTTTGCTGATCAATTGAATTATCAAAATATTTTCCTTTTGTGGTCTCTAACATTAAATTTTTTTCCCCGACGGAATTCCACTTATCGTTTAGTTTAACAAGTACCAGATAAGCGACAGTCTGGGCAAATGTTGTTGTTCTTCATTATCGAACATCTTCTTTATTATATCTTGGCGTCGGTTTGTTGTTGTGGGGATCATGCCATTTTCGATTATTTAGTATGTTCCGACAAACAATTTCGGAAAAGCGAGAAGTCAGGTCAACTTTGAATATTCCACAATACGAAATATCAACTTTTCTGGTGGTAGCGAACTCAATTTCCTATAAAATTAACTATAACTAGGGAAGCGAAGTAAGATGCGACTATGCCAGATGAAAGCACATATCAGAAAAGGCAATGCCAAATATAATTTTATGAAAACATGCTTATGTACCTACCTAAAAAATCAACATAATGAAACGATTGACAACAAAAGTTTGTTTATTTTCAAGGAGTTGTTTGCAGGTCGGTTCAAAAGATCATATTCAGAAGCAAATGTGAAAACCTTTTTCTATAAATCTCATTGAAACAGTCTTAATAAATATGAGAAGGTACACTCGTCAAATCTTTTCCTCATATCGCTCTGTGAAATGATTCAAAATTATTTGGTGTTGGTGGTATGAAACAAATTTAAATTGTTCATAAAAGTTTCTATTATTTCGAAATTCCTAATTAATCACAAGGTCGAATATTTCAGTAGAAATTAGTGAGGAATAATCCGATTCCAAAAATAATAATAATAATA
The DNA here is from genome assembly GCA_013421045.1 of Propylea japonica. Taxonomy (NCBI): domain Eukaryota; kingdom Metazoa; phylum Arthropoda; class Insecta; order Coleoptera; family Coccinellidae; genus Propylea; species Propylea japonica. Next base: position 111,643,592 of record CM024240.1, on the reverse strand, counting down.
ATAATCTTTTCGTCAAGTGAACGTACTCCAAGTCTCAAAACAAATAAAGATTCATTCATCAATGAGTCAACATTTGAAAGTGTAAGGCACAAAATTGAAAAAAATTATTTTTCTAACTAACAATACCTATTCATTCAAATAGTCCAAACTTTTGCACTCACTGTTTTAAAGCGATTTTAGTTGTGTTTGTTGATGATTACAATAATTGGTTCAATTATCTTTATAAGTTTCACTTTGACTCCGAGCAGATTCAAATTTCGTATTGACTTATTTTTTAACGGTATGATTACATATACATGTGTATTTTTCCGTCATAAAAAATGAAAATAATAAAAGCATCAAATTCGATATTTCGGAATTTGTCGATGTTATCCAGTGAAACTGAAAATTCTCATCAAAAGCAGCTTCCTCTCAAGAAATTTTATTTTTTTTAACGCTCGTTCTCCTTGAATGAGTGCTATATCGTTCTGCCCAAATGTCTGAAAATCGAATTTTGAGCCGAAAATGGTTTCAAACGACAGGGTTCTACTCCCTGATGACGAATTCGTGTTCAAATTCAATTCAAAATAAATGTGGTGGAAATTAGTGAAAGGTATTAAAAATTTTGAAAACATATTTTTATTTTCTAGAGATTCGTAAGAAATACTCTTTCAAGCAGGTGACTTTCTCGGTTTCGGTCAATTTACAATTCCATTTGAGTCATTGTAGATCTTCTGTAATGATAAACCCAATCAATAATATTCCTTCGATAATGTAATATTCACAAACTACCCCTTCACTTTCCAGTCCAGATTTAAACTTGAAATGTCAACAATGCGGATCTCACATCGAGCATCGTATCAAATACTAACTCCCAGAATTCAGCTAAATAACTCAAGTTGACGTATCTGTGATGTAGATAATGTAAAATCAGATCAACTGACACATTTGAGTCGTTGGCGGTTGAGGGATTTGCTAATCACCGATTCCGAGACCCGGGAATGGCGAGGTAAATGCGTCAGCAGATAAGACAATTGCGTGCGGTCGTACGAACTAGAGGAAGATATAATTAGAACCACACATAGGGATAGGTTTCCAGATGGAAGCTATTCGGTGGAAATTGTTCGCATGAATTAATCCTAATATCCTATGAGAAACAATCAGATGGAATTGTCATTCGACAACTGTACGTGGGCTAATTCTTAAAAGCGGCTACTGCATATTTCATGAGATGTCGCTTTGGCGGATCTTGAATCAATAGTGGCGTTCAGGATGAATGACAGGGGCCTATTGCACCAAATACTTTGCAACTTTTCACTTTGCACTTATCACTTTTCAAATGAATTACATTGCGCGAAACGCATTCATAATTGAAAAGTGCAATGTGAAAAGTCAAGAGCACAATAAGAATCACTTCGCCGAAATTAAATATTGGGAGAAATGTTGTGCAAAATAGTTAATTTTCACTTTTGAAATTTGTCAGAATGCAAAGTGCAAAGTGAAAAGTTGCAAAGTATTTTGGTGCAATAGGCCCCTGGTATCGTTAATGTCATGCGTGTTGGGCAGTTGGCTTCAACGAAAGTCTACTTTAAATAGGCAACAGTCGGCTTAATTGCTGATCAGTAGAGTTCATAATATTTTCATAGCCTCTATGAACTACCTAGATTTATGAAATTAGGGTAATTACCCATTTTTCTGTCATATAGCAATCAACATTGTCAAGAGGAATATATAATTAGAGACACACATATAGGTCTCCAGATGAAAGCAATTCAGTGGAAGTTATTCGCATTTATTAACCCTAAAATACTACGAAAAATAATCAGATGGAATTGGCATTCGTCAGCTGTTCTTAGGTTACTTCTTGAGAGCAGCTACTGCATATTCCATGAGATGTTGTTTTGGCGGACCTTGAACTGAAAGCCGATCAGAATGTATACCCAGGGGCCTATTGCACCAAAATACTTCGCAACTTTTCACTTTGCACTTTGCATTCTGACAAATTTTCAAAGTGAAAATTTATTATGTTGCACAACATTTCTCCCAAGATTCAATTTCTGCGGAGTGTTTTTCACTTTGCACTTGCGTTTTCACCTTGCACTTTTTAATTATGAATGCGTTTCGTTCAACATTATTCATTTGAAAAGTGTAAAGTGCAAAGTGAAAAGTTGCAAAGTATTTGGTGCAATAGGCCCCAGGTGGCGTTTTTTCTACGTTATGTACGTGTGTTGGCCAGTTGACTCCAACAAAAGATATTCTACAACAAGATGGAGCAATCCTATACTGGATGAACTGAGTGTTTTCTTCCCATAATAAACACTGTTTGTTTACAAACAAAGTGTGTTGTCGTGAATAGACGTCAGGGTAAAGAATATATCTCAGAAATGAATCCTTTAAAGGTTATCAATCTTTGATTTTTATATTTCATTGGATGCAGAATCAATGTCATTTTTTTTATAAATTTTGTTAACTTTTCCGATGTTTTCATCTTATTCTAAATTATTGTTATACGCAGAATTTTGGGCATATTTACGATTCGAAAAAAAATTCAATGTGAAAAGAGATTTGAAAGAGCAAATATGATCTTCAAATATTGTTGTTAGACAAAGGACATTCATAAATTCTGGAATAGTTGAAGCCAACATCTAAAACTATTTCCCATGAGTAGAACAAGGACAGCTTGATATAGCTGTACTTGTTCCGTCACGGACGCGGCAACAATGCAAAGACTTCGAACGCGTAAATCGAACAACTTCCAGTGGCGTAGAGTTCTTGTTGTCGATAGATTTGAAATTAATATTTTATACCGATATAAGCGTTCCTCTTGGATTAATTCAATCAAATAAGGAATCGTTAGAATAAAAAATGTTTACCTCTTGAGTATTTTTTCATTTTAAAATTTTTTCTATAAAATTATAATTTTATCAATATTTAGACAATTAAAACTTTGCATCAGTATTAATCGTATTTTTGCATATTTGATTAGGAAACTGTTTGTGGTTAATGTGAATATCAAGTAATTAAGTTCATTAATTTCGTACTATTTTGTTACCAATATGATTCAATATGAAGAATTTATAGCCAAGAGATGTTCATTTTATATTATTATTAGTATGGTACTTTGTTCTACAGGCCTCGCTACAGGCTTATCGTTGTAATTTGAATATTTAATATTCTGATAAATGTAGAAAACCAATTTCTACATAAATAACTTCTTACATACATTCACAATGGTAAAAAACCATAATACATTTCCTTTGTAATATGGTATAGATCCGTATACCAACAGAGCAGTATGTTTTTGAGCGCTTGTTCTACGAGTGCTATATCGTTTTGCCCAAATGTCTGTAATTTTCGAACTTTGAGCCGAAAACGGTTTGAAACGATAGGGTTCGACTACCTGATGAAGAATTCGTGGTCAAATTCAATTACAGTTGCACGATAACTTGCAAATGAATTATCCTAGAGAGTTCTGTACCCAAATGCTTCGGATAAATACGTTAACCAGCCAAAACGTACAGGGTGTTCTATAAAATATGGCCATTCAAAATTTTTGTTCCTTGATATCTTAGACAAAATTGTAAACAGAACCATAGAAAATTCAATTGGAATATTGAAAAGAAGGAATTTCATATTTCCATTACAAGATATCCGATTCGGGTGAAATTTATGTTGTGAATGAAGATTAATACACTGAATATTCATGCAAAATTTCAAGAAGATCGGATCATCCGAACTATAAAATATTCTATTGGAATATCGAAAAAAAGAATCTCTATATTTTCATTACAAGTTAGCGGTGTGAAAATCATTTTGTGTATGAATATTTATATGCTGAATGTTGCAAAATTTCAAGAAGATCGAATCATCAGAACCATAGAATTAAACTTTTTTAATTGTATCTATCATAAGTCCTATACGAAATTTTGAGGTAATAGTCTCATTGCTCCACCTTTGAACGAGAAGATGCTCAGGGAATGAAAGCTTTTTAATGGTTATAAATTGCACTCAAACTCTTGAAGATTTATTCAACATAACATAATATATTTAACAAAATAGAACAGATTATAAAGAAAATACATTTTTCATACAGAAATTATATTTTCAGAATTATTTATTACAGAACAAAAAGCAATGGTGATACAGTTCACTCTCAGAAAGCTAAATCAGTAATATCTGAACCGTTATCTCAGATCGAATTGAACAGAATGTATACACATGATTCACAATCATAAATCAGTATACTAATTTTGAATTATTCTTATGAAAAATCATATCAATTTAAATACTCTGCAGTACCAATTCAAGATCAGAGAACAAAAGGAAAAAAGCAGTGTTTAAGTTTTGAATGTTAGGTTTGATACATAAAGCACAATGAAAATATGAAAAAATTTAAACACTTGTAGTTTTGTTTAAGAGAATGTTGCAAGGACCCTCAAGACAGAAATAATATGCTTGAGATCTTTCGCATTGACTTTGGCATATTATTTGTTGAAGGCATACAACTATGTATTACAGAAAAACCTTCAATGATAGTTTGACTCATTTGGGACCAATATCTAAATGGTACGGATCAGATAATGGCAATCCTGGATTCACCATAAAATCACTGATTGCATGCATCAACTCCTGTTTTGTGTAAGGCAGCAGTAAGTAGAATGGACTTGATCGAAATTTACTGGATAGGTGGATATCGGTACAAATCTTCATTGTGATACCTTACCGAACGCCAGAGTAGTATTAGTTTTCATGATAGTTAATGGTTCTTGGAAGGTGCCTGTTGGATACTTCCCATTGAATGGATTATTATCTGCGAAGGAAAAATCAGACCACAGAAAAAAATATCTCAAATTCATTTAAGACAGTAGAACTCTCAGTAACATCAATTACATTTGATGGCACTATAACTAATTTTTGGACGAAAGAGAAATTGGGCGCAGATTTCAGTAATTATTTTGACTTAAAAACCAACTTCATAGAACCCATCATAAAGAATTGAGATTTTCATTTATTTAGATGTCTGTCACATGGTCAAACTTGTGCGGTATTGTTTTCACAAAGTGGTTCGAAAGATAGAAGTCAGCAAACCAAAATCAGGATGAGGCATTTTCAGTGGTCGAGAGAAATGATCAAGGTTCGTACGGCTATCCAAACATCATGCAGAAGCTTAAGCGATGCACTCAAATTTATGTACAGAGGTCAGAACTCAGAACCACATATTCTGGAATCAGAAACTACTGCAGAATTTATTCCCCTTTATATAATTTATTCGATATATTAAATTCCAGAAATTGTTTTTGTCAAATATGAATTCAAAAAACCACTCTCTAGAGTAACTGCAGAATCTTTCTTTGATTTTATGGATAAAATGGTAGATTATATTCTTGGCTTCACCCTAAATAATACCCATCCTTGAATCATCTAGGAAAACTGTTTCCTTGAAGAGAAAATGTTGTGGAAAAAGTATTATGCATCACAAACTTTCTCAAGACCATTTAAACTCTTTTTTTTTGCAATCAGTTGCTGATTCGAAGTGAAATTGCTGCTTCTATTTCAGGAAATGCTATTAATCTGGAAGCGTTCCAATTTCAACTTGCGGTTCAGGAGTGAAATTCAAATATGCAGAAAGATGAAATTCTGAGAAGGAAAGAGAGTATTTGTCTCTCATTGGAAGAACAAAAAATGATTTAAGGGAACATAATTTCCTAGAAACTGAATAATGAAATCTCACACCATATGTTGAAGACAATATTGTTGCGTATATATCTGGATTTGTAGTACGAGTGCTTAAAAAAAGTCTGACATGTGTAAAGTGTTCTGATTTATTAGAGAGCAATGTCTCTGCGTCACTTCTACAACAACAAAACACATATGGTAAATTAATCAAATTTAGTAGTTTGATATGATGTATGCAGAGTATCTGAAAAATATTTCAAATTTTTCCATAAAAGAACAAGAAACCTCAAAGCTATTCATTTCTAAACAAAATAATTTTGGTATTTATAGATCTTGATCTATTTTTTCGAGAAGCATCCAAAAGTTTGGTCGTTTCATGATGGATTCTGATTCTGAAATATTTTTTTAAAATCATTTTGATCAGCTGATTTGCGTGTCCATCAATGAAATTTCCATCATAAAGATGGTTCTCAAAATGATCTAAAATAGATGAATTAATGTTATGCATCGTTTGACTGATCAGAACTGGTAATAAATATTCTATTTTTCTATTCAAAATGCTTGTGGTTTTATGGAAAAATTTGAAGAATTTTTCAGCCTCTTTACAAACATCAATAACAAATTCGCTTGCCCTAACTAATTTTCCATAAGTTTTTCTTTTCTGTAGAAGTGAGTGATCTACATCACATCTCAAAAGATCAAGACACTTTCGACATGAAATAACTTTCTCAAGAATCCGAACAACATACCTAGAAATATATGCCACAATATTTTCTGCATAGAGAGTGAGATTCCATGCTGATGATGTGGTGAATTCTAATTTCTGCATATCTTCAAAAACACTCCTCATCATTAAATCATCCTGATCAAGAATATTGTTTGCATGTTCAGATGATACAATGCTTGATGCAGAACCACATGTCAATATACTGATTGATTCCAGATTTATTGCATTTCCCGAGTCAGAGGCAGCTATTTGGGAATGAACGATCAAACGTTTGTATGCTGCCTCAAAGTGCCTTGCAGTGGGATTATTGTTATATCCACCTTTACTTCTGATACATCCAAAAAACAGTTCTAAATGGTCCTGCGAAAGTTTATATGTGAGGAAATATTTCAGTAATTTCTCTTCAACAATGTATTTTTTGTACATTTGTTCTAAACTTTCTATACAAATCAAAAATCCCAAGAACCCAGTCTTCCTTCCACTTCTTGTGATAGGAATTCCATTCAAAGTCAAACCAAGAATATATCTTTTCATCATGCCCATATAATCTGCGAACGCTTCAGATGTACTTAACATGAACGGCTTTTTGAAAAAGTATTTTGCACAAGTATTTCTTGAGTTGAAAATATCAAATAGGTTATTGAATTTCAAAATAAATTCAGAAGTAGCTTCCGATCCCTGAAATTCAGGACACTTAAGATCATCTCTCAAGAAATCTATTGCATCACTTACACTTTTGCTAAGTGTCTGAGTCGCTAATCGTACCTTCATTTTTTCCCTCATCCATTGTAAATGTCTATGCCGTAATTTTGTAGCAGCATGTAGACCTTCAATATCCTGCTTATCGACTAAATTGGAAACATAACTCCATTTTACCTCCATATTTTCGGTATTTCGTAAGCCACTTTGGGATGCGAAACAATTCCTCACTAGCTTAATCATGTGGCAGGCATCAGGATTTATAAATATCTCACGCTGAGTAATTGGGCACTCGAATTTAGTTTTTAAGTTAGATGGATCACTGAAATCTGCTCCCAATTTTTCTGCCATCGAAAAGTTTGAAGGGGCACCATCAAAAGTTAATGATATAACTTTAATTCCACTTTCATGTAGAAAAGTCAGACATTTTTTCACCAACTCAGCTTTTTCTGTCGCTACCAACCCATTCACTAAGAAATATCCGACAGGAACTTTCCAGGAGCCATTCAAACACACAACCATAAACACTAAAGCTTCTCGAGCTTCAGGAAGAATGTCTGAATCTAAGTTCGTACCAACATCCACATAACCGGTGAATTTAGAGCCTGTCCACTCAACTTGACGTCTGATAGACATTTCATCCATAACGAGATTGCACAAAAGAGGATAGGAAACTTCTTTTTGTCGTAGAGACAAGGCAGTTAATGCTTCATTTGTGAATCCTGGACTACCATCCACAGATCTGTACCACTTTGAGATCGTATCTAAATGAGGTAAGCTGTTGTTGAAGGTTTTTCTCACAAAATTATATCCTTTCGGTGAATAGAAGGCCAAAGTTAATGCAAAGGCTCTCAACGTTGGATTAAATTTTTACTTAGTCGTTCCTTTCAACATTCTTTGGAATAAATCACTTGCAGCTCCAGGATTGACAGATGCCTGAAAAAGAAAGATTCTTCAATCTGGTTTCCTGATAAAATTCAAGTATGTACTTTTAACAATGAACTAAAAGAATACATACCGATATTGTTGCTTCTGCTGATTCTGATACAAGTGATTTTTCTCTCAAACAATCCAGCAATGTTTTCATTGAAGTTATTTTATGCTTCATCCTTCGAACAGACTGCTGCAATAAACGAATCTTTTTATTTTGATTCTGGACTCTCTGCCTTACAATATTTATGTTCCTTTTCCTTTTCTCAGGCGTAGAAAAATCACTAGTGTGCATTTCTCCCACATAAGCTCTTTTCCTTAAATAAAACAGTAAAATTAATCATGAATAATTAGTGGAGTGCTTAAATGAAATATTCACCTTCCCCTTCTAATTTAAGATGTTGATGGCTCCTCGGTAAAGCTGGAAGGCATTAAATCGGTATTCTCAACTGCTTGCTCCAGTTTGACAACAGGAGATTCCACATTTGCTACACTGAAAACAAAAATCCCACAAAATATGGTTAGTCAGCAATGTAACAAAAATTACAATGTTTTACCTTCTTTTCGGAGAAATAGGAATAGCATCAATATTCTGAAAAATTTCCTCATCGATGGATGAAAGTTGATCTCTGAAAATATAACTCTTTGAATATTCACTGTTGTAGTGTGAATTATAACAGCATAATTACCTTTTAGCACTTGGGGGAGTTTCATTCACAGTGGAGCTGGAGCTGCAAAAGAATTCTCAATTAATTCAATGAAATAATGCCAAATGATTCCTGCATACATATAACAATTATAACCGATACATATTTCTCTATTTCATCAAGTTATACAATTCTGATCATTCCAAAGATTACTTATGATAATTTTAAATTTTTAATTAACTGGTTGAATTAAAATTCCAGGAAGCTCCTGTAATCTTACCTTGAAGACGTTAATCCGTAGAATGGTTTCACATGAATAGGATTGGCATCATTATTAAGCATTTTCGTACCATTTGATCTTAAAGTAAAATCTTTTGGTTCGAAATGTTCCGAACATAAGAACATTTTCTCTGACAAGTTTCTAGCTCCAGCTAAGTCCAAAATTGAAATCCATATATTCCTTCTCCCAATATCAGAAGGAAATCTAAAAGAAAATTATGAGGATTGAGCAATCTACGCCAATGATATGCAAAACAGAACTAACCTGTGAAAACTCAAATTAGGGTTGTAGGAGTCGTTTTTACCGCATACTTGACATTTACGAACCATTTTATTAATGTTTTTTGCACAAAATATATGGAAATAAGGTCGAAAACACTTTTTTAACACTAAACTCGAGTAGACTTTTGACAGGCCCGTGCCGACAACAATGTATCTTACAGCAAATGTCAAATCGAAGCAAATTCACCTGATTGGCCAAAGGAAATATCGATCGACCGCGAAAAAATTTATGAATGAAACTGGGAAAACCGGTGTTGTCACGTGTAAAACGGATGAATGTTAAACAATCTTTGAATTTGGTTGTAACTACGAATTCTGTTCTTGCTGCCTTGAAAGTTCGGTCGAAAAGACTTTGAATAGGTTGGGTACTAGCTTTTATTGATTTTACCTGAGATTTCTGTGGATGAAGGTTTTAAGAGGGGATGAATTCCACCGAAAGGCCAATTCTGTGGACGTAGTTTGTGGTTGTTTGAGGAATTCATTGAAATTCGTAACATTTTATTCTATGACTTGAGTACTCATTTTGTACGATTACAAAATCAATATCATATATCAGTAATCTAAATAATGGTAGGTATTTCAATTGCTATTCCAGTATTTCTGAGCGATTTGATGTTAATAAATCTGATATATTAGGAAACTTGACAACGTTGCGCATATTTTGGCGTAATTACCAATCCGTAGTAATACAGTCGTCCAAATAAGTTCTGAAGGTAGGAATCTTGGCTTCAGTATTTATCATTGCATACCACGTCTCCTCCTTCCTTTGTCTAAGGTAATAGGCCTTACTTATTAAAAAAATTTTCACCGTCGTTCTGTAACCTCGTCTATCCATTGCCTGCATCTTTGAAGGCAAATGATAGTATGAATGTATAGTTTTGTTCCACCACATAATAAAGATGATTGGAATTTTATGAGTTTTGCAATGAAATGAAAGGGGCATCAGTATTTCTAGTGGAATAGCTATGGAAACTTGAAAGCCTGCATAATCGGAATTGATGATCAAGCAAGGTAGTATTAATAACTTCCTTAAAAAAATTACATGTAACATAAAATAAATGATTTTTACATTAATGATTTGAAGAAACACAATAGGTAACTGAAATATACTGATACTCGATTTTTCAGAAATGTTCATACACCAATAATGAAAAAACTAAGAATTCATATCTACTACTGCTATCGGTAATTGAAGACATACATGATCGAAACGTAAATGATCAAAAAAGGGTGTTTCATTGACCCTGATAGTCCTGAAGCTGTTAAAACTAAAAACTAACAATTGCAAAGATACAATAGAAACTTATTGATTCTGATACAAAATCAGAAGACGATGATTCTTTTTCATTTCTGGATTCAATCGTTTCATCAAAAGCCATCAATTAACGACTGAAGCATCTAAAAGATACACAACCAATGGCCAATACCACTTCCTTTGTCGAATCAGAATTCGACAAAGGAAGTGGTATTGGCCATTGGAACCAGAGTTCGATATTTTGCAATTAGTGCATCCATTTTGTCAACTCCGCACATGCCTTTATTATATCCGGCAACAATTCTTGGTTGAGGATATTTTTTTTTTATTTGGATACCCTGTTCCAACGTGAAACTTCCCCGACTGAATGATCTTCGAAATTAGAGGTCAAAACAACTAGTTTGTTGTCCTTCCATTGTACTACAGTAGTTGAGTGTTGATTCGAAAAAAATCTGAGGCTGTCGCGATTTTGCTTATTCCACATATCCATGTTTTCTACTGGACAACCCTCCAAGCGATTTGCTCGAAGAGTTCCAGTAGCACAATATCCACTGGCAGTAAGATGCGCCGCGCCATAAGTGGTAAACTAGTGAAATAATTGTCAAAAAAGATTTTGTAGCCCTTATTTGGAAGTATTTCTGCCTTTTCTATCAAATGAAGCACAATGTCTCCACCTAGACCAAATCGTTTTTCTACGCTTTAATCTTTTCCTGTATATATACTGAAAGCCAACATACAGCCTTCACTTGTACACAATGCCCAATTTTTGTACCCGAAACGTATAGGTTTTCCACGGATATATTGCTGTGCGTAGTGCTTGCCGTAATAGGGAACCATGCTTTCGTCAATGGATGAATTTTCTTATATTACTCCATGTTTTTTGAAATTACTGTTAAGCCTCTCTATTAGCGGACGAATTTTGAATAGCCTATCATGTATCTTAATATTATCATTGATAATGAGTACTGTTAACGCCGAAAATAGATTTCTTCAAATTTCAATTCTTCCTTTTTCTAATTTGTCTGATGTGTCAGCAGATGTCGTGATATACACGATATTTGAATTCTTCTCGATATCGCGACATGTGTTGAACGGAATGAAAAGGAATCAGAATAATATAGATTGCGACCGAATTTCTTAATTAATTATTGCGTAATTTTTCAAAGTTATTTTCTGCCGTTTCCTTTTCAAATTACTCAGTTTCCGAGTATTTTACGAACTTTAGTGCTTCTGATAGTGAAGTTTCGCTGTTTTTATTCCGCTTCTCGAGAAAGAAGCTAAAGAAAGAACTATCAATAAACCCATTCAGATAGGAGATTTGGGCCCCTCTCTGCACAAGGATCTCTCCGCAGGACTCCCTTCCTCTGGCCAGTTGGATTGCGGAGAATTTCGGGTTTTCCAAGCAACAGCCCCAACATCTCAAGGTAGGAATTTTTCTTATTTATTGATGGTTCTTAAAGTTGTTTTATTCTAAATTCTGCCTCCGAACCAGCAAGAAATATACAGTCCACTCAATTCTTAACATGGTCCTATCGTGCCAAATTTTGTAATTTAGAATATTCAAATTCAAGTTCGATTTTTTGTACCCAGCATCCTTCATTTTGAATTCCTGTGCGACGTTGCCGGTGTATGAATAATTTCCTTTTGAAAGGGAAATCTTTCATTCGACGTTGCCAGATCTAACTTTTCTTCCTTTAATTTTAGGAAATTTCAGTTCATTTGCAAAATGACTTCAAAAACTAAACCGGAATCGATTGATCCTGAACTGATGAAAGTTCAGAGTAAACTTTTGTCTCATAGAGATAATATTTTCGCGACCGTTACATCTATTTTCAATAAGTGCAAAACATATTCTTCTGATAATCTTGCTAACGTTAACTACTTTGTCAATCAACTTATTAAATATTCTGATAAATTTGAAGAAGTTCAAAATGAAATAGAGGCACTCAACGAGAATATGCCTCAGAAGGATAAAATCGAGATCTCTCAAGTTCAAGCTTCCTTTGAGGAGATACTAGCCTCCATTCATAGCATACAATGTAATTTAGCGAAACAAAATGCAGTTTTGACCACACCTGATACCACCCCTAGCACTACACCAGTACCACAGATGCTTCCGACTATTGCACTTCCGTCATTCGATGGCAAAATAGATAATTGGGTAGAATTCATTTCATTGTATAACTCATTGGTTCATAAAAACTCCATGATAGATAAAACGCAAAAATTTCAATATTTGAAAACCACACTCAAAGGTGAAGCTCTAGCTGTTATCAGTGGTCTTCAGTTGATTCCTGATAACTACGATATAGCGTATGATGCTTTAGTTCAGCATTACCAAAACCCTAGACGCCTTGCTTCTGTTTACTTCTCAAAATTACTGCAATTCAAGTCTCTCTCTCATTCTTCACTGTCATCGCTCAAAGATTATCTACATAATCATGAAACAGCCGTGAATTCGATAAAATCTTTAAAAATTCCAGATCTTGCAGATTTTCTGTTATTTTCTTTAGCTTTGAATAACTTAGATTCGAACACCAAACGTGCCTTTGAAAATAAGTTGCCATCAAACGGCATTCCCACTTACAAACAATTAATTGAGTTCGTAACGCAGCAAATTCGTATAATGGAACTTTCCAAAACCGCTGATAGCAATTCTCCGAGACCAAGACCGCACGGCTCAAACGTTCTTTTGGTGAACTCTACAGATTCTTCTCCTTCTGATGGTAGAACTTTCGCTTGCCCCTTGTGTAAAAGTTCGCATTTTTTGCATCAATGTTCACGGTATCAGAATATGACACTGAATGATAAATATAAATATCTGAGAGAAAATTCACGTTGTTTCAACTGTTTAGGTCGACATCGTAAAGAAAACTGTAATTCTCGCTCTGTATGCCGCCATTGTAAAACAAATAGACATCATACCTCTCTGCACCCTTCTTCTGTTACTGCGCCTCCCTCCTCTACCCAAAATTCACTTAATGTAACCTGCCCCCCTCATGGTCGTGACTCATCTGAAGCTGAACCCATTCAGTCTGTGTCTTGCATTGCATCTTCTGGTAGTTCACCAATTCTTCTTGGTACTATAAGTCTCCTAATTGAGGATGTTACTGGTCAAAGACACGTACTTAGAGCTGTTTATGACCCTGGCTCTCATATTTCTGCCATTACTAAGTCCAGTGTTTCCTGCTTGGGTTTGAAAATTTGTCCCTCTACTTGTTCTGTTTCAGGTTTAGGTCAATCGAATTTGCGTATATTTGGGTCCGTTGATGTTTCGTTACATTCACGGCATTCCTCTCGGATGGTCAAGGGCCATGCTGTTGTTCTTGACAACATTTCGCATCCGCTTCCTCCTTCGGAGCTCCCTCTGGAAGTGCGTTCCAAGTTTGCAAATTTGCAGCTGGCAGATGATGACTTCGACTTACCTTCTCCAGTAGATTTCCTGATTGGAGCCGATTTGCTCCCTCAACTTTTGATTGACGGTGTTCAGTCTATTCCTGGTAACCCAACTGCGGTCAATACTATCTTCGGATGGGTTCTGGTTGGTCCCACGACTTCTCAAAGTTCAGAATCTATTGCCACCTCTCTCCATGTACATTGTGACATCAGTTCAGCCCTCCAAAAGTTTTGGGAAACAGAGGAAGTTGCACCTAGTTCCCAGCTCGATCCACAGGATGTGTTGGTGGAAGAGCATTTTCTTAGTACCCATTCTCGTGATAAAGATGGGCGTTACATCGTAGCACTTCCTTTCAAACCAAATGCAACTCCCCTCGGATCAAATTGCTCTAGATCACACGCTTCATTCAAACGTCTTGAACAGAGACTCTTGAAGCAACCAGAAAAATTCAATATGTATCAAAATTTCATGATAGAATATCGTAATCTTGGTCACATGTCTATAACATCCTCTACATCCTCATACATAATTCCCCATCACGCTGTCATGAAAGAGACAAGTTCCACAACCAAATTGAGGGTGGTATTCAATGCTTCAGATCCAGACTCGACAGGCATTTCTTTGAATGAGCGTCTTCTAAAGGGTCCAAAATTGCAATCTGACATACAAGACATTATTTCTGAATTTCGCTTGCAGGCAATTGCTTTATGTGCCGATATACAAAAAATGTATCGTCAGACCCTTATTGTCCCTGAACATAGACGATTCCAACATATTTATTGGCGTTCTCCTGGTTCAGATACAATCGCAGAGTTTGAACTGAACACCGTTACCTACGGAATGACTCCTTCAGCGTATTTGGCACAACGAGTGCTGAAACAGTTGGTGAAGGATGAAGGTGAATGCTTTCCTCTGGCCTCCTATGCTATAACGAATCAAATATATATTGACGACGTGATAAGCGGCACCAAAGATGTCGAGACTGCCGAACTGTTAAGGAATGAGTTGCGTGAATTGCTGAGTAGAGCAGGTTACGAACTCAGAAAATGGTCAACGAACCACCCCGAATTACTTTCTAGTCTCCCAGAGGATCATAGGGAAAGTCCTATACAGTTCTCAGATGGCTGCGAATCGCTTAAAATCTTAGGATTATCTTGGGAACCTTCTATAGATGCATTCACTTTTCATGTCCAACCTTTCAATTCCCCATGTACTAAGCGTAACATCTTATCTTTCATTGCGAAAACTTTTGATCCCTTAGGTTACTTGTGTCCTATAACGTTTTTCATGAAGTCTGTACTTCAAAAGTTGTGGTTGCTTAAATTAGATTGGGATTTTCCTGTTCCTCCCCTTTTAGAAACGACTTGGTTGAAATTTGTATCTTCAATACCTCATTTAAATCAATTAAAAATTCCTCGTTTCGTCACCCCCTCAGCTTATGATTCCGTTTCAATTATCGGATTTTGTGATGCCTCCGAAAGTGGCTACGGAGCAGTGGTCTATTTGTGTTTCGAATCAACTGGTTTTCGTCGTTCCCATTTGTGGCAAGCCAAAAGTAAAGTTGCTCCATTAAAAATCTTAAGTATTCCTCGTCTTGAACTGTCCGGAGCTTGTTTATTGGCCAGGTTGGTCAAACGAATTTCAGAGAGTATACCGCTATCAATTTCAACCGTCCGGCTATTCTGTGACTCTCAAATTGTTTTATCATGGATCCATACACCCCCTCACTTGTTGAAGACCTTCGTCGCCAACAGAGTGACTCAAATTGTAGAAGACACCAAGAACGCTCTTTGGTCTCATGTTCCCGGTCTGGAAAATCCAGCTGATTTAGCTTCCCGGGGTTGCTACCCTGATTATTTTTTGAATGAAATAAATCTGAAAAATTGGTTGAACGGTTTCTCAATGACGATGGATTCCAATATGGATTGGCCTAGACCCTTCAGTGTTTCTGAAGTTTCAGAGACTTTGCCTGAAACGAAAAATATTTCATTGTCTCTGGTGACTCACAAAATGGAGCCCACTGAAATTTATATGATATTTGAGTCCAAGTTTTCTAGTTATCTTCGACTTCGTAGAGTCATGGGATGGATAAATCGATTTATCCATAACTGTCGCTGTAGAAAAACTTCCTCGATACTGAGGAAAGAAAGTCTGACTGTGGATGAGTTGAATGATGCCACAGTGTCACTGGTTCGTATTGTTCAAAATGTTCATTTTTCTGCGGACTTGAAGTCCCTTCGTAAAAACCAGCTTTCTTCCAAACAACTACAATCTCTCGCTCCCTTTTTAGACTCACGCGGTCTTCTCAGGGTGGGCGGTAGATTGAAATTTTCTAACTTGGATTTTGATTCAAGGCATCCACTTTCACTTCCTAAATCATGTTTTCTGTCTACACTTCTGTGTAAACATTTTCACTTGGCCTCCCTCCATTCTGGACCCAACAATGTTCAAGCTCTGTTAAGGAGAACATTTTGGATTCTTTCATCTCGCTCCCTAATTCGTAAGTGTATTCGACAATGTAAAACCTGTTTCAGGTTCCGGGCCTCTTCTTTCCAGCCAACTATGGCAGATCTTCCAGCCTCCCGAGTCAATATCTCCCGTCCGTTCAACACTACCGGTGTTGACTTTGCCGGTCCCTTCATGGTTCGCGACACTAAGCTTAGAAGATTTCGAACCACTAAAGGATATCTCGCCTTATTTGTATGCGCATCAACCAAAGCAATTCATTTGGAATTTGTTTCCGAGCTCACTGCTTCCGCCTTTCTGGCTTGCCTCTCACGTTTCATTGCTAGACGAGGGTTGCCATCTGAAATTCTTTCAGACCAGGGTCGCAACTTTATCGCCGCTGCCAAGCAACTTAAAGAAGCATATAGCTTCTTATTGCAGCACCAAAGTGAAATTGAGGACTTTCTTGCTACACGAGAGGTTAGATGGCGTTTCAATCCCCCCTACGCCCCAAACTTCGGCGGACTTTGGGAAGCTGGGATGAAATCCGCCAAATCCCTTCTCTTACGCATGATAGGTAAGGAGCTTTACACTTTCGAAGAATATAGTACCATATTCTGCCAAATCGAGGCGGTGTTAAATAGCCGTCCATTGTGTCCTTTGTCAAATGACCCATCAGAGTGTGATTACCTGTCTCCGGGACATTTTCTGGTTGGTACGCAACTTTTGGCCGCTCCTGAATCTTCCTTGCCAGAAAGAATTACGGTCCGTGATAGATGGACTCGCCTGAGACAAATAGTACAAGCCTTTTGGACACGTTGGTCAAAGCAGTATCTGAATACTTTAATACAGAGACACAAGTAGACCAGTTCCACACTTCCTAAAATAGGAGATGTCGTTTACATCCGGGATGTCCATACCTACCCGTTAAGTTGGCCAATGGGACGTATTTCAGAGTTAAATAATACCCCAGATGGTATTCCCAGGGTAGCTGTGGTCAAAACTGCAACTTCCAGCATTTGTCGTCCTGTTAACTGTCTTATACCGTTAACAGGCGAATAGTTTCCCTTTGAAGTAAGTTTATTGCCTCTCTATGTGTTTTTTTTTATATAAAATTTCATTTTCACAGCATCCATTGTTTTTTTTTTGTCACTTTTAATCAATTGTTTAAATTTATAATTATAAATTTGGTGGGCGGTATGTTAACGCCGAAAATAGATTTCTTCAAATTTCAATTCTTCCTTTTTCTAATTTGTCTGATGTGTCAGCAGATGTCGTGATATACACGATATTTGAATTCTTCTCGATATCGCGACATGTGTTGAACGGAATGAAAAAGAATCAGAATAATATAGATTGCGACCGAATTTCTTAATTAATTATTGCGTAATTTTTCAAAGTTATTTTCTGCCGTTTCCTTTTCAAATTACTCAGTTTCCGAGTATTTTACGAACTTTAGTGCTTCTGATAGTGAAGTTTCGCTGTTTTTATTCCGCTTCTCGAGAAAGAAGCTAAAGAAAGAACTATCAATAAACCCATTCAGATAGGAGATTTGGGCCCCTCTCTGCACAAGGATCTCTCCGCAGGACTCCCTTTCTCTGGCCAGTTGGATTGCGGAGAATTTCGGGTTTTCCAAGCAACAGCCCCAACATCTCAAGGTAGGAATTTTTCTTATTTATTGATGGTTCTTAAAGTTGTTTTATTCTAAATTCTGCCTCCGAACCAGCAAAAAATATACAGTCCACTCAATTCTTAACAAGTACATTTCAAAATTTTTTCAAATCTCTTTATACGCATGCTTTTTTTTACAATTATCGGAACATCCTCTTCAGATGACCACATGAGTCTTCGGTTTGGATATTTTCCATAACCAGATAGGAGCAGAATGCCAAAGAAGACATATAATTCGTTCAACGATAACTCCAAATTTTCATTCTTTTGTTGAGCATATCTGTTCGATTCTTTTAAAATAAGCATGAGTAACTCCGGATCAAAAAACAACTTTAAAAAGTCAACAGGACTTTTTGAGTTCACACACTCCGCACTAGGGTCTTGTTGTAATTCACAATTTGTCTGCAAATTGATTTTAGGTGAACTTTTATCTTCTACCCATCTCGATCTTTCATAGGTTACTTTTGTACGATTGGCTGTTGGAATATCAATCTATTGATTACATAATATAATGTATAATGTTATATCATATTTGATTTACCTATTAAATGTCGCCTCAATTCAGCTGAAGGTACGTAATCTTCTTCATCGAAATCGTCATAACTTTCGTCATTTTCACCTATTTCGCATTTTTGTTCAAAATCCTTCCTGGCAAGTTGGTAACATTGCCTACATGATCATCATCTAATTCGTCACTGTCTTCACCAGTATCATTAGAATATTCTGGTGGTCTTATAAAGACTTCGGAGGTTTAAAAATCTTCATCCTCTAGAATATCCATCAACTCAGCCAAGGTCAATCTGCGATAGTGATAATTATTGTCACAGTGTATATGGGGCAGCATCCCTTATAGGGGACGTAACATTCTAATTGAATGTATTAAAACACTTTCATTCTAAATTGAAATTTTTTCTTACTATTTCATTCTGCATGACCGTAGTTGAATATTTTCATAAGAATTCATCATTATTCTAAAATATTACTGGACAAAAAGGACACTTACCCGCCGTTTCTCGAAGAATATAATGCAGGATTCATTGCAAATAAATAAACAAATCTGCGGTCAACAGGTCGCAAAAACGCACTGAATCTGAAATGTCGCGATTCTCAAGAATCGTTCTCATTCATCCAACGCATGCTCATTAATCTCCTCTTCGTTATAATGAAGATGATGTCCCTTTAAAGTGACGCTGGCCACTAATGGGTTTAAAACAAATAATGATTGTCCAACCTCGTTTTCACTACAAAAATTACTTGGTTACCTCAAAGCGGTGACTTTGAACTTGCTCCACCCAAGGGCGGATATAGCTTTTTTTCATGGGGGGGTAGTAAAGATTCAAGATCGATAGATCAGGTTCAAAACTTGGAAACAATTTAATCAAAATATTTAGGAGGAATAATATAATAAGAAAAAATAGAAGTAAAGTATTATTAGTAAAAAAAAACAAACAAATTGAAATATATGCACCACGTTGCGTAACTTTTATTCAGGTTTTCGATATTCATGGGGGGGGGGTAATTACCCCCATTACCTTCCCCGTAAATCCGCCCTTGGTTCCACCTAAGCATCAGCTATGAAAGAAGGCGGCCATAACGGAATTCACTCGTACGTCCAGGTCACGTGATAGAAAGCACTCTATAAGGAGCTGCGGGAATTTGTTTTGATTTTAACGAAAATAATAAACATGTTGCTATCTTATTTCGACCACGTTTTCTCTCTCACTATACTCTATTTTGTTCTAGAATATCTTTGTCTCCAACAAAAGTCGATTTTAAACCTGCAACAGCTGGCAGAACTGCTAGTACTAGTAGGGAATTTCCATACCAACCCAGGGGCGTAGTGACCGGTGTTCGGCGTGTTCGAAGAACACGGGCCTGGGCACCGTAGGGACCCGGACTTGGGACGACTATACTATTTTTTCTTGCAGAATAAATCCTTTATTTTGTACTAAAACAAACTAATCTCCGAAAGTCTAGTTAAAATTGTCAATTCATATCAGAAATATGATTGTTAATAAAATTTACCACATCACACACAAATGAAAACGTTGAATCAATAATTCCTTATTTATATTTATATTCTTCTGGTGAAAATTGCTATCTCCGTAATCAATTTTGCGGCCTGGACAAATCGTACCGAACTCTTTGCATGAAGCGAGTCGGCATTCTGTTTAGGGGATAATTACATTACATTAACGTCACCAGATGATCGCTTTATTGGGGCGGCCCCTTTTTGAGCTGCTTCTTTGATGTAGGATTCTTCATGTACATAGAGAAATTTTTATTTGGACTAGGCGTAAAATGCGAAATCATTTCACTTCTATTCCTATTCTAGACCTAGAGAAATAAGTACCTATTCGAATTTGAAACGACGTTGTGCTTGTGAGTGTGTTTAGACTGAAAGATCTCAAAATTCTCGACTTTTTTTAGTGTTTTTGAATTTCTGGACTTGAAGTGTTATTAAAGGTGGGTTCTATAATTCATCACGTGGCTGATTTTTTCGTTAGGCGCCCTTTTTAATATGAAAAAATGCGGGTCAGTCTTTGGGGATTGCTGATAGAATTGAAAACTAAGTGATTTGTGAATTGTATCGTCGAGTTATCAGATTATTTTCAAATAATTTTCGGTATATAATCAAGGATAAATGTTCGATATGGTAATTGGTCACTAACACTTCTTTATAAACCAAAAATAATTAGAAAAAAAGAGCCTAATAGTTTTAATATTATTTTGTTTTTTGTTTTCATTTTGCTTATAGTTGTTATTTGTTGTAGTTGTTATTTTGTTAGTTGGTTATATTTATATAGTTAAGGAACCGACACCTACTAGAAATGCAACGGCGACGAGGCATTTTCCTGGAATCACCGCGGATGTGCAAAAGTGCAATTCCACATAAACATTTACTTTTTAGATCTTTAGGAACAATTCAGTTAGTTACGAATTAGACTTCTGACAAGTCACTTTGATTTGTAATTCACTTCCAAACTTAATCTGTATAAGATTAATAATTATTTATCCTCAGTGTTGTAATTGTTAATCTGAATTAGAAATAAATTCTTTTTAAAAAGCAGACTTTAAGTGCGGAAAACAAAATTGGCGCTGCCAACAGGATATCGCAACGGGATTTTAGTTAAAATAAACTGAAATAAGTGTCCATTTCGGAAACGTTATCGTCGCCGAGGAACGCCCGTTGAGTTTCAACTCTTAGTGCGATATCAACCACCATCTTCATCGACTTTCGACCAGAAGGAAGGAAGGAAGTCCATTCTACCCACTTCAACACAGAAGAAGGACCTGCTCACTTTATGATGCAAATCTTGGTGCTGTAAGTCCATCAATCCATCCTTTTTAACCTTTTTTATAAGTTTCAATGACAGATAATTCTCAACAAGAATTGGAAATAGTTTCTGAAGATAGAGAAACTCTAGTAATAGCAGAAAATTTTTTAAATCAATCAATTAAACAAAGTAGATTTCGCCCATACCCCAAACGGAATATAGCCGAAATGAATAATAGCCAAACTTCTTCCAACTCGAATGCAGTTGAGCAGATGTCTAGGCAAGACATTCAGTTACTTTTAAATTCTCTTCCGGAATACTCCCCAGGTGACAACCTGTCAATTTTTATTAGTGAAATAGATAATTTAGTTTCATATCTCGAAGGAAAATTAACACCAGATTTAAAGTATGCTGTTAATTTTTCTATAAGGTCAAAAATTAAAGGTGAAGCAAGAGATTTCGTTGCTTTCCAAAACGCTCTTAATTGGAGTGAAATTAGGAGAGCGCTCCTACAAAGATATGGAGACCAAAGAAACGAAGATTTATTGGTCTCATGTCTAACACAATGCGTTCAGAAAAAGAACGAAAACTACTTAGATTTTTACAGTAGAATATCCAAAAACTTGAATGACGTTTTGCAACATCTGACTTTAACATGTCAGGATCAAAACTATTTACGATACAAAAAACTTGATTTAGAAAAATTAGCCCTAAAAACATTCCAAATTGGACTTATTGAACCCTAAGATCTTACATATATTAGTAATTTTGAAATTAATTCACTAGAGCAATGCATTAATAAATGTCGATATTACGATAATAGGAAACAAGAATGGGAATATTGTGAATTTCTCCGGAAATCACAAGAAATACCGAAAAAACCATTTTATAGTCGTATTCCACCTACTTATTCTAATCATAATTATCGTGAATTCCCGAAACCTGAAATACGCAATCAAAATTTCTCAAACAATGCTCAACATTTTTCTAACCCAGTAACCAATAATCAAAATTTTGTAAGTAATCAAAGTTCTAATAATTCTGGAAACCCAACTGGTTTTCCTTATTGTATAAATACCCCAATTCCGAATAGCGGAAGATTTCCTACAAGTCGTGAAGTCTTTGGACCTAAACCAGGCTCCAGTATGACTAAATCACAACCGAAACCAACACCAATGTCCATTTCAACCAGAAATACATTCAGGCAACCTGCCACCCATATGTCTAATGCGACTAGAACAATTCCACGACACCAACAATCGCGAAATTTTATTTCAGAAGAACTATTTAATGTTCAATCGGAAATTGAAAGTCCTGAAGAATTTGAATCTCAATTTTACGAGTATAATGAAAACGTTAATTCTCAAGAAGAGTTCGAAAATAATTTCGAAGAAGAGGAAAATTTTCAGACGGAAGCTTCGAAACTCGAAGAAACTTAGACTTGAACTGTGTGAAAATAAAATCTAAATTGCCTTACATTTACCTTCCAGAAGTAGATTTAAAAATTCTTATTGATTCAGGCGCAACAAATTCTGTAATTAATACCAAACCAGCTTTCGAAAAATTTTTCAACTTTTTGTATAAAAAACCTTTCACTGTTTCCGGACTAGGAAATTCCATTGAATCAGACAATAATTTGAAAATACCTATTTTATACGAGCTTGGAATTAACCGAAATATCCACTTGCATGTAATAGACTGGCACTCAAAATTTGACGCACTAATAGGAACCGCAGACTTGCAGAAATTAGGTGCGAAGATTGATTATCGAACCCATACCTTAGAAATAAATAATTTAAAAATTCCTTTTAACCTAGAATATTCCTCTGCGAAATTAAAACCAAGAAAGGTTATAGCAAGAAATTTCGTAAAAATACCTGTAACTATCGAAAACAGGGATGTGATTTTACCAAAAATTAATTTCGAAAACTTTTCAACCCCTGCATGCATTGCTAAAGCGAAAAACGGATTTTGTTCTATACCGATAGCGGAACCAATAGAAAACGATGTGGAAATAAACTTTTCCGAAAGAATTCCTGTGAAATCTTTACATGAAAGTGAAATATCTAATCCACCAGTCGAAAATAAGAACTTCAAATTTAAAAATTTAATCAGAACATCTCACATGAATTCAGAGGAAAAAAAAGAAATTTTGAACCTTTGTCGAAAATTCAAAAATATTTTTTACGATGAAAAATCCGATCTTTCTTTCACCAATACTGTTAAACATAAAATCAGAACAAAAGATGATGAACCAGTTTATGTTAAGTCCTTCAGACACCCTCATGACATTCACTGTTAAAACGGTCATTACGAATATCTCCGAATGCCATACGGATTGAAAAATGGTCCGAGCACATTTCAACGTACAATGGACAATGTTTTAAAAGAATACCTTCATAAATTTTGTTTCGTATTCATGGACGATGTTGTTGTATTTTCTAAATCTTTGCAAGAGCATATTTGCCATTTAAAATCAATCTTTCAGAAACTTGAAGAAGTAAACCTCAAAATCGAACTCGATAAATGTGAATTCTTGAACAAAAAAGTTGAGTTTCTAGGTCATTTAATTACTCCAGACGGAATATCACCAAATCCTTCGAAATTAAATGCAATTGAAAATTATCCGATACCAAAAACTGTCAAAGAAATAAAATCATTTTTAGGTTTAACCGGATATTACCGGCGATTCATTAAAAATTTTGCCCATATTGTATCTCCCTTCACAAAATGTCTTAAAAAAGGAGCAAAAATAAAACTAGACGACCCAGATTATATTCCAGCATTTCAACTCTGTAAGGAATTATTAATGAATGCACCGATATTAGCATATCCAGACTTCGAAAAACCCTTCAAATTAACCACCGATGCTTCGAATGTCGCTATTGGAAGTGTACTCTCACAATCAAATCGTCCTGTAGCATATTATTCGAGAACCCTTAATTCAGCCGAAAGAAATTACTCAACTATCGAAAGAGAATTACTTGCAATTTTGGATTCAACCAAACATTTCAGACCATACCTTTTCCGACAAAAGTTTACTATTGAAACAGATCATAACCCTTTAGTTTGGGTTTATAAAATCAAGGAACCAAATTCACGATTGATCCGTTGGAAATTAAAATTAGATGAATTCGATTTCAACATCATACATACTAAAGGCAAAGAAAATAAAGTTGCGGACGCACTATCCCGAATTGAAATCAATAATCGAGAAACTGAAAATGATTCATTATTATCGGACGGAGATCTTAATATCGATTTGTCTTCAATTTTACCGAACACAGATGAAATACCGATATTAGAAGACGAAGAAGTAGAAAACATCCTGAATTCTCAAAAAACCCAAAACTCTAACAACCAAATTGAAGATCAAAATCAAGATAATAATTCTGATGCTACAATTCATTCCACTCAGGAAGATAATGGAAAAGTAATACCAATCACAGAATCCTCCGTAAACATTTACCCGAATAGAATAATTCTCAATATAGGAGAGCAATACAATTTAAAATATACGAAAAATTTTGGAAAAAATACCTACAATGCAGCAATTAGACAGAATCACATAGAAACAGATTTATCTAATCTTTTCAAAGAAATATTCAGACCTAATAAAACCTACGTAATTTTCTTTAGAGACAATAAATTACGATTACCTTTTGTTAGATTCTGTGAAGACTCATTCAATTACTCAGTAAAATTTTCATCAGTAAAATTTACTTATTAGACGTTAGTTGCGATGAGAGTCAAACAGAAATAATTTGTGAATATCACGATAAAAATCATAATGGTATCTCAGAAACTTATAATCACTTATCAAAAAAGTATTATTGGCCTAAAATGAAACAAAAAATTACACAAATCATTAACCGATGTGAATTATGTCTACAATCTAAATATGAAAGACATCCTTACAAATTAAAATTTTCTAGCCCTCTTTTGGCAAAAAGACCATTTGAAATTATTCACATGGATACCTTTTCTTTTCAAAATTCCAAGTTTCTGACCATAATCGACTTATTCTCTAAATACGCCCAATGCTACCTCGTAAAAGATGGAACTGCATTGACTATCTTGAATAAATTACGCCATTATTTTTCTCATCATAATATACCTCAGAAAATTGTATGTGATGAAGGAGGAGAATTCCATAATAAAACGTTCATCGAATTCTGCAAACTCAATAAAATAAATTTACATTTTACCACCGTAAATAACCCAAGCTCTAACTCTCAAATAGAACGATTTCACTCAACCATATTAGAAAAACTCAGAATTCTTAAATTGTAAAACCCGAACGAAAATCCTTCTAATCTCATGATCACCGCTACATTGATTTATAATCAATCGATTCATTCTGCCACTGGCTATTCGCCTTTTAATTTACTTTACGGACCCTATGACAAAATACCAGAATTTGATTTAACCATGACGATCTACGAACAGTACAACGAAAAAAGAAAACAGGAAATTTTACCCTTTTTCGACAATATCTATCAACGAAACCGTGAGCAAGCACAAAAACGTTTAGATAGAATAAACGAGAATCGAAATGATCCCCCAAATTTAGATCAACAGGAAATTTATGTTGAAAGAAATAGACCAAGAAAAACTGACCCACCTTTCGAAAAAATAACTGTTTCCAACCAACAACAAAACAAAATCTTTGGATTAACCCAAAAATCCCGCGAAACTACAGCCAACATAGGAAAAGTGAAGAGATTAAGAAAAATATTCTCTCTTTTCAGGATACCGATAATGCTCCTGATATCGATCCGAACCTACCAGGCCCTTCAGGTCTACAAAATAATAACTAATGGATACTTTGAAGAACCCTTAGGGAAAGCACGAATACTTGACCACCATCACAAATTTCTTTCTTCAATTAACCTCACAAAATTAATAAATAACTATGATCAGTTGAAATCAAATTTCCAAGAACTTCACGAAAAGTATTCCTATGATGAACTTCCACATAAAATCTGCGTTCAATTAAAATCAAATCTTGCCCAGATTGAACAGATTCTCAGTAAATTTAAAAATAGTAATAAAGTTAAGAGAGGATTGGCTAATTTCATTGGAAAAGGTATTAAATTTGTTACAGGAAATTTAGATGACGATGATTTGAAAACCATAAATGAAAATCTTGACGCATTACATCAAATTAGAAGTAATGAAATAGAAAGAATAGATAAATTAACCTCTTTTGCTGATCATTTGACTAAGAGATATTAAGAAGATGTAACCTTATTAAACGAAAATATTGAACAAACAAAATCACTTTTTGAAGAAATTAAATCAAAAGAAACATTCTTAATTATTGTACAAAATCAAATTTTCAAATCAGAAATCTTACTCAATCACTTACTTATGATTGAAAGAACTATCAGTTTTGCAAGTAAAGAAATACCTGATTTAGACTTATTCAAGTTGATGAGCTTCAATCTATCGAAAAATATCTCCATGAAATTTATAGACCGCAGGAACTATCACCAATTAGCCATCATCCTTACAAAATGCTAGAATTTTCTAAAATGTCTGTCATGGGAACTGATGAAATAATTACCATACTCCTAAAAATTCCTATACTCAAAAACCTAATTGCTAACTATTCCCGAGTATACCCTATACCCAATCACCAAGACATTGCTATCATCCCACCCAAGAAGTACAGGATAACGATCCAGAACGATGAATATTGGACCAACGAAGCCTGTCGTATACTAGATAGTTCCATTGTGCTGTGCGCCTTCAACTACCCGTCAGAGAAGTTTGCACCCTGTCAACACCAGAATACTGTCAAACAACCCTGGTTGAGAACAACTTCAAAATCATCCATGTTTCAAAGAATAAGCAGCTATTGACTTTATTCAAGAAAAGTCAGATTGTATTAGAAGACTGTCATGGCATAATTACGAAGAAACATATTCAAGGAACAAATTTACTGGATTCTCAATGCAGAATTATTATTGAGAATTCAATATTCGACAACACAATTCCAATTTTCGAAATAGAAATACAAAACATCTCGAAAATTTCCTTAAATTCAAAACACAAAATTTTCCTTCAATTAAGACATCTGAAAAATCCAGACTTAATCCTGCAAGAAGCAGAAAAACTTCAGAGCCAACCCATGTATCTACACCCGATAACCCAACTGACACATTATACCATTAGTGGAATTTTATTCTGTTGCATAATCCTTGGAATTTTCACTATCATAATTAACAGAACCAGAATAAGAGAACTCCTGTTCAACCCAAGAAGAATTATTAGCATCGAACTTGGGAACGACCAAACTGCTGACAACGAGGACGTTGCCAACTTAGAGGGGACGAGTTAAGGAACCGACACCTACTAGAAATGCAACGGCGACGAGGCATTTTCCTGGAATCACCGCGGATGTGCAAAAGTGCAATTCCACATAAACATTTACTTTTTAGATCTTTAGGAACAATTCAGTTAGTTACGAATTAGACTTCTGACAAGTCACTTTGATTTGTAATTCACCAAACTTAATCTGTATAAGATTAATAATTA
Source organism: Propylea japonica (assembly GCA_013421045.1). Taxonomy (NCBI): domain Eukaryota; kingdom Metazoa; phylum Arthropoda; class Insecta; order Coleoptera; family Coccinellidae; genus Propylea; species Propylea japonica. Next base: position 111,615,784 of record CM024240.1, on the reverse strand, counting down.
TTTATCCTCAGTGTTGTAATTGTTAATCTGAATTAGAAATAAATTCTTTATAAAAAGCAGACTTTAAGTGCGGAAAACATAATTATATGTGGAAGGTACCCACGTACTTTGTATTGTCACTATTCTAATATAAGTGTGGTTTTATTTTGTCCTTATCTAATTTTTTAATTTATGTAACCAGCAGGCAGCGCTGCTAGTGAGGGTAGGGGCCCGGAAAATACCTTGAACACAGGCCCGTGGTGGCGTTACTACGCCACTGTACCAACCAATTGAACTTAAATTCAATAAAATACCATAATGAAAAGTTCCGACCAGTAGTCAAGTTTTGAAAAACCTCGCGATGTTTTCAAACCACACCCAGATCATAGATTAAACCTATCAATGCCAGAACCAATGTCTATTAGAACTAGAAATTATCCAGTTAAGAGACCGGCTAGTAGTCAGGTAAAACAAGAACCTCCGAATAATCGACATTTTTCCGAAAAACCTGTCCTCCCGAATATTTTTCAGAAGAATTAACTAGTACCGAAAAATTATTTTGTCAGGAATTTGAACAAGAACAAGATTTAGAGTACACCAATGATATAGTTTCAGAAAACGAAATCGAGACCGAAGAACAAGAAGACGAAATTTTTCAGACATTAGCCTTTCAAAATCAAATGACCTAAATTTCACCAAAGAACATTTATCATTTATTAAATTACAAAATCCTCCTTGTAAATTACTAATAGCTGGTAATGGTAGCTCGATGAGTATTATTGACCCTGCTGTAGCTTATAGCCTTTTCCCAGAGAATATTTACGAAGAATACACATATTTCAAAACTGCTGTTGGTAAAGACCATAGTAAATACAAAGATTCTTTTCCACTAAATTCATTGGTAATAGATAGAACATATCCTTTTGTTATTTGTAAATTTCATACACAATACGATGGCGTTATAGGTACTAACCTATCGAAAGACTTAAAATTAAAATTTGACTGTCAAAATCACGAACTAGGGAATGATATTAAAAACGGAAAATTGTTTTCACGAAACACAAGATATAATAAACCTCTTTCCATTAAATAAGACCATTTGGATAATAATTTCCGTAACCAATTAGCAACAATTTTTTAAAGTCATTGACAGGCTTTTCATTTAACGAATCAAGCTTTAAATGCCTTGAGTTGTCCAGGGATAGATTAAAGTCACGATTTTCTAATATTCGTTTAATAACAATACTTAATTCGTTTAGCAAATTACAACGATGCTTCGGTTACCATTTTTGTTCTTTACATTGCCTGTTAAGGTGAGGTAGCTCCATCGGAGTGCTCCCTTGCAGCGGTCGGCAACTGGAACGTATGTGAGAAACATGTGACAAAAAAAAACATTAAAAAATCAGTCAGTCGAATTTTGTATGTCAACCGATACGTTCGCTAATCGCTCCGCTCAACTTACTAATTTACGCTTTGCTATAGAAATATTTCGCTAAAACGTTAATTCAAATATTCAATATTACTCTTAGACGAGTAACGCCAAATACTTGTAGTTAAGTGCTACAAAGTGCTATAAAAACGTTAAGAACTCTACGTGTAAAGAATTTGTGGTGAACCTCTCTCAAGAATATTCCAGAAAGTCCAAGAAAGAAGATCACTGAATAGGCCTATTCAAGGAGACCATCCCAGCAGAACTTCTGGAGGACCACGTAAGTGGATACCGGTGTTTTCTTTCTCTTTATTATCGGTCGCCTTGAAACAGAAACAAGAAAATAGTCAATTACAGTCCACTTTTAGCTTTCCAAAATCTTGAGCTATTTTACTGCAACAATTGCTCATATCAATCATTTGATAGCGCATGCCTGCAAGAACATAGAATATCACAAATATCACATTTCTCCCCTCGTGAAAATCCTATCAAATGTCCGAAAAACAACTTAACTATATCACAAAACCACGTTCAATCATTCTATAAATTCAAAATTGTTTTTTTTTTTCTACAATTTCTAATTACTTAAACAACTAAAAAGTTCCTAACTTACATTAACAATCATGTGGTATGAACCTACTATTTACAATGTCCCCTTATTCTTTCAGAACTTCTTAGCTCTAATTTATTGTCTTCCTTCGCCTCAATAAATCTTACTATCTGATTGACATGTCTTTTTATAACATTATTATTATCCAAAAGTCTCACCTTATAAGTAACTGGAGATGACCGACTTACAACTTCAGCTTTAACCCTAGAAATCTTATTGTAATGATGGGTATCTACCATGACGACTTCACCAATTTGAAAATTCACATCACGTGATATTTTAGCATTATCAACCTTACAATAGTTATTATAATTTGCTTCAGCCAAAAAATTTGTTCTCAGTAAGTGAAATCGAGTTTTTATTTCTCTCTGAAAAATGATTTCTGATGGTGATCTGTTTGTCATAGGATATTACGGTAATCGAACAAAAAAAATTAATGGCAGTACTCAATGATTTGCCTGACTGTACAATTTGGTAATTTTATCTTTGAACGTCCCTACAAAATTTTCCGCAGTCCCATTTGTTGCAGGATGATATGTAGGTGAGTAACTATGTTGTATTCCAAGGGATTTTAAAAAATCATTGAATCTCTCGCTAGCAAATTGTGTGCCATTATCCGATACTAAATGGTCACATAAACCGAATCTGGCGAAAAGGCTTTCAAGTACTTCTATGGTTTTATCCGCCGTTGTATTATTTTTCATATTAACTACCTCTGGCCATTTGCTGTAAGCATCAAGTATGATTATGAACATGTTTCCATACAATGAGCCCAAAAAATCCGTATGCAAACGCGACCAAACCTTACTTGGAAAAGGCCATTTCATGACATTAACTTTGTTAGGGCTTTTCCTATTCTTGGCACAAATTTCACAACTATTTACCAACGTCTCTATATCGCTATCTACGTTAGGCCACCAAAAAAATGATCTAGCTACTCGCTTCATGCGTATACTATGCCAAAATGCGATTCATGTAACTGCTCTAGAATTCCGCTACGTAATAACTCTGGTATAACTACTCGTATGCCCAGCATCACACAATCTTTTTCAATGTTTAATTCATTGCGTTTATGAAAATACTTTTTCTCATCATCAATAGGACTCTCTGACCATCCATACAACAGCTTCCTCTTAATACTACTTAATACCTACCCCTTTTGTCTCTTTTTGAATCAATTCTATACTAATTAAATTACAATTACTTTCAGTGAAATTTATATAATCTAACTCAGTGTCAAACACTTTAGTATAATCTCTGATGGGAAGCCTAGATAATAATGCATTGCAATTGCTATTTTTTTTAGAGCTCACCAATTCTATTTTATACTTAAAACCTGATAAAAAATATGACCAACGTATCAATCGATTTTGAACCAACATAGTGACTTTTTTTGAATTTGCGAAAATATATTTAATGCCTGATTATCAGTTTTTAGTATTATCTCATTTCCAACAACATACTGAAAAAATTTCTTAAATCCGAATACGATGGCAGCAGCTTCTTTATCCAAAATAGATCTATGCAGTTCATTATTAGGTATGATTTTAGATGCGAATGCTATTGGTCTTTCTTCCTTATTGTCAAATCTATGTGACAATATACTTGATAACCCCACAAAACTTGCATCTCAAGCTAACACTAATGGAACACCTGGCTGATAAGGAACCAGTACTTCATTAGATGAAATCTCAGTTTTAACCCAATCAAAAGCTACGGCAGCTTCAGTGCCCCATTTAAACTCTTTGGACTTCAAAATATCATATAATACCTTTAATCAGTTTAATTTATCAGCTCGATTTTGAAGAAACGTTCCATAAAAATTTACCAAACCAAGAAAAGCTTGAAGTTCTTTTTTATTTTTAGGAACTTCAAGATTGCTTTAATCTTATTCTTGGAAGGTTTCACCCCTTCCTCATCTAACAAAAAACCCAGAATTTCAATTTCACTCTTAAAAACTCGCATTTCTTTTTGTTTACTCGCAGACCAGCATCAGATAAGCGTTGAAGTATGGTATCTAAAATTTCTAGATGTTCGCTATCATTCCTACCGGTACAATATATATTATCTCTGTAAACCTCAAATACGTTAATACGTCGTCATGTCACGAGTACGTGGTAAAAGTTGCTGTCTGTGTTCGACTAAAATTGATAGGTACGATGACCCTATTGATTGTAGTATTTGTGAAAATAGTTTTCATACTAAGTGTGCTAAAATCTCTGTGGAAGACTTCAACCATATTCGAGCAAATCCTAAAAATGGGTGGATCTGTGATACCTGTAGTTTATCAACTGGTTCTCGTTCTTTGTCACCATGCCATCCCCCTGACACAGTTGGTAATAATAGTGCTGAAATACGTACATTAATTAAACAAGCCATTGATGAAGCAGTCATTCCTCTAACACTGAAATTCAGGATCTGAAGAAACTAATCAACGATCAAAACAAACAAATTAATTTTCTCGTTGAAATAATTCAATCATTAACATGCGACAAAAACAAAAACATCGATAACAGCGGAGCGGAGTTCCCTCGCTGGTAAGACAAATTCGCACATGTCCGGTCATTCATCTGCTGGGAATACAGGGGAACACCAAAAAGAATGTATCATTCATAATAATTCAACAAATTCACCTGACGTTACTACCGACCCTAAATCTATTAATTATGAATGGATTCTAGTCGAGAGAAAGAAAAATCATCGAATAAGGAAACCATGTCCCTGGGAGCAGAGAAAAAGTCTACAAATAACCACATCACTAATCAAATTTGGCAGTACCTGAGCCCAAGCATAAAAGGAATAGAGCACCTTTAATTATCGGATCATCTAAGACTACCTCGCTTGTTGCAGCCCCGAAGATACCCACATCATATGTTCACGTTACGAGGCTCAGTCCCTCAACTGAAGTTGCTGATGTTGAGAAGTTCCTTAGTGAGATAGTCCCTGATTCTACCTGTGAAAAATTAAAATCCAAACAACCTGATATTTACGCATCTTTCAAGATTTCATTTCCCACTCAATTTCTCAATCAGGTTATGGATCAATCTAATGGCCTGAGGGTGTGACACTCAGTAAGTTTTTTTCGAGACGCCGTCAGAGTGTAATTCCCATATCCTAAACGCTCTGCAGGCAGTATCGAACCACGGCCCTGGTTATTTTAACCAGAAGTTCAAAATAACAATGAATGCTCAGTGCATCTCCAATAAACTGATCAGTTTGGAGATTCTTTTGAATTCCATCAATCCCGACTGTGTAAGCATCTCCAATAAACTGATCAGTTTGGAGATTCTTTTGAATTCCATCAATCCCGACTGTGTAAGCGTTGCTGAGCATTGGTGCTCATCTGAACAATTGTCTTTCATGACAATACCTGGTTACCAGCTTTGTGCTTACTACAGCAGACCAAACCGAGCACATGGAGGATGTGCAATTACGTGAAATCACTTTTAACTGTGCAGTGTTTGAACTCAGACAAGTTTTCTATAGAAATGCATTGTGAAGTTTGTGCCGTCAAGATCAAATTGGGTAAGGAAACGAGCTGTATAATTAGTATTTATAGACCACCATCTGGCGATTTTAACTTATTCCTTAAGACTCTCCAATATGTAGTCACTTACTGTAGCTCAATTTCCAATGTGATTTTCTTGTGTAGCGATCTGAATGTAAACTATTTATCGGCTGATGACTCCCACAAAAAGTCTCTGGACGATCTGTTGATGTGTTTCAATTTGTCAGTGAATTCTTTGAACCAACTAGAATTTACACTAACATAAACGGCCAACTTCTTCAAGCAAGTCGATTATATACTTAGTAATGCCAATAAGTGTTCAATTAATTTTGATGTGATCGATCCGCTTATCGGTGACCACAGAGCGATTATTCTCGATTACCTTTTTAGTGATTCTCCGGTGACAGCACCCGATCCTCAAGTCATAAGAATAATGTCACAAAGTAATTTAGACAATCTTTTTGACCGAATATCGTGTACTAACTTCGACACAATTTATTCTTCTTTTTCAGTAGATCACAAATTTCAAATATTAGTAGGTATATTGAATGAATTGTTTACAGGTATTTGGACTAGATTTTATTTTGATTTCTTAAATATGTACCAACGTTTCGAATCTTTCGTGATTCTTCCTCAAGGCTCAATATTAGTTTCAATCAAAATATCGTCATAATATTTATTTCGTTCGTTGCTGGTTGAAAGTCAATTCTGATGTGATTGACTTTCAGTACCTGTAAACAATTCATTCAATATTTATCATCATGGACGTTACTCTTCAACAATTAGTAGGTATGTTAAGAACAGCCTTTGAGGCATCGTGTCCTCTACGATACGTCCGATTTCATACAGTACACAGCCAAGATGGATAAATTCTACAATAGTGGAAGCTCGCAAACACCTGATGAATTTACACCGGCTTGTCAAAAATTTAAAAACTAAGGAAGCGAAAGATCTCTATAAATGTGCCAAGTTTGATTATAATTCACTACTTAAGCGTTCAAAACTGGAATACAACAGCAACATCTTGTTGAGATCAGCCAACTCTAATAAGGATATTTGGAATCATGTGAATCATGAACTTGGTAGGAACATCAAAACTAGCAGAAATATCACCCTACTCTCCAATGGTCAGCCCATTTCTTGCCCTCAAAAAGTAGCTGAAGCTTCTGCGAAATACTTCACTGAGGTTGCTGAGCTTTCTGTTCGTGATTATTATGGTAACAATATGTCGAATTTTTGTACGACCCATCGTCTATTGAGCTGTACTTTTTTCTTTTTCCTGTAACAGCGGATGAGGTTATCTCTGCAATCGGCAACTTGAAATCTGATTGTAGCCCTGGTCCTGATATGATATCTGGAAGAGTATTAAAACTGCTATCCCCCTTGATTTCCGAACATATTGCACACCTCATGAATGAGTCAGTTTCGACGGGACATTTTCCATCTTCTCTCAAATTGGCTAGTAGAATCATACTATTCATAAAAAGGATGACATTCACGATATATCTAACTATCGACCCATTTCTATTCTGAGTCAGTTATCTAAAATCATAGAAAAACTTGTATATAAACGAATGTACGACTATTTGACTAAGTCTTGATACTATCTAGCAGCCAACATGGTTTTAGATATGGAAGATCAACTCAAACTGCTTGTTGCGAGTTTCTTGAGTTGGTTTTTACGAGTTTAGATGATGGAACTCACGTAGCGGGAATTTTCTTCGACCTATCCCGTGCTTTTGATACTTTACGGCACGAGTTCATATTAGAAAAGATGTATCAAATGGGTTTCAGAGGAGTGTTTCTGGAATGGACCGCAGTTTCCTTTCAAATCGGAGAGTTTTGTTCGAATGGGCGGACATTGTTCCCGCGAATACGATATTGGCTTGGGAGTGCCCAGAGTTCGGTCCTGGGTCCTCTTTTATTTTTGTTATTTGTGAATGACTTGCCAGATTATTTGTTAGCCTGCATATTGATACTTTTCGCTGATGATGCCTCAATCGCCATAAGAGCTGGCAGTTTGCAGGAGCTTCAGATGCTTTGCGAACTAATCATCCAACGTTTTGTCGACTGGTGTCGCCGGAACTCACTGATTGTCAATTTAGAGAAAACATACGTGATGAAATTCCAAAACTGAGCTACTGATAACGATAACGCATTCATTGTCAAACCTTCCACGGGTAATCTGGTATCGGTAGATTTGTTCGATTCCTGGGGATATATGTTGACCGCAATCTAGAATGGCATGTCCATGTGGATCACGTGTGCAAGAAACTGAACAACTCGTTTATGCTATATCTCTCCTCCGAGACGCTCTTCCGATTGATGCTTTGCTTGGACTATATTACAGCATGGTCTATAGTCACCTTGTTATAATGTGGTTTGTGGGGGTCATCTGTCGATGTGATTCGGGTCTTTATGTGCCAAAAAAGATAATCAGACTTATATTTGGTCTGAAACCTCGAGACTTGTCGTCCGTTTTTTAGTAAACATCAAATCTTGACGTTTCCATCCATCTTTATCTTGAACAGTTTGCTTATATTCAGCGCAATAGACACAATCTAAAAAAATGTTCAGATTCCATAATTATGAAACTAGGCATGTGGAAGATCTATGTATTCCCAGACACCACACCACCAAATATGAATCCAAACCAACTTTTGTAGGAACTAAACTTTTTAATCATTTACCTAGAAGATTCAAGACTCTAAATAGCAAACAGTTCAAGAATGCCGTTAAGACTTTGTTAATAGAAAGGTCCTATTACAGCATTGGAGAATACTTCTCTGATGAAATTATTTAGTTAGGTATTTTATGTATAAGTGGAATTTTGTTATTATTTTTACTTATTTTCTCTTTTTTCATACTGTGTATGTGTATTACCTGACGTGTCCTATACACTGTTATGTGTCTTAGAGGATCAATAAACTATTATTATTATTATTATTATTATTATTATTATTAGGTATACCTTTTAAAATTTCAGTGACTATTTCTTGACACTCCGCCGGACTTGATGAGATACCTTCAGGTCATTTTTTATACCGAAACAGACCATGTTCAGTGGTAACTGTCAAAGCATCCGGCAACTTGGATCGACCACAAACTGCATGAAAGCATGCCTAAGATCTATTTGCGACCATCGGTTTCCAATTTTAGTATTTGAAAAACCTTCTCTCTAACAGGCACGTGATGTCGTTTAATTATGAGTTGAGGATTCACCGTTAATTTAAAGTTACCACACATAGACGCACACCACGGCCTTTAATCACTGGTATTATGGGTGTAGCCCACTCACTTACCTCAATCGGTTCCAAATTTCCAATGTTCACCAACCTTCTATTTCTTCCTTAACTTTTTCCTTGAGCGCAAATGTTACATGATATGGTTTAACTTGAATAGGTTTTAAAATCCGGTTTTAAAGGCGAGTTTTATCATTTTTCCTTTGTATTGACCTTGCTAACCATTACCACATGCATTTGCGTGCGGTAATGGAATAGCAGGGGTTTTTCCCACACTGTTTGGCAATGTGACTCTTACGAATTGAAATACGTGCGGAAAGAGAATGGGTTATGTTGGTGTCTCGATGTTTGGAGTTTATTCGAACAGTGTATACTATTGCACAGTATTTTGTGGTAAACAAAACTCACTCCGTACAGTGGACTGTATTTATTTTCAACTACACTAATATTTACAGCTTGTCGTTGTCTACCCTTGTGGTCTGGGTAGTTCGTTGCGATGTTATGATGAGAGTGCTAAATTCACCCTGTCCGTTACTAGTACGACTTCGAGTTTGCGCACTATGAGCGTCGATCTGGGGGACTTGCGTTCAAAGACTTACAGAATGAAAGTGCACGCTTGTAGAAAAAAGAACTTTTAGCTGTATTGGGCTACAAAATATTTCGGCCCCCCCTTTACTTGCCCAAATTCCGATTTACACAAATCATAGACCGCTGACTTGGTTATTTTCCTCAAAAGACGCTTCTTCACGATTAATGCGCGGTAATAAATTAGAGGAGTTTCAATTTTGAAATGAAATATAGAAAAAGAGTTAATATAACTGTGCTGATGCAATTTCTCGCATAAAATTGGCGGATTAAATATAAACGAAAATACAGATGATGATGATTTAGATTCAATTATCCTCCAAATTTCTCATGATGATCTAGAAATAACTCAAAAAGAATTAGAAGAAATTACAAAATCTTGTAC
>CM024240.1:111505663-111605946 GCA_013421045.1 Propylea japonica | reverse complement strand
GTAGAAACTCTATTTGTGAGAGTTATGACCTGCATTACCGGTCGTTGAATAATTTAATATAACTTGTGTTAGATAGGAGTGAAATACAATTTGTTCATTATTCACAACCCATTCAAGCAGAGTCCATGATGTAAAGCTTGATTGTTTTCATATGCTATATTTGCACAATCTGTAATATTTATTGTCGATCCCGCCGATGTCATTCTGAAGTATATTATAGTTTTGTCATTTGCTGATTGTATTGGAAAATTTCTTTTTTTCATTTGTTTCTAGATTAAATCAGTTTCTCTCAATCAGTTCTTTTCTTAACATGTTATCATATGGATAATAATTAATTTGGTTGCTTGAAATAAATTAGAAGAGGCTTCATGTAATAAGTATCTAAATATGTGATTTTCTATCTTCAAAATTTTCGGGGTTATTAGAGATCACGTATAATATAACTAGTTCTGGAGCATTAATACTAGATAAATAAACGAATTGATTTCGAGATTTTTCCATAGACAGCTTTATGAATTTATTATAAATTCTTGATTGAAATACTTTCTTATTTTGCACGAAATACCTTCGACATAATAGAAATTTATATTATGGTTCTGTTTACACTATGGCCACAAAATATTGCATGAAGCTTATTATGAGCATCTGCATATGGCCGCAACCATTTCAAAGGTTTTTGTTTTGTCCAGATATTGAGGAACAACAATTTGAATGGACATATTTTTTGGAACACCCTGTACGATTTGGCTGGAAACAAACTCAACCGAGCCATTTGGAACCGAACTCACCCTGAAAATTCAAGTCTCTAGAATAATCAAAATAATCAGTCTTTCCGAATTCCTTTATATGTTTGATATTGAGGAATCTGAGGTGTTTGCAGCAGCTAAATCAAAATGAAGAACACAAGCTCTACTGGTTATGATGGAATTCCCATGAGTATTGTTAAGAAATCTATTCATATATAGCCCCCGCCCTTGCTCATATCATGAATGCATCTTTCAAAGAGGGTATTTTTCCAGATGCACTTAAAACATCAATTACCAGGCCAATATATAAGAAAGGAGATCAAACTGACTTGGGAAACTACCGACCAATCAGTCTGCTGACCTCATTCACCAAAATTTTTGAGAAAGTTTTAAGCAAATAGAATCCTGAAATTTTTTAACAAGTTTGATGTGGTACACAGCAGCCACCATGGGTTTGTCAAAGACAAAAATACAGAAACAGCAATTTTTGAGTTAACACACACAATTGTCTTGGCATTGGAAAAAGGTGAAATTCCTAGCTGCCCTGTTCCTTGATTTGTCCAAGGCGTTTGACTGCGTGAACCACAAATATTGTTGAAGAAAATGGAACGTGTGGAATAAAGACAAACAACTGGATCTCATAAAAAGTTACCTCTCCAACCGGAAGCAGAGGGTGTTTCTTTTACGGTGAATGGAATCACATATACCTCAGATGAAACTCGTGTCAACTATGGAGTCCCCCAAGGAAGCATTTTAGGACGCGCTACTATTTATCATCTACATAAATGACATAATGAAATACATACCAAAGGAAAACTGTGCCAACCTGTAATATATGTTGATGATACAAACATCCTTGTCCGACCACAAACATATTTCTTCAACTCTTATATTGGAGTCTGTTTGACTGAATGAAGGAGGGGTGCATGGACAATAGGCTTGTAATGAATATGCAGAAAACGGAGTGTATATTTTCACTAACGAGAGAACGCACTGGATTCCACCTGATACATTACATTACAAAGACCAACAATTGAAGTTAGCAAACAGGTAAGTTTTCTTGGTGTTCAGATGGACAATGCTTTGAAATGGTTTCCTCATATTGCACAACTGAAGAAGTAAACTTTGCACCATAATTTATACACTGAATGTAGTAAGAAAACAGGTCGACTTAGATGCCCTAAAAGTTATTTATTATGCTAATTTTCAATCTTTAGCATCATACTGCATCATTTTTTGGGGTGGGTACTTCCTCTGCTGAGAAAATCTTGCGGTACAAAACGGGCTCTACGCACAATTTTCGGAATGAGTTATAGAGACTCATGTAGGGGCCTTTTTAAAGTTAATAACATCTTAACTATATATGGTCTTTAACATCTACAGACTCCTTCTCTTTTTGCGAAAGCAAAACCATTATTTTGAGGAGTGCAAAAACAGAAATAATAGCCGGCAAATGAATCCTTATATATTCCACTAACATTGCTCTACTTTTCGAGAAAAGAACCCACATTATGCAGGAATAAAGTTATTCATAAACTGCCAAAGGAGATCAGAAGATCATGGACTATAGCTTTTCAAGAAGACAATATACGATCTCATATTAAAGTGTGAACCATACAGTGGGCTTGAATTTGAAACTTTCTGTCAAGATATATCGCTCATGTCAGTAAGAATTTTTTTGATTGTGATTTTGACTTTTTTCATTTATTGTTGTACCTTAGGATATCGCAATAATTATTGAAATAAATATCTATTCTATTCTATTCTATTCTAATCCCTTCGAATGTTGTTGTGCTAAGGGCCGGACGGCCCCACGGATAGAATTGAATTTTACCACGAATTTTTCATCAGGGAGTAGAACACTATCGCTTGAGACCATTTTCGGTTCAAAATTAGAATATTACAGATATTGGGAAAAACAATATAGCGCTCATTAATTTTATTACTATTCAGCTATCCCTTATTATTTATCGTATAAATTCATACTCACACAACTTTCCACTAAATTAATGGCACTAACAACATGTTGAAGAAACTGTGTCCCCATGTGCGATATGATAATACTATGTTCACCAGTTCTTCATTAGCTGTATCAGTCGGTTCAAGTTCACTAGAAGAAGCCATAATGTTGCTTATGTCATCAGTGTTATAGCTTCTGTGTGACACAGGAGAGTTCTTCGAGCTCACTTTCACCAGCTCCATGGCCACATAGTCAAACACTAACTCTATACCCTAGCAATGACAATTTTAACTTGATACAAAAAAAATGGCACATAGAATCATTCAACTCACCTGACCTTTTTTAGCAGATACTTCAAAATAGTGAGCACCAATTGTATTTGAGTATCCCAATGCTTCGTCTCTGGAAACCTGAAATAAATGCTTTTTAGTAGTCTCATTGATCACAATTTTCATGGAATTATCAGTTTTAATCATTTCTGTGAAAAATTGACATACTCAATCATTTGTTATACCTCTGTAATTTTGCTAGCAAAATTGTTGTGAATGACGCATGCATCAAAATCGCTAACGCTGAGGCGAGCTATTTGGAAATAAATTTTATGAGAGAAATTTGTCGAGAGCAACAACTTGAATATTACAGCAGAGAAGTTTTTAACTGCAAAATTTATCTGGAGATGTGTTTGAAATGACTAGTTGACTTTTTCAGATGAAAATCATTGAATAGACCATGTTTGATAAATATGGGATAAGACAAACAACATTTTTATTTTACAAACCACAATTTTTTTGAGCTATCTTGAATTTGTAAGGAATTCAAATCGTGTTACTGAAAAATAATGTAGTTTCAACAGGGTCAATAATTTATCAATGTAAACAATAGTTGCCTTGGAATTTTAATTACTGAATTTCATAGGAGTTAGTAGATACTCAATTTGAAAAATTACAAATCATTTATAAAGCTTCATTAGATATGGAATTGCTTCGTAAGGGTACGATAATAATTCTTTTTCTACTATGCTCTATAAGTTTATAATGATACATGAACATGATGTTATTCTTGAGATAATGGAAGTGGCTTCTCTTCTTGGAAGGGTTAACGATAAGAGTATAATACACCCAATACACTAAACTGAAAAAATTTACTCACAGCCCTTTTTTCAGCAAGATCTATTTTGTTCCCTAAAACAACTAGAACTATGGATTCCTCCATTCCTTTTGAGTTCAAGCACCCAACCTTTCATACTTTCAAAGGTAGCTTCAGAAGTAATGTCAAACATTACAATTGCAGCCTGTGAATTTCTATAGAACATTGGAGCCATCGCTTTGAAGCGCTCTGACCTGCAGTGTCCATATCTGTACAAATCCAAAATGAACTATGATACCGTTCTCATTTACACGACTACCACTTACCTGCAAGTTCACAGTTTTTCCTAATATTTCTATTTTTGTACTATAAAATGCGGCTCCAATAGTCGGTAATGTTTGGTGATTGAAGTGTTTTTCCACATACCCCATGCATGTACTTGTTTTGCCAACTCCTGGAATTTGAAATCAGATTGAAAGTACAATAAGACTGATAAAGAATATGTAAATACCTTGATTCCCTAAAACTACTACTTTTCCTACTATAGTCTTCATAATTATCAGTCATTGGTATATTTTTTTGAAACTTTCCACTTTACAAGTTTATTTCATTCTTCAACAGACACAGCGGTAGGTAATATAATTGTATAAAAAAATTCGCATTAGACGTGTATTTATAACTTCTTGGTGGAATTGTTAGTTTCCTTTGAGTCATTTCATGTAAATCCCCTTTATAGAACCTAAGTAGACTATCGGGAAAATCAGCATGTTATTGCTTTGTTTTTGTTTATCTCATCATTTTTTCCCCGCTTCGTTTTGTCAAATCAAATTTGACACAAGGTTTGTTCCAGTATGAATGGATAGATAACTCTTTTTTGTGCATTGAATGTTGAATGATGTGTAAATTTTTTGAGCGAAATAAGTTTTTTTCATGAAATGCGTATCGAATATCATATTGATAATATTTATAATATAAATGATAAGGTTATATCCAGTAGTAGTTATTCGAAACAAATGGCGGATGCGCTAAAAATGATAATAACATTAAATTAAAAAAGCCCTGAGCACGTTCTTTTGAGAGCTCATTTATTGGTGGACTAATGAGGCTACTACCTCGAAATTTTGTGGAGGACTCGAGATTGATATGGGAATAATATTCTGGAAATTATTCAAAACTGAAATATGTAAAAACTCTGATTATGCGATCCCAGAGCTGCGCCGAAGCCTTGTGCTTAGTGCTCGTGAAAGCACTTTTGTGCTCGTAAGCACTGTGCTCGCGAGCACTTGATTGAATCAGTGCTTAGTGCTTAGTGCTTCGCGAATTTTTCGGAAGGTCTTAGTGCTTAGTAATTCGAAAAAGTGCTCCCAAGCACTTTAAGAAATTACCAAGCACTAAGCCCTTTATAGACTTGTTGGAACATGGAAATGAAAGACTTTCGCGTGCTTCAAATAGACGAAGAACTAAAATATTTTTTTCGTTTCACTTCTATACATAAAAAATTCGGTCATTTTTTCTTGCATTACAAACACTGGTATTAAAAAAAATAAATATCGCTGTATGTTATGGACTTTGTGGTTTTTACGTTTTCATTATTTAGACAAAAAAAATAGATTGTTATGATGTTATGGCGGAATTGTTTCAGGAAAGCTCTATGAAGCAATGCCACCTTTTTTTTTCCACATACGATTCAGGTATCTTTTATCATGATTTCAAGTAATTTATTGGCGAATATTTTAGTTACAGTTTGTTAACTGAATGAATGCCATATAGAGCTCAGAAAACCATAAGAAACATTTCCGTTTAATTTGTTGACAAGACGTCACTCTTTCTCTATAACTTTTTTTTGGTATGTCCTCATGGTAACCTGTCTGTATATCCGGAACTTATTAAAAATAATTATTATTTCGTCGACCTGAAACGTGATTTTAATATGTACAAAATTGAATATAAATGACCAATTTTAATGTTCAATTGATGTGTTTCAGTGTGCTATTTACATGAACAAACAGAAGTGATAGAGTAATGTCAGAACTCAACAGTAACATAGAAAATAGAAATTTATATTATGTCAAATGTAGGTCTTGTCAAAAATAAGTGTTTATTTCAATCAAGAATTCATATACAATTCATATTGATGTCGTCGGAAAAATCTTGTACCTAATCAACCAGTTATTAATCTAGCGACTAATGCGTCTGCGGAGCGAACGCTTTGAAATATCTTGACCATTAGTCGCTCTCTTAAATAACCTAGTTGATTAAATATCTTTTAACCGACTCGCTGAAAAAACCTATGGTCAATTTCAATTATGTCCAGTCCAAAACACGGTAACATTAAAAAGAAAAAATTAAAATTCCAAACTGAGATATTTGGATGGAAAATATAAAGTTTGATTTGGAGAAGTGCTTAGTGCTCGGTGCTCGTGTAAACGAATTACTTTCCAAAAGTGCTTAGTAATCGCGAGCATTCTTAAAAAATAAGGGCTTAGTGCTCGAGATTCCGGAGCATTTTTCAATAGGGCTTAGTGCTTTGTGCTCGGAGCACTTTTCTTCAGTGCTCGGCACAGCTCTGTGCGATCCTCTTGAAAATTTGCACGAACATTATACAGGGTGATTCCGGAGAAGACCGTCAGATTTTAGGTGAAGTATACACTAGTCAAGGCAGTTTCGAAACAATGTTTAGTTTATGGTTGGGGCCTTTAATGAGAGTCTACAGGGTGATTTGTCCGATTCGACCGATTTTTCTTTTATTCATATAGTCCGTTCACGAAAGGTTGAGCCGCCGGTTGGCCATGGAATTTGGCATATTACACTGTGTATATTAAAATTTTAGGTTATGCTGTCAATTTTCTTGTCAGATTGATACGCAATGTTGTCAATCTTGCATAGAGTTCTCTGATAACTCGCAAGCTCGTCGGACGAGGCCGGGTACATGGCAACGTTGAATTTATTTTACGTTGTGACAGCAATACTGCCAACTTTAGATAAATAAAGAAACGCCTACTATGTGCTCAACCTTTCGTGAACGGACTATAACTTTGGTATGACTTGATCAATTTTGATGAAATTTTCAGTGTAGAACAATATGATTTTCTTCTTTCAATAATTCCAACACTTTTTCAAAAATACAGGGTGGGAATTATGATAAGTTCAGATTAAGTATGCAGGTTGAAAAAACACCCTGTACATTCAGTTTTCAGAAATTTTCTACTTGCTTCAGATTCTACCATAAGTTTACATTACTGGAGCGTTTTAATTTTTTTTGGCACACGTCCGTTTTTCCTAGAAAAATTCTTCAAAGATGAACAATATCGTTTTTTCGCTCCAAGGCATTGAGAATATTCTGAACTAGATGGTAAAGCTGTATCGTCCAATAATACAAAGCTCTTCCTGAGTCCTAAAATTAATTTTATTGAGATATTCAGATGTATAATTCAAAAAATTTCTTTATACGTACGTGAACCAAAAAAATCTACATACTACTACTACAAATACAGAATAAACATTCGAAACATATGAAAGGCAAAATTATGGATTAACATAAAATTGAGTCATTATTCAGGT
Source organism: Propylea japonica (assembly GCA_013421045.1). Classification (NCBI taxonomy): domain Eukaryota; kingdom Metazoa; phylum Arthropoda; class Insecta; order Coleoptera; family Coccinellidae; genus Propylea; species Propylea japonica. The sequence goes on along the minus strand of CM024240.1, from coordinate 111,598,593 downwards.
GATTTTTGGCACACTTCCGGTTTCTGTGAAGCGAATATTCCTAAAACATTGTAGTTTCGTTCAAAATGTACTCACTTATGACCTTATGGTATGTAAAATATTGAATCACGAATGTATGATAAATAGTTTTGATGAAATTGAAAATTCTCCATGAAAATTAAATCTCTATTTAAATCAAGTTCTTTAAGGTCCATGGTTACCATCACAGTGAACTACAGAATGAGAATATTTAATAATAATCTGTCACAAGAAGTATATTTCAACATGCCTCAATTATTTACTCATGCGGAATATGCGGATATGATTTTTTTTTATGGTTTTTGTAACGGAAATGGAAATGAAGCCAAAATGGAATACCATAGACGATGTTCCAACCGACGTCAACCAAATAAATGTACTTTCGGACGAGTATTCCATTATTCTAAAGAACATGGGAAATATCCTAGTAAGGCAGAGCACATTGATAGGCCTACTCAAAATGAAATTTCGATTCAAATTGTTGAACGGGTGGAGGAGGAACCGTCTATTAGTACTCGTCAAATTAGTACCACCCATACCACTACCAAAAGGTGCAAGAACTGTTGCCACAAGATCTGCCCCAACGATTACAATTTGTCGCTGGGTCATTAGTCACCAACGAACTATTTTTCGTATTCTATTCAGCGACGAGGCTATGTTCACTAAGAATGGAATTTTTAATATCCACAATTCCCACGAATGGGCAAGAGACAACCCGCATTTGAAGAAGAGTCATAATACACAACACAGATTTTCTGCCAATATTTGGCTTGGAACAATAGACGGAAATTTAGTTGGCTCTCACATTTTTGCGGAAAGATTAAATGGTGAAATTTACCTAGATTTTTTGGAAAATATTTCACCAAATCTATTGGAAAATGTACATATCCGCTCTATGTACTTTCAGCATGACGGAGCACCACCTCACGTTGCATTGAATGTGAGAAATCACCTGGATGTAAATTATCCGAATAGATGGATTGGTTGTGGGAGCCCTATTGCTTGGCCACTAAGATCGCCTGATTTGAACCCTTTAGACTATTTTGTGTGGGGATATCTGAAAACAAGAGTTTATAAGGTTGAAATTAGAAGTAGAGAACAACTAGTTGAAAGGATTTTCGAGGAATGTAATATCTTGAAGCAAAAATCAATCCCTCATTAGAGGGTCAATTGGAAATTTAATAAAAAGGTCTCGAATATGTATTAAAAAAGGGGAAATCATTTAGAACATTCTATGTAAATTTTGTGTTAATCCTTAGTTTTGCCGTTCATGATATGTTTCGAATGTTTATTCTGTATAAGTTGTAGATTTTTTGGTTTAAGTAGGTAGGTATAAAGATATTTTCTGGATTAAATGATTTTATACATCAGAATATGAGTGATTAAATATGAATTTCGAATTTGGAAGAACTACTTTAGGACTCAGGAAGAGCTTTGTATCAGTGGACGACACCGGTTTACATTCCAGTTCAGAATATCCTCACTGCCTTGGAGCGAAATAACGATATTGTTCATTCTTGAAAACTTTTTCTAGGAAAACTGGATGCGTGCCAAAAAAAAAATAAAAACGCTCCAGTAATGTAAACTTAACTGAAGCATGTAGAAAATTTTTGAAAACGGAATGTACAGGGTGTTTTTCCAACCTGCAAACTTAATCTGAACTTATCATAATTCCCACCCTGTATTTTTGAGAAAGTGTTGGAATTATTGAAAGAAGACAATCATATTGCTCTACACTGAAAATTTCATCAAGATTGATCAAGCCATACCAAAGTTATGAATAAAAGAAAAATCGGTCGAATCGGACCAATCACCCTGTAGACTCTCATTAAAGGCCCCCAACCATAAACCAAACATTGTTTCGAAACTGCCTTGACTAGTGTATACTTCACCTAAAATCTGACGGTCTCCTCCGGAATCACCCTGTATATCAGTCTCAATTCATAAAATGAATTTCAATCGAATCGGTTATTATCTTGTTATGGAAATTTAAAGATTCGTCTTTTCCATATTCCAATTAAATTTTCTATGGTTCGGTTACCACTATGTCCACAAAATTTTGCGTGATACTCATTTTGAGCAACTTGCATGTTGCCGCAAAATTTCATTTCTGTTTGTCTGAAATATTGAGGAACACAAATTTGGAATGGTCATTTTTTATGGAACGAACTTAGAGGCGGCATTTGAAAACTCAAGAATCTAGGGCAATCCCTTCAAAGGTTTGTTCCAACTCAAGAATTGACCGTACAATGATCGTCAGGATTCTGCGCAATAGATAAAAATGTATTCCAACTGAAAATGTATCGTTTGAGAACGGTTTCGTTTTTGTTCCATCCTGCTTCGGGACCGTGAGTGGAACGGTTTTGTGATCGTCATTTCGATCCCTGGTCTGGAGCAAGTACTGTTTGGACGGTTCTTGTACGGTCAAAGTTTAGACATCCGCATAAGATCGATTACTAACAGTTTCGTGACCGTCAAATTACCGTACAAAAGTCAGCTGTTGGAACAAACCTAAAAGTTATCGTGCTCACGTCAGCAGAGAGTCGAACCCTATCGTTTTAAAGCACCCACAGTATATCTTATCTATGTGGCCCACTCACTAGGAAGGAAGAATGCGCAGTTAAGTCTCTGCACGTTTGCTGTAACGCAAACGTGTGCATTCATATTGCCCACACACATACACTTTTGCGTGTTGGTTTGGATGTGCGACAAGCGTGAGATGACGTCGAAAAAAGATCTGATGTTGATGGCAGTGGCGTGTGTTGTTATTAAGGAAAAAATGTCCAAGGTATAAATATCGAACCCGACACTGTGTTGCTAAACATATGAAACGTGCAGAGACTTGTTGCCCATACACGGTCGTTTTTGGTCATTCTTCCACGTACGGTGAAGAATGCACACGCCACACGACGGAGATGATTGCGCATTCCAAATTTACGCCATACACACACACTTTTAACTGTACCCCGTACAACGCGCATTCAAGTCTTCGCGCTTCCCTCTTAGTGAGTGGGCCCTTTAAGAGGAAGCGCGAAGTCTTGAATGCGCGTTGTACGGTTTACAGTTTAAACAGTGTGTATGGCGTAAATTTGGAATGCGCAATTATCTCCGTCGGAATCAAGATAGTTCTGATTTTTGGCGTGTGCATTCTTCACCGTACGTGGAAGAATGACCAAAAACGACCGTGTATAGGCAACAAGTCTGTGCACGTTTCATATTTTTAGCAATACAGTGTCGGGTTCCCTATTTATACATTGGAAATTTTTTCCTAAATAACAACACACGCCACTGCCATTAACATCAGATCTTTTTTCGACGTCATCTAACGCTTGTCGCACATCCAAACCAACACGCAAAAGTGTAGGTATGTGTGTGGGAAATATGAATGCACACGTTTGCGTTACAGCAAACGTGCATTCTTCCTTCTTAGTGAGTGGGCCCCTTTAGACCATGTTCGGCTTAAAGTTCGAAAATTACAGACAAACGATATAGAACTCGTTAGTAGAACGAGCGCACAAAAATATATTTTGTAAGGCACGTGAGTTCAGATTAAGTGCTGTTGAAGATGTGAATATTTTTTCAATAACTCACTTGAATAATTACGAAGTATGGCATCCTCTTCGCAACTAATGGGTACAATTTTATTTGTATCTTCATGTTTCTCTACTTTTCATCGTATAAAATTCAAATAAGCGAATTTTAAATGAAAAAATTAGGAAAATTATAAAAACAAATAGATAAACCATTTTCATGATCAAGAAAAAAAATCACTTGGCAACTGTGCGATCAAGAGATAAATATAGATCCTACATATAACTTATTCGTCGTAGTAGTACATGGAAAAATGGAAAGGTATAATAATATGAGAATAAGAAGAAAATTAGCTGAAATAATTGCTAACTGATCAATTATTTTTTATATTATATCAGAAGCGGCTCGTTCAAGAAGGTATCTTAAAAACTGATTTGATTCTTTTTTCATATTCACATTCTGAATATGAGAATGTGAATATGAAAAAAGAATCAAATCAGTCCTTCTTAAACAAGCCGCTTCTGATATAATATAAAAAATAATTGATCTTATATTATCTTGTGAAAAGAGGTTATATTAATAAATGGGACAGGTAGTTCAGCACAGCCGTTCGAAAATATGTTCAGCTAAAAGATTCAGGGCAGCCCCAGCCAAGGGCGGATCCAGCTTTTGATGAGGCAATTAAAAATTAGATGTCACAGCATTGAGTTTTTCTATGAATTTGAATTTTTTTGCAATAAGTGACCATCAATATCAAAATATATGATCATCGCTTAACTCGAATTTTAAAAATATAAATCTAAGTGAGAATGTTGGACCGCCACTGCCTTAATAATTTATATTCTTTATTTTTTCCATTTAAAATAATAAAGTATAATTTGTTACTATCATATGAATAGAAGACACGAATGCAAACTATGCGAAGTTCTAAAATAATTCGACTTATTTCCCTATTCAGCTGAAAAAATAATAGTTTTCAATTAGATAGAGCTAATTTGGCCCCAAATTGGATATCTACCTTCATTTCCCAACGGTCGGCGAGTCTGTACAATGAATATTTGACTAAGGTCGACATTAAAAAATTTACTTGTTACGAAAACAATCTTGTCACGACATCCCAATCCAGGATTTGTCTGGTAGGAATATATTTTAATCTAGGAAACTGTACCAGTGGGTGAATTCCTTCGCAATGGATGGAAATAACAGTGTATCAGTGTCGCCAATTAACGAAACAAATATACCATGGCTATACGACGTAAGTTTGGAAGACACAAATTGGATAATTACAAGTGCATTCATGATATTTACTATGCAAACAGGTGGGTAAACCATGATTGTCAAGAAATAATAGTTATTTAATCAACTGGGTTATTAAAGACAGCGACTAATGGCCAAGATATTTAATAATAATAAAGACCATTAGTCGCTTGATTAATAACCGAGTTGATTACAAGATTTTTTCGACGATCTCTATATGAATTATGAATGAATACTTGATTGAAATACATTCTCATTTTACACAAGACTTACATTTGACATAATAAAATTTCTATGCATCTATGTTCCAGTATAGAGTTTTGACATTTCTCGTAGTGCTTCTGAATACTTTGTGAACGGTTGCCATGAGGATTGCACATTAAAATAGAAGACAGATTGAAATGGATCATTAATGATCAATTTCGTATACATTAAAATCACCTTTTATTTTGAGATCGACTGAAAAATAATTTCTTTTCAGATACGCGTGTATCACAAATTTTTAAACGGAATTACTCTCTTCTCGTTATTATTGGAACTATTTTTTTTAATCGGATATTTTTCACAAGTTTTCGTTATGAGCTATAATATAATTTTGGACTCGGTTAGATTTCTAATTCTGAGAATACAAAAAAAAACAAATGATGAAAATTTGAGAACTAATGGGTCGATTTGGCTAATTAACGCAATAAAACCAAAATATTTCAACCTTGCACCCAGCACCCTGAAAATTTTTCAGTTTTCGTTATAAACGGCCAGTCAGAATTATTCCTGATCTCGGATTCTTCTCCTGCGAGCACCACCGAATCGTTAAAAAATACTTTCGGCTCAATACTCGAAACATATACAGACATTTGGCAGAACTATGACACTATCTTTCCTTAGGAACATGCTCCCAAAAAGAAAGGTCGATTGACAAGATGAGTTAAATTGGTGGAACAAACTTTTATGATGAGTCTTTAAGCTAATGAATTTTGTGCGACATGCATATGGAAAAACTGTTACTACAACCCTGCCCAAAAACCTACTTTCCTGCACTATTTTCAATTCCGAGAGTACAAGAACAAATTTTGTCAATTTCAATCTATTTAAAACGAGATCAATATATGTATTTGCTTATACTTATATCGGGTGTCCCAAGGTGAGTGGTCTGAACTATTTTTCGAAATTTAGATCAAATTGGCGTGTTACGAAAATGACTCTAGTTCGCTCAATATTCGAGATATAAGTCAGAAATTTAACAAGTCATTAGATATTGATCTGGTCTATGTCACTGCTTTTGAATTATAGTTGTCAGTTGGACAAAAAAATCACCATTTTCCGAGTAACAAAATCGTTGAAAAGGCTGTTTTTTCAAATTAAACACCTAGTATATTTTTCAATTGTTGGAATCAGTACAACACAATCGATAATTTTTCTATTCATGCCTCTATACCTATCTCAACTGGATTCCGAGTTACATATGCGTTTATTAGATTTCAGATTGATTCAGTAAGTGTTGATTTCTTTTGTATTGTTTTTTTCTCTATATCGATCGATATATCAATGAACCAGTTTAATCCATAAATGTCAAAATAACAGGTGTTATGTTTCGAGGTTTTTCTATAAATAATGGCTCAAGAAAGAAATACACATGAAGTTGTCGAGAGAACATGTCGAAAATTCAATGAAATGTTTTTACAATTACCTCGAATGATTCGAAAAAAAATTTTCTTACAATTTGGGTCAAAATTACGAGAACAAAATAAAGTTTTACTAAGATCGGAGTCAAAACCAACACAAAACAAAATAACCTATTCAATTAATGAATAACAGAAATAGTTTAAAAAAAGACTATTGCAACTTCCGACCATTGGCTTCCCAGCATTTTAGGATTCGGTTCCGAACCCCCCTCGTCGTAGCCTTTCGGATTTCATCTCGATCTAGTGTACGAAATGCCTGTACCTACTACCTATAGCACTCGATGCTGTAGCTCCTCCTTTGGTGTTAACTGGAATTGCATATACGATATTTGTTTATTTGTATTGTCTACAATCAACATACAATAATTTAACCCATCCAAATTTACATGGGGTGTCTTCAAAAAGATGAACAGCAAAAGCTTGTTTCTTAAAGTATGTAGGTACATTTCTTAGTATTATATGACTAGAATAAAATATACTCAGTCAAACGAATAAATTGTATAAGACAATGGACATTTTAACATATATGACAAACTATTTAATAAATAGGGTTTGTGTATTCTTCTAGTTCGTAGTACACTTTTTTTTTCTTTGATCCTCGGCCAAAGGTAAAAATCGAGGGGGTGAGATCTGATGATCTTGCTGGCCAATCCCAGGGGCCCATACGTCCAAACCATAGATCATACAAAATTCTCCTCAATTCTGCAGAAACCTGGGTAGTTGAATGGGCACCAGCTCCATTTGCTGATACCAGATTTTATTAAAATTTTGAAGAGGCAAATGATCAACAAACGCTTCTACAACATGTCCTCTTGTACTGATATATCTCTCAGAATTTACATTATAGAAGAAATATTCTACTGTATTATCCATCAATAAAGCATCTATGGATTGTACTGATTCATTGATATATCGATCCATGAACGACATAGAGAAAATAACAATACAAAAGAAATCAACGCTTATTAATAAATCTGAAATCTAATAAACGCATATAACTCGAAATCCAGTTGAGATAGGCATACGGGCGTGAATAGAAAAATTGTAGATTGTGTTATGCTGATTCCAAAAATTGAAAAATATACTAGGTGTCTAATTTGAAAAAAAAACAGACTTTTTCACGATTTTGTAACTTGGCAAATGATGATTGTTTTTGGTACATCCTGTATAACTGACAACTATAATTCAAAAGCAGTGACATAGATCAGATCAATATCTAATGACCTACTAAGTTTCTGATTTATATCTCAAATATTGAGCCAACAAGAGTCATTTTCGTAACACGCCAATTTGATATAAAATTTCGAAAAAATATATAATAACTTAAAAACCGTTAAAGATAGGTATGAAAAAGTCATAGTGAATAGATTTAATATTTTATGGAGTATCATACAAAAATAGAAATACCGGATGTTCCATTTAAAACAACAAAGTTGTTGCTAAATGTCGTACAAGCGGCAACACTGTAAATGTGAAATTATTTTGAAAATGTCCTACCTTACATGACCAAATATCAATTCACAAAATTCGAAATCTTTACCATCAAAAGTTCCATATCTAATAGGCTTCTCAGCTTGGGACACCCAATATATGATAGCATAATTATAAATAAAATTTGTCATTTCAAATTGATAGAATATTCAGAAATATTCACTCGACATTCATTACCAAAAGCACCCATGGCCTACGATTCCCCATAGCAATTGTGTCAGTCACAAAGTTGATTTGTTTGTTGAAACGAATATCTTAGTATAAATTATTGGATTTTTCATTTTATAATATACGGTTAAACAAAAAATTTAAGTAAAGTATCTTCCCCTCGATTGCTTGTCCGAACAACATTCCGCTCTAGATAGGAAACCTACTCTTGTGCTTGGAATTCATCAAAGAATCAGCGATTTGATTGGATACATTTTCTTTCAGGTTTTGGAATGCTCGAATCTGGATGTGTTTCAATAAAAAATGAAGTGAATATAATGATGAAGAACGTAGTTGATATCGTTTTGGGAGGTGAGTGTTTATTATAAATTCTCATATTGTATTATGATTCATAAAATCATGGCTAAGTTATAACACAACAAATTTTACTATTCGAAATTTGGTATTAGGTAATCTTCTGTATCCACTCCTATAGAGTAATATGTCAATTATTAAACTAATTTCTATGTGTAATAGTAGCTATAACACAACTGAGACATGTCTATAGTCCGTTCACGAAAGGTTGAGCCGTCGCGTCGGTTGGCCATGATAATTTGACATATTCCACTGTGTATATTAAAATTTTAGGTTATGATGTTTATTTTCTTGTCAGATTGATACGCAATGTTGTCAATATTGCATAGAGTTGTCTGATAACTCGCAAGCTCGTCGGACGAGGCCGGGTACATTCGGCAACATTGAATTTATTTTACGTTATGACAGCAACTACTGCCAACTTCAGATAATTAAAGAAACGCCTACTATGTGCTCAACCATTCGTGAACGGAATATATGAACCGAAAAGCGAGTGTTATGATAACACCCGCCCATAACACCCGCTAATAAAAATACCTAGGAAAAATGAAATTGCTTACAAAAAAATGAATAAAAGTAGGATCGATCCGGAAATCTATTTCAGCCATCAAGATAACGTTCTAGCGATTCATTCCAGATTTATTTTTGGAAAACGTAAATTTTTGAAGTTGCGAAAGTACTTGATTTGATTAGTTAGAGACTCTGATTTGATTCCCGACCACAGAGTACAGAGGTTTGACGGTTGGACGAAATGTTGTCAACGCTTTTGACAACTGTTCAAAATTTTTTAAATGCAGATTAATTCGAATTTTACTGAAGAAGTCGTGGATAAAGTATAGTATTCAATTCGCGGTAATGCTCAAAACACACTTGATGAATTACACCACTCGCCTGACGGCTCGTGGTGCAAAATTCATCTGATGCGTTTGTTTTGACCTGCATTACCGCTCATTGAATAATATACTATTACATGTTTGTTAAAGCCTTCACGTGTATGGGCGTAGGCTATATAGTTTTCTAGTTAGCCTAGACTAGTTCCATGCATAAACAAAATATTGCGATACCATAGCACCGGATAATAACTAATTAGAAATGCCAGTGTAAAATTTGATGTCGAAAAAGTAAACCAGAGTTAGGTACCTACGCAATAAATTAAAAAAAAATTGAGAGGAACCCTGACCAGGTCGTTCATTAGTGAAGGGATAATGCAATTACCTCAAAACTTTGTATATGATTTGATATTCATGCTAAATATATTAATGCAAAATCTCAGCACGATCTGAATTATAATCTGGAAATCACACAAAAATGAAATATGTTATATAATTCTATATGATAAATTCTATGATTCTGATGATGCGTTCCTCTTGAAATTTTGCACGGACATTCAATTTTCATTCACAATATAAATATCACTTGAATCGGACATCTTGTTACGAAAGTATACTCCGTTCACGAAAGGTTGAGCCGTGACAATTTGACATATTCCACTGTGTATATTAAAATTTTAGGTTATGTTCTTTATATTCTTGTCAGATTGATACGCAATGTTGTCAATCATGCATAGAGTTCTCTGATAACTCGCAAGCTTGTCGGACGAGGCCGAGTATATTCGGCAACGTTGGCTCTATTTTACGTTATGACAGCAAATACTGCCAACTTCAAATAAATAAAGAAACGCCTACTATGTGCTCAACCTTTCGTGAACGGACTATATGAATATCCTTCTTTTCAATATGCCAATTGAATTTTCCATTGTTCTGCCATTGTTTAAGGAGAACTTAAACAATAGTTCTGCTAACATTATGGCCACAAAATGTTGCATGAAGCTTATTATAAGCATCTTGCATGTGGCCGCAAAATTTCATTTCGATTGGTTTCGTTTTGTCAAAGATTTCGACATGGCTTATTTTATGGAACACCCTGTACGATTTGGCTGGTTAACGAACTTAACTAATAAGTCTCTATGACAATTCGTCATCAGGGAGTCGAACCCTATCGTTTGATACCATTTTCGGCTCAAAATTTGAAAATGATAGACATTTGGGCAAAACGATATACAGCTAGGTTTTCCGATAAGAGGTGTTATTTTGAATAGCCCGCTATTTCCGTAGATGTCACGTTTAAAGCTGTTATTTTTTGACTTTTCACAAGTAGAAACTACGCCATTAATAAAAATGGAACGATACACGCTTCAAGCACGCATTGAAATTATTGAAATTCTTTAAAGACGGTTCGTAAAACTCGAAAATTTTTGGGTCGTCTTCAAGCACCTTGTCGGACCGCAATAAAGACATTGGTGGAAAAATTCGTGCAGCCGAGAATATTGCTGATGTAGCCGCAAGTGATGAAGAAAACCCAGCTTTATCCATTCCTCGTTGTTCTTTGGAATTAGGCATTCCACAAACGTCATTACATTACTGGACAACGTTTACTTCCAACAAGACGGTGCTACGTGCCACACAAGCAACGAAACGTGGACCGTGTTATCTCTCGAAGAGGTGATCACAATTGGCCACCGAAATCTTGTGATTTAATTAACACCTTGCGCCTTCTTCCTCTGGGGCCACGTGAAAAAGAAGGTCTACGCCACTAGCCCAGCGTCGATTCAAGACCTCAACGATGGAATTCGTGAGGCTATCGAGGACATAGGGCAGCCACTTTCAGATTTGGTTATGGAAAATTTCATTGAAAAGATATGGTCCTGTAAGCGTGGTCGTGGTGGTCATTTGATGTTATTTTCCACCATTAACGGCATAGCTTCTTCTTTATAATGAAATAAACATCCGATCATTTATATTGAAAAATGGAATTTTTCTTTGAATATCAAAATAACACCTCTTATTGAAAAACCCTTTAGGTAGCACTCATTTAAGTAGAGCGAGCACTTAGAAAGATGTCCACCGAAATTGTAAAAATTGAAAAATTGTAGCCACATCAAGTACCAGTATTTAAAAGGGTTAAGGGGTAAGCAGATTTAAGAAGATCTGCTTAATACCCTTCGTGATCAATGTCCTTTTTATGCGACAGTAAAAATTGCAAGATTTTTTTGCCGACCTCATTATGAATTGAGAATACATTTTTGATAGAAATACTTTCATATTTTGCACAAGACATTCATTTGACACAATAACATTTCCATGTTTCTATGTTCCAGTAAAGTTTTGACATTACTTGTATTGCTCTTGAATGCTTTGTGTTCAGTTGCCCATGACAATTACACATTTAAATGTACCGATTTGGAAATTCACATCGAAAACATACGATATACAAGGCATCAGACAGAGAATTCTTCCCTCCAGTTGCTCAGATGAATAGGCGAGATAATCAAGTGCGATAACTGAATGAATTCAACTGTCTCACTGCGATAATCTAGTCTTGTCCCTCTCTTATCGCAGTATGGTAGGGAACCCGCACTCAACGTATAGAATTTTTAATTTGTCAGGCTGCCCGTAATACTCGATTCAAGTATTTACTGTTGCCTACCATACTAAAGAACTACGCTCCTCTAAATGATAAGAGAGAGACAAGACTAGAATAACGAAGTAAGACAACTGAATTCAGTGTGTTACAGCAAGTGATTGTCTCGACTATTCATCTGAGTAACTGGAGGGAAGAATTCTCTGTCTGATCATTGTATATCGTATATTTCAGATGTGAATTTCCAAACCTGTATAAATTTAACATGAAAATGGGCCATTAATGTTCAATTTCGTACACATTTCACTCACCTTTTATTTTGAGGTCGACGGAAAAAGTACATTGTCGTCGGGTTTTCTCTTGTAAATAACATATTAACTTCATGGTGAATATTTCAGGATTAACATACTGGTTTTTTGGATTTTCCATGTCATTCGGTAGGAGCCCAATGAACAACGGATTCATGGCTTTTGGAGATTATTTCATTGATCCTCCTACAAACGACAGGTTGAAGGGTGCCATATATGCTGCCTTCATCTTTCAACTGTCCTTTGCTACCACAGCAACTACCATCGTGAGTGGAGCAATGGCCGAAAGGTAATTTATTCCAAAGGGTATAGCATGGTCTCAAGGGTAAATCTGCCTCCGCGGCCTTTTCGATTTATCGTTGGGAGATCGATAAGACATTGATGAATATAACTCAGACTATTTTTGGGCGATTTATATAATATACTCATTCTTTAGATTTTCGTGAAAAATACTTTTTTCGATTTTATATTTTTTATTTTGAAATCCGAAATTCACAAGGATGATTTTTTCGAAAATTATTTGCTAGAAAAGGAATCGAATTATCATTTTTCATGAATCTCAGCTGAAAAATCAGATAATAAATAAATAAAATTTTAGTCATTTGTTTTTCGGCTTTCTTCAAAGGTGTCCACCGAAATTTTTTGACATGAAATGTCTGGAAAGGGTTGTATTAGTTTTTACAGATATCACGTAATTGTACAAGAAAAACAACAAAAGCGTCTTGGACCAAGGAACAGTCAGAAGCTGCACTAAATGATAGTGCAAAAGGGTTATCTAATAGACATCCGGCTACAAAATTTACATTGTTTTTCCACAAAAATAATCTCTGTTCCATCATCTTTCTAATAATAATACGGCAAAACCTAAAACAACGTATTGAAAATAACATTCTGATTCTGTCAATTCGACTTTCATGCCTTTTTAAGAAGCATTAGAATTAACAGAATCGAAAAAGAATACAAAATACTAAAAACGCGAAAAGAAATGTTTTTGGTGAAAATATTGAAAGGGTATAGCCGGGTTTCAATGGTAAATCTGCCCCCGCGGCCTTTTCGATTCATATTGGGGGGATCGATTAGACATTGAATGAAAATAATTCAGCCCACTTTCCAGCTTTTTATCTCTTGCCATTTTCGAGATTTCTGTGGAAAACACTTTTTTCGTTTTTATTTTTTTTCTCTTGTGATATCCAAAATTTTCGAATGGTGATTTTTTCTATTGATTATTTGCTATTAAAGGAATGGACGTATAATTTTTTTATGAATTTCAGCTGAAAACCTTATTTTTAGAAGAAAAAATAAAGTTATTGTCATTTGTTTTTCGGTGTTCTTAAAAAGTGTCCACCGCCATTTTTTGACATAAAATGTCTTTATATGTCCTTTATACCCTGAAAAATTTTCACATTTTTTAAATTGGTGGAACATTTAAAAAAAAATTTAAAACTGTTCGAATTTTAGGATTCAACAGATATCCCTCAAATTTTGGTGCCGTTTTATTGATATTGGCTCCCAGAACAATATTAGTGAAAAAAACAATTGCCGATCTGTTTTAGTTTGGGAGATATGGGCCCCCAAAGTCCGAAAAATATTTCACCTAAAAGTCACTTTTCTCACTACAGAAACACTGAATTACCGCTTTATTAGGTTCAAAGCCTCTGTGAACATTTAACATGATGATTTGATTCATTTTGTTTCAGATATATTCAATAATTGTTGCAAAAATACCGAAAAAATTCGAAGGAAAGCCCGCCGTTTCTTATGGTAAGTTTGGCACTACCGCGAATTATTTCGCCCGAATATGACAGGATGCATACCGGTAAATCCCGCTATCATTTCCTAATGGCACTCGCTGATAGACGCGGTAGTGCCAAACTCACCATAAGAAACGGCGGGCTTTCCCTCGAATTTTTTCGATGTTTTTGCAACAATTATTGAATATATCTGAAACAAAATGAATCAAATCTTCATGTTAAAATGTCAGAGAGGCTTTAAATTTAATAAAGCGGTAATTCAGTGTTTCTGTAGTGAGAAAAGTGACTTTTAGGTGAAATATTATTCGGACTTTGGGGTCCCATATCTCCCAAACTAAAACAGATCGGCAATTGTTTTTTTCACTAATATTGTTCAGGGAGCCAATATGAATACAACGGCACCAAGATTTGATGGATATCTGTTGAATCCTAAAATTCAAACAGTTTTAATTTTTTTGCAAAATAGTCCACCAATTTTAAAAATGTGGAAAAATTCCAGGGTATAAAACGCCAAAAAAGACATTTTATGTCAAAAAATGGCGGTGGACACTTTTTGAGAACACCGAAAAACAAATGACTATAACTTTATTTTTTCTTCTAAAAATAGATTTTTCGGCTGATATTCATAAAAAAATTATACGTCTATTCCTTTAATAGCAAAGAATCAATAGAAAAATTCCCCATTCAAAAATTTTGGATACCACAAGAGAAAAAAATAAAAACGAAAAAAGTGTTTTTAACAGAAATCTCGAAAATGGCCACAGATAAAAAGCTGAAAAGTTGGCTGAATTATTTTCATTCAATGCCTAATCGATCCCCTCAATATGAATCGAAAAGGCCGCGGGGGCAGATTTACCATTGAAACCCGGCTATACCCTTTCTGAACAAAGAAAAAAAAGATCAGGAACTTTGGGAAAATGAAGAAATAATGGAGGAAAACGATGATTTCTACAACGACGTTAATGAAGATATTTGTGTTGTGTGCGGAAAATTTGGCAAGAATGAAGAAGTTTGGTATGTTATTTGTGGCAAATGGACACTCAAAGCCTGCTCCAATACAACGAAGGAGAAGAAATTGATATGCGATTTTTATTCGTACATGATGGCCGGTATAACCCTATCTGTGCCGGAAATCCCGGTCATCGCAGCCTTTTATTTGTGATTTTTTTTTCAATTTGAAGGCTTGCTCAATAAAGTTTTTCACAACTCTAATGAGTGAAGCTTATTGTCTTGTTCAATTTTTTTCCTATTTAAACCCTTAAAACACTTCGACCATGGTTTTATTGTCAAATATCCACGGCCACGATTCCCCCACTTTACCCTATATACTTACTAATATTTCGAATATGTCTACAATAGTGAGCCGATTAACTGAATACTGTCGTCCATGATTTTTTCTTCAATTTCTTTAAGTATTCACATTGATAAAAAAATATTTTAAACGTTGTTGGAGAGTGTATCTTTCCAAGATTGAATGTCATAAACTACTAAACACAAATGACATAAGAAATATCAAAATTATGGAACAAATTCATTTTCTCAGAAGAAAAATCTTCGGCAACGAAATCCTGACACAGGTTAATTTTTTTCACCAAATTTTTATGCATTTTTGAAGAATTTTTGTTGCGCTCTGTGCCATCCCCATCAACCCTATAAATTTTTTTGAATAGGGAAAATGGCCCATGAGTTGCTTTTTTTGGAAAGGTCTTTATTTCTTCTTCACAGACGTGCAAAAGTTGGCGAGAAAATTTTTTTTGATTAGTTCGAAGAGGTTGAGATGAAATTTGCCACCGAATGACCATTACAGTTATGTTAATGCAAACTTGTTAGTTCAAAGAAGTATGTGCACTTATCATGGCTCACTTTCTTTGAGACAATGGTACCTGGTGAAATTTGTCGCCGAATGAAAGTCCACCATTACAGTTTTGTTCATGCACAACTTTCAACCACCTCACGTGAAAAATAAGAATGTGTGAAACACTGCGTATGTATGTTTTTAGTACGTTTGTATTGAAGTTGAAACTTTTTTTGTAGTGTTTCACACATTCTAATTCTTCACGTGAGGTGGTTGAAAGGGGTTCAAAGTACGACTTTCATTCGGTGACAAATTTCAACAGGTACCATTGTCACAAAGTGCACGTACCTCTTTGAACTAAGTTTTTCAGAAAAAAAAATCTGTTGAAACGCCCGTAAAGAAGATACAAGGACCTTGCCACATGATCCACTTTCCCTATTCAAAAAATCAAGAGTGTTGATCGTGATGGTACAGGGTGCCACAAAAATCCTTCAAATATGCAAAAAATTTCGTTGAAGTGAAACAAAAATTGATCTCTTTTGTTTCAGAATTTTTATGCCAAATATTTTTTTACTTAGAAAATGAATTTATTCCATAACTTTGACGCGCAGTGTATAATACGCAGTGTTGCCATTATAGCCATTTCAACTTGCATCATTCCTTATGGAAAAACCTATATAATTACGATTGCAAAATACATATGTGCCAAATTTTGTCTGAATCATTTCACTCATCTGAAAATAAGGTAAATTATATTTCAGAAACTGAACGTTTATAAACTGTTCGTCTAAAATAGAGCCCGTAGAAGAAGGAGGCAACACAGTGGGATACTCGATATTATGACTATATTGTATTGTCGCGTTTTCACTTGCCGCAATAACTGTCGCGGTTTACCAATTGAAAGATAAACCTTATGCTTGGGTTTGAAATTAACTCATTAATAATTCAATTGCTGTCAGTTTGTGAGCCGGGTTTGTGATCGACAGTTTTCGAATTAGCCTTATAGGTCGATTACATTGAGGTACTTTACAAGCTGCTACTGAGCGAATTCAGAAGCGAGTGAATTAGCTTGTGAGATTGTGATGGTTACACACAAAAGTGTCTACTCGCTGAGTAGCCAACAATCTAGCTATCCTTGTGAGGTTTATGTTTGTATCGTTGTCAAGGATCTAATGTCAAATACGTTTTCAAATATAAGAACCAGGAACCACCGAGTAGATGAGAACTCACAGATTGTTTAGTAGCAACTGTGATTACACACGGCATGTTTACATGCCAACAAGCCAAAACGTCAGCGATTTAGCGTGTAAAGTAACCCAGCTTTCAACTTTAGTCGCAGCTTTTTTACAATCAGTTTGTTGGCTTGTGAACATAATTACACTGATCGAATTCACAATTACCTACTAGATTCGCTCAGTAGCAGCTTGTGAAGTTATCTCAATGTAATCGACCCATTATGACATCTTGTGATTTTTTTCCTCAGATGCAATTTCAAAGCCTACTGCATATTTAGTTTCTTGAATACTGCAATCTACTGTATACCAGCTGGTTGGATGTGGGGTGAACATGGTTTCCTGAAACAGATGGGAGTTGTTGATATAGCTGGTTCTGGTGCTGTGCATCTTATTGGTAAGTGAGTATAAACCGGCGAATTTCAACAAAAAATGTCGCGAAGAATTGACGGATGCCACGACGTAGAGCTAGCTCTTAGATTGTTCATATTTATATTTTAATTAAAATTTGAATAATATCCTGGAACCTACTTAGATTCAGTAAATTCTTGAACTTTCAATTATTTATAGTTAAGACAGACATGTTTCGGAATTCCGCTATTTATGGGCAGCGACTAATGGTCGTATTTTAATGTGTATGCGCAGCGAGCACGTTAATAGTCTGAGAGCCAGGTTGCCGCTTACTTGGGCAAGGAAGTGCGACAAAAGACGAAGCGTCATTTCAGCGAGGTCCGCACACTTGGGCGAGGGAATGCTATCGGAAGAAGTACCCTATCCCTAAGCAGCAATAATTTTTTTACGCTTATCGCATGCCACCTCGAGATATTTGTCGCGGACATGCCCCAAGGATCATTCACATGTCAAACGACTCGTCTCTTCTTATCGCGCCGCTTAGATGAGCGGGTGTCCATTTGATTCAATGTAAACTTCTCCGGCGGAAAACGACACGTCCCTTCCAAATGCTCCACTTTCTTCAAGTGCGCGTCTAACGATTCGCCTCTTCCTTTCGAGTCTCTATTTGACTAAATGCTAATATAACTTCTTCGGCGGCAAATCATGCTTCGTCTCTTGACTCGCCTCTTCGCCTAATTGAGCCTCAATCTTAAATCGATAGACTAATAAACAAGTGGGATACAATATTTTTCTGTCGACCTCATTATGAATTGTGTGTAAATTCTTGATTGAAATACATTTTATTTTGCATAAAGGATACACTTGTCATAATATGAATTTATATATTTCAGTAGAGTTGTTACATTACTCGTATGCTTCTGTATATGTTTTGTTCCGTTACCATGACAATTGCACATAAAATGTGGAAACTATGCAATAAAATGATCAATTATTGATCAGTTTCTTGAACGTTGAACGTAATATATTTGTGGTGAAATATAATTAGTCTTGACTATTCAAAAAATCATTAGTAATAGAATGAAACTAACTTCTTATTATTATTTAAGTTTTAAATATAAATACATATGTATAAGCTCGTACTCAATCAAACCTCGAGTCTAAGATCAGCATTTCACAAACAAGAAAAACAAATACGCATACATAAACTATAAACAAAATTATGGAATTAAACTACCGCTAGGTACATCTTGAGTTAAGAAGACAGTATGAAGCGAAGGAAAACTCTTAGCTCTTCCTATCGCAACGACCTCTCATTCGTGAGAGCAGCTCGGTAAGCATCTTTCTCTTTCTACTCCAATAAAACCTCCGACAAATTCCGGTCGCACGCGAATATGAACGACAACTAACGAATGTACATATAGTTCGTTCACGAAAGGTTGAGCCGTCGGTTGGCCAAGGAAGTTTGACAGCAAATACTGCCAACTTCAGATAAATAAGCAAACGCCTACTATGCGCTCAAACTTTCGTGAACGGTCTATACCATGGAGGTATAGGAAGGGGAGGGAGCATATCCTTATTTCCTTTGTTCCAAAAGTGCCACATAGTTCGGCCATATTGGTATGGGCAATTTGTGGCGGGAATTTCGAAAATTTGAACTTGTCAAGATTTCGGTTTACTTTTATCGACAATTGAATTCAGAAATCTTGCTCAAAGAAACGAAACAAGTCTTAAATGATAAAATATAGACTGATATTTTTTTCTGAAATATTTGTCGACTTCCTTCATTTACGAAGAAAACTATTTCTCAAGGAAAATATGTGTAGAATCAGGTGCTGATTCTAGGGTCGTTTGTATGGGGATGGAGGAAAAAGGTGGAGATTTCACTGTCAACCGTTTATTGAACTAGCTAACTGCGGTCTCATCTGATTAGCAGTTGTTGTGGTTTATATATCATAATTAATAAAATTTGTAAACAATATAGTCGTTCTCTACTACTACTGATAATGTTTCACCGTCGTCGACCTTGCTTGCCTGCACATTCTTTATTTCGTTTATTTGTTGCAAGGCCAGACGCTGTTACAATAAAAATAGTCTGATTAAACTAACCTTCTAATATTACGATATTTTTCAACTATTACGGATCCACACGTGTGGTCCACATATTAGATTACATATATTATGATTATGACGAAATGTTCCTTGAATGAATTGGGTTTTTGTTAAGTCCATTTTTTGACTTAACATAGTGCCGCGACTAAAAATGGATAAGTATCATGAGGTGTCCTCGGAGTGAGATGTCCGCAGCGTCCGTACCATGTCTGCGTAAATCGGGTGTTCCTTGTTGCTGGAGTGACCGGCGTTGTCATTCAGTCTGCTCTGGTTCAGTGGCTGCATCTCCACTGCGTTCTCCGTTTGCTGTTTCTTGCTTAATGCGCTGAATGGAAACCTTTTGGTTTGCCATAGATAGTAGCCCAATGCTAGTGACCCCAGTATTATAATGGTTGTGACGCTGCTTGACGATATCCCATGGGCCAGGTGCCGCCATCGTTCGTTACTCATGCGTTGTGATAGGTCAGCTTCCAATCCACGGAGATGGTGAAGAACGTCCGATGTCTCTATTTTGTTGTCATCTATTTCTATGCTTTCTTTGATACGGTTCAGGGAGTTCTCTTCAGTCAACCTCGGATTGTGTTCTTTGTTGAATGATTCAAAGAGCTGAATCTCATCTCCCTGGCTACCCTGCAGTATTGTTCCTCTGGTTTCGATGTAGCAGTTTGAGCTTGTCTTTATTATTCCTGTGTTTAGCAGTGTCTCCTCCCTCCTTCTGCCGTTGCACATCACCGCGATCCGGACTTGTTTATTGGTCACGAACATCCAGCTGTTAGCCGTGCTCAATTTTTTCCACATAACCTCGGGGATTTCTACTGTTCTATACTCACAGCTTTTATTGTCGTTCCGATATATTAGGTTCAACACACAGTCAGGGGAGGTTTCCATATTTTTGACCACTGATGGATTGTAGATGTAGTTGAAGTTGTCTATTTTTACACCCTGTGTAAACTGTTGATGGTCTAACTCAAAATATTTTGCGTATTATAGTCCGTTGCTATTAGTGGTCTTGTGATTTTGTATGCTGGTAAATGTTGCATTATGGATTTTCATCGGTACTGCGGTGGCCTTTATTACGTTGAATTTGATTCTGTCTATGATGTAGAAGTGTGCCCATACTTCTATGTTTTCTTGATTGTGTTCAATTTCCATTGCTCGAAGTGGTTGTCTCAAACTGTACTGGTGCTTGGTAGTTTGTGGATAACATTGCTAAGAATGTGGTGCAGCTCTCCTGGTTTCAGGAAGTGAGAAATGTGTCCCTGATTGAAACAAACCTCCGTTAAACTCTGATACTTCTTGTCTAGTACTTCGAAGTAGTTTTTCGCCAATTGGAATGAATTCAATATGTGAATGTTGAGACGATTTGGTTCTACTGCCGTCAGCCATCCTCTCATTTTTTCAACGCTTCGAAGCCCTTGATCTACCTGCTGTCTGAACTTTTCCAACTTCACACTAATTTTTGTTTCATAGTGTTCCATGTCTGCCAAACTGGATACCATTATTTTAGTTTGCTGGTTCGTCATATCAATCAATTTTTCCTGATTTTCCCGTAGCTCGTCCAAATTATGGTACACCTCATCATTTACTCCAAAAACGGAAGTCATGAATTCTCCAAATAGACCCCGTTTCATTCGGTATTTTCCTATGTTGAGGATGTGGTCTATTTTGGTGATTAGTTCCTCTTTAATCTCCCTAACATGGTGAGCTAATTCATCGCACTGAACTTCCTGGGATCTTTCCTTGGCGTTTATGCATAAGTGTAGAAATTGCTGTGTCGTTTTGTTACGTGTTCTTTGTCCAGTTCTAATTGTGCTATCGGAATTTTTATTCCCAGTTTATAGTCGCCATTTTCTTTGTATGCTTGTCCGATGTGTTCCACATATATCCTGGTTGTAGGACCTTCGTTGTATGATTGGCTTGTACGGATGCTATTGTTGTGGTACTTAGTACCATAATACATATTAACGCTGTGAGTATTTTGTTTCCGGGTGGTTTCCTTTTGATTCCTGATTGGTAGGTGGTTTGACTGGTTTCTGGATCGGATCGGTGGACTGGCAGTTTACATATCTTCGTTAACGGTCTTTTGAATGTTTTATGATTACTCATTTGGACGGTGACTACTCTTATCAATCCATCTTGACCCGGGTGTACATCGACTACCTTAGCTAGAGGCCAGTTGTTTGGGTCAATATTGTCTTGTTTGACTATAACCATGTCCCTTTTTCCAATATCTTGAGTGGATTGGTGCCACTTTGTTCGGTGTTGAAGTCGTGACAAGTATTCTGAGCTCCATTGTTTCCAGAAATCTCTTTTTAATTTCTGTAATAATTTCCATCTGTTTGCTAATGTTTGTGGTCCGGTTTCTGGCTCCGGCCATTGTGTTAATGCCTGTCCTATTAGAAAGTGTCCCGGTGTTAATACGTACATACCTTTTTCCTCCATCCCTTTTTTTTGTTACTGCACAACGTTGGTGTAGATTTTCCTTATCTTCAGTTTGTTGGCAGGTCGCTTTTGTTAGAGACAAGGGTCGTAAATCTTTGGCTCTGGTTTCGTTTTCTTGGCACGGGCGCTTCTTCTCGGCACTGGCTCTGAGGCACGGGCGCTTCTTCTTGGCACTGGCACTGAATTCGATTGTTGGCAGGTCGCTTCTGTTAGAGACAAGGGTCGTAAATCCTTGGCTCTGGTTTCGTTTTCTTGGCACGGGCGCTTCTTCTCGGCTCTGGCTCTGATGGCACGGCGCTTCTTCTTGGCACTGGCACTGAATTGAGGATTCCTTGGCACGGGCGCTTCTTCTCGGCACTGGCTCTGATGGCACGGGCGCTTCTTCTTGGCACTGGCACTGGATCCTGCTTCGACGAACTTCTTGTCCGCTCATCCGGCTCGAAGGACCAAATGTAGCATCAGGTGCTGATTCTAGGGTAGTTTGTATGGGGATGGAGGAAAAAGGTGGATATTTCACTGTCAACCGTTTATTGAACTAGCTAACTGCGGTCTCATCTGATTAGCAGTTGTTGTGGTTTATATATCACAATGAATAAAATTTGTAAACAATATAGTCGTTCTCTACTACTACTGATAATGTTTCACCGTCGCGACCTTGCTTGCCTGCACATTCTTTATTTCGTTTATTTGTTGCAAGGCCAGACGCTGTTACAATAAAAATAGTCTGATTAAATTAACCTTCTAATATTACGATATTTTTCAACTATTACGGATCCACACGTGTGGTCCACATATTAGATTACATATATTATGATTATGACGAAATTTCCTTGAATGAATTGGGTTTTTTGTTAAGTCCATATTTGACTTAACAATATGATTACTTAGAGTTTTTTTTGACCATAAGCTTTTAGTTTATTTTTTGAAACAGATATCTAGGAGTCTATAAGTTTGTACTATTCACAAGATTAGTTAAAGCTGTCTCATATGAATAATTAAGCCTTAAGGTATTAGTGTTTGAATACTTCGAGTTTTTTTTACCATAAGCTTTTAGTTTAACTTTTGAACAGATACCTAGGGGTCTATAAGTTTGTACTATTCACAAGATAAGTTAAAGCTGTCTAATATCTGAATAATCAAGCCTAAAGGCATTAGTGTTTGATCTATACACCTCATCAACAATCTCATGCGTTACTTTATGTGTCAAAAATCATGGAGGTACCGCCATGCAAAAAATAATGTTTCATTACAAACTGCTTTCACACACTTCGTAAGTGAAACCATTCTGCTTTTTGTAGGTCTTGTAACAGATTATCATTCCTCGAGAATGATTTCTTACAAATATTACAAGTATAATTTTTTCTGACCGCTGTGCGAAGTCATGTGACATAAAAGGTTTCTTTCCTTGTGAAAGACTTGTTGCAGTTTACACAAATGTATGGTCGAAAACCTGTATGCATTTTACATGTTGGTAGAAGTGTTCTCTTAGTTTAAAACTCTTATGCCATATATCACATACGTGCAATTCTCCACTGTTGAAAAAGTTTTAAATGTACCGGCATTGTTTCAGTTTACTTTTATTGGCAATTACATTCAAAGATCATGCTCGGAGTAACAAAACAAGTCTTAATAATGATATTAATGAATAATTTCTTCAACAGTTGTGCACTTTTTTCAAATTAAAATCGATTGCTAATGAAATTAGTTTGTTTCTTGAGGTATTTCTATGTTAATTGGCAAACCTGAGTTTATGTGTGAATTGATTCTGGAAACAAAATAAACACTATAAAATGCATAATGAAACACAGGTAATAACATAAATGTGTTATAATTATGTTTTATAAATACATCAGATAAATACAGGAATTTACTTACAAAATATAGATTATAATATGTATATACAAAAAATTATGTACAATATACAGTATGACCTTACAATCCTTGAAACAATATGGAATGAGTTAAAGTCTATTTTTTTAAAATGCATTAGATCGCTAGTACATTTAGCATTATGACGTAATCTTAAATCGAAATACTTCATCAGTATGACTTTTATTAAATTGATCATATGATTAGAACCAAATTCTTGGTTGAATGTGCTGCTTCATAGAATCAAAAATTCGTGATTCAATGCATTTTTGCACAATATCTTTGTCGAATTCTAGAAATACACCTATCTCTGCTTGCTAACCTTTGCTTGCACCTGGCTATTATTTCGTCCTTCTTTTAATAATTTGCACCTTCTGGGCCAGAAGATTCCGGTATTTCGGAGGGGTAGTCTCTAAAGCTCTAGGTTCATCCACTTCCATAGGTATTGCTTAATTTAAGGGGTCTCCAGATGTTGATGTTTCCATATCACTCATTACGGTAACACAATAATCTTCTATGTTAAAAGGGGCAGCTCTGCCAACCTGAAATTTCAAATTTATCGAATCAATTAACAATAAACATTAACAAGAAAGTGAAATAATTAACCAGCTATTTTCAAAAGAGCTGTAAGATTGTCTTTACTAATGATTGTAACATCGTATGTTGCTTTGAAAATTTTTAATACTATTGTGTCTTATGGAAGTCAACATATTTATAATTTCAGTCACATTATTCATCTCCTTTCGGAATGACTAGCCTAAACTCACAGTATCGTTTGTTTGAATTAAAGTTTACATCAGAATATAAATATTTATAATGATCCAACGCTAAACGCTCTGTTATAATCATTTATAGAGACCATGTTTTGCACAATTTTTTTTTAAATTTAATTATGGATAATGAAGTTTACCTGTTTGGAAGTTAATTCTAAGAAAATTGAAGGTACAGCATGTTCTCTAACTCTCACACAGGATAAAGAAGTTCTATCCAAATCTTCCTCCTTGAAATGAATTGAACAAACCCTTGCGTGGGATGATGGAACCCAGTTATTTCTTCCGAGGGCCTGAATCCACATGGCTCTCCTTTCAAGGTTCAGAGGGAAACTGTGATAAAGAAAAAGTGAGAAAACAGGTATTATGAGGAGATTTGCGATACAGATATCTTATATTACAAATCCACCGCAGTAGGAAAGTTATTTTCAACAATGATTTCATGTTATCAAAGAAATGATTAATAAACTATTGACTCAGAGATAACACGTGGGAAGCTGTAAGCCACGTTAATAACTGATATCAACAACAATTTCAAAATAAAACAATGGAAAGAACTTACCTGTGAAATGTAACTCCAGGTTTCTTGAGTTTCGCTTTGGATGTATTAGAGCACACATTTACAGAACAAGAAACCATTTTTAACTAATACTGAATTCTTACTGCAACAAAACGTACAGAAAGAGAACAAAAAATGAGGAAATAACAATGAAATCCTTCGTTTGAATTGCTCGAAGTCGGCCATATTGGTGTGTCCCTGGTTTGTTTGGTTTACGTGACACTTTTCAATCGTTATGCCCCCTCCCCTTCCTTTACCTCCATGGTCTATACGTATGTTGTATGGGCAAGGAGGGGCTTAAGTTTTACTCACGTCATACTTTGGTGAAATACAGTATGGGATTAATAGATATTGTAGTCGCGTTGGTCAAGCGTTTCCTTAACTTGGTGTTGAACTGTTTCAAGGAGACCTTCAAGTTGTTGAATAAACGATTGAATATTCCATAAAATCCACCTAGACTAGCTTCTTCAGATGACCAATCTTATCTTTCAGAATCCTTGCTCTCTCTATTCACTTTCTCAAGCACCACTTCAGTAATTTAAAAATTCAACATATTTCGTGTTGATTATATTCTTCCGCTTTCGTAATCCTGTACTTCGATCATCCATCCCGTCAGAAACAGGCACATTCATATCATATGTTGATAATGTTGGTATATCATCGTTTCCACTGCTCGGTTTGTTATTAATATTTTTAAATTTTCTCTGATTTCCTATTTCGTTACTGGTTTCACAAACATCGATAAGATTTGGCCTGATATTACAGGAGAATGGAATATTCGGTAGTTGTGCCTGAAGATTATTTACAGAATCGATGATGTAATTATTGAAGTCATTAAGTACCCCTTCGTCTGTACCTGGAATTTGAGGTTAAGTTTAGTTGCCATTATTTGTAGCGTCCCTGATCTCTTCGACAGCTTTCCAAAGGACCTTGCTTTTATTATCTGAATCCTGGATCTCTGCCTTCATTGTATTTATTCTAGCTTTGTTGAGTAAGTTGTTATACTTTCTTTAAGTCTCTCTTTATTTTTCCTTATATGTTGAATCATTTTTGCGTAGCTCGTACAATATGTTCAATTTTCGTTTACAGGCGATGACCTCTGGATCCTTTTTGCCCTTATGTTCATGTAACTTTTGCGTTGCACAATTCTTTCTGGAAAGTTTTCGTTGAAAATACGGTTGTATATGTTACTGAAGAACCCCATTGTTCTACAACCTGCCATTCGCGGTGTTCGTGGATAAATCACCAGTTAACTCTTCTCAGGTCTTGTAAAAACTTATGTTTATTCTTATTATCGAAAATCCTTCTCTGAAATGATTTGTCTTTAATTTTTTTCACATTCTTGGATAACTTTCCGAATGTAGCACAGTTGTACTATACAGGGTTGGGATAAAGTTTGGCACCAAATTAATATATTTAAAACGGAACGGACGATAATTTTGAAATTTGGCAGCTGAGTGTAATGGACCACAATGCTTTTGATGAGCATATTTCATTAATGAGATACTTCCGGTTTAACCGGAAATGACCAATTTTTTTAATTTAAATGGAACACCCTGTATATTTCTGACTACTGAAAACTATTTTCGTCAGCAAACACGATGTGGAAATTCACCACTTTGGACCTGACAAAGCGAATCCCTTCGCTCTCTCAAGTCTTATAACTGTTTTTTTCAGCAAAATACTTTTCTACTTTGGTGAAAAATACTTATAACCGTCACTTACCAAATTTTAAATAGCTGATGTTACTGTGGCAGGTGCGGCGGCGATGGCTTCAAACTGGGAATTCTAACAATTTTTTAAAGATGCTCCGTATAAAGAAAGTTTCCGTTAGTTACCTATACAGAATAACTGGTGACGTAAGGGACAACGGCTAACTGGAGATAGAGGACCTCAAACGGAATGAGGATTTTGGTTTTAAATGTCCCATAAGGCTATTAGTTTCAGAGATACAGGGTGCTTTTCGCAAAAGTGCTGAAGCTATAAACTCTCATATCTCGTCGATATGGCATATTTTTCGCTGATATTCTGCAAACTTGTTGCTATACATATTCTCTATCGAGTCGAGTTAATAGTTTTAACACTTTTGCAAAAAACACCAGTATCTCTGAAAACTAATAGCCTTATGGGACATTTAAACCCACAATCCTCATTCAGTTTGAGGTCCTCTATCTCCAGTTAGCCGTTGTCCCTTACGTCAGCAGTCACCCTGTATATGCGACAATATTGCTGTTCTGAACAGCTATTGATTTGCTTTTATTTATCGGGCGTACTGATTTTATAACTGATGAATTCGGAATTTCTTGTAGGTGGAAGTTCTGCTATGGCAAGCGCTATAATGCTCGGGCCTCGCTTAGGTCGTTATGATAATGGTATAAAACCGTTACCTCTAGGAAATCCTGTGAATGCGTTATGGGATTGTTCGTGCTATGGTGGGGATGGCTAGCTTTCAATTCTGGTAGTACTTATGGGGTAAGTATAGACATTTTATGTGGAGATAGAAAGAATGGTACTATGATGTGGAAGAACAAAAGTTATCAGAAAAGTTTTGCAGACATTAGTTTTTATAACTATAGCTATATTTTGAACCTGTCAATGAATACTCTACTACGGGTGTTTCATCATAAACTGGACAAACAATATATTCGTGTAGGGAACACCGGGAGAATCATTTTGCCTCATACAATACATCCCGTTTTCGAAGCATATACGCTAGATACCGATACATTGAACATCATTTATGATCAAAAGATTCTAATGAGTGTGATCAGTTATCTATAACACTCAAAGTACCTAACGGTTTTTAGTGAAATCTCAGTATTTCCGGGTCCTCTATTCAGAAAAGTTGACGAAGTCGGAAAAAAAATTATCTGAATGGCGGAAAACCTGCAATTTTTTAATCGGTTGTCAAATTGAGTTTCCGGCATTAACACAATTTCAAAGAATGACTGTTGAAGAAATTTCACCCGAAATGGATGAAATTTTTCACAATTCTACTTTTTTATACCTATCACGAATATAAAACTAAATAACTACAGCCATTTGAATATCTTGTTCAGCCTCTGAAATAATTCAAACACATTTTTGGGTTCTTAAAGTGAAAATAATTGAATTATTGGTATGTCCAAACATTCTTGATGAATTTATACAAAAAATTAGTGAAACTTAGTTGGGATTCGAACTCTAAAGGTTGACGCTCACTTGGACGAGACGAGACGAGACTAAGCGACGCGTTAGTTCGCCTGGGACCGCGCACTTGGACGAAGCGATGCGACGATCAGCCATCGGAAGAAATTCCCCCTATTTTTGGGCCGCAATAAATTTTTATTACCCATGCATGCTGACTACCCGAATGAACAGGGTAGAGCTATTGTTCGAATCGTGTTTTTGGTCATAATCTTGTTTTAATAGCTTCGTCGTCCCACCTTCATATAGGAATGAAAAAAAAATTATGTGACGTGGAAAAAATTCGACATTTTATCTCTGTTGGCAAGTTACAAAATATAACTTTTCTTCTCGAAATTACTTTTTTCCCCGGGAAAAAAGTGAGTGTATATATGTATCCGGGAAAAAGTACTCACTTTTCTGCCGGATTAATTTCGTGAAAAGTTATATTTCTTTCCATCGTCATTTTCTAGTCACAGAAAAAAATTATGTATTATACAAGGGAAAAAGTACTAGATTTTAGATCGAGGTTATGTTGTCTTCCAACGAGAAGCGGAGGGTGACAAAAACCGAGAGCTATTTTTTTTAAAAATATATATAAAATCATTGATACGAAATGTTTATTTTCTCTTTAACCGATTGAAAAAATTAAGTATTAATCTAATTCCTTCATTCTGGTGATTTCAGCAAAAAATACTTTTCCTACGACAATATCGAAAAATTTCCAGTAATAAGTTCTGGGAAGTTGCATTTTTTATTACCTTGCTGCATACCGCTTACCTATATAAGCTTCAAATCAGACTAATTTATATTCAATTTATTCTGAATATACTTTTGCCGGGGCGGTAAAATCTCTGGCGCTGTCCCTGCTTATTTTTGGGTATGGTCAGCCACAAGGCCGTAGCTAGAAAAAAATTTCGGGGGGTCCACCGAATGACAGAATGACAATTTTTCTAGTCCTGTACTTCAGAAAAATTTCGGGTTCAATGGGTCCGGACCCCCCCCCCCTCGCTACGGCCTTGGTCAGCCATGAACATTTGTAAGAATCGTGTTTTGGTCATGATCATGTTTTAATTGGGAATTTTCCAATGAAATCCTCGTAGTTCTTCATCCAGGAATACAATTAATATAAATAATTGATACGAAATTCTTATTTTCTCTTTAACCGATTAAAAAAACAGAGCAAGTAGTAATCGAAAGTTCAATGTTTGCATATCATATATCCCTCAAAGGAATTATTCCACAGTTTTCCAATTCTATCAGATATTTTAATTTCTTCGGAAGAAGGGATCCTCAATATTTTGTTGTATTTACATAATAAAATACCTATCCTTCAGACGATTTGAATTCACATTCACAGTTGTACGAAATACATGAATGTTGTTCGTTTTGTATATAAATTTCGTTTTTCCAGATCTCAATCGAGAAAATTCTAACCAACTCTCATGAGCCATTTAAAACAAACTCATTTCACACAAATTCAAAAATAACTGTGTATTTCCCCATTGACAAAATTCGAGTACAAAATTGGGAATAAAGCGCGCCGAACTTCCGGCCGTCGTATACCTACTTGCCGCCTCGAGAAATTTCGCTCACATGCCCCAAAGATCTTCCTGGCGACCAACGACTCGCCGCCTCGCTGATCCTCGCTTCGCGTCTCCTACGTGCGTGTCTACCCATTTATTTCAATGCAAAAGATCCCAGCGGAAAACGACGCGTTCCTTCCGACCGCTTCGCTTCGTCCAAGTGCGCGTCTAATCTGCCTTGCGCCTAACCATTCTGATCTTCGCTTCGCGCCTCCCAAGTGAGCGTCTACCCATTTGATTCAGTCCAAATCGTGCCTGCGGAAAACAACTCTTCGCTTCGTTTCGTCTCGTCTCGTCCAAGTGAGCGTCAACCTTAAGGATATTTATTCGTTGCGAGGCAAATTATGTTCAGTGAAATTCAATGACTAGTCGAATTCTATGAACTACGAACTACGTCGCCTGGAAACGAATATTCTAGAGCAGTCTCAATTCGCTATTAATACCTACGTCAGAATCAAGAGCTCGAATACCAACTAAGTTTCACTGATATTTTTCATAAATTCATCTTGAACGTTTCGACATAGGTACCAATAATTCAATGATTTTGACTCTAAGGAGCCAAACAAATTTTTTGCTAATTATTTCAGAGGTTTGAACGAGACATTTGAATGGCTTTAATAACGAAACAATTTGATATTTTACGATCCTGTTTCCTTATTCGTGATAGGCATCAAAATTGAAGAAAAGCTCTGACCTGGAGCTTTTGAGCGCTCGTTCATTGGTTGGTCAAATTGATACGAAATATATAAATGCAAAATCTAAGCACAATCGAATCATATTGTGGAAGTTATTCAGAAAATGAAATATGTAATGAATGAATAATTAAAAGGATTGAAATCTATGGTTCTGATAATGCAATCCTCTTGAAATTTCGTATGAACATTCAGTATATCAGTCTTCATTCCCAAAATGAATTTCACTCGAATCGAATATTTTGTTATGGAAATAAAAAATTTTTTCTTCCAATTGAATTTTCTATGGTTCTGTCAACACTTTGGCCACAAAATTTTGCACGAAATTCAGTATATCATAGTATGAAAATCTATGGATCGCCCAGATATTAGGTCAGTATATCAGTCTTAATTCACAAAAGAAATTTTACTGGAATCCAATATCCTGTTATGGAAATATGAAGATTCTTCTTTTCAATATCAATTGAATTTTCCAGGGTTCTGTTAACACTATGGCCAAAAAATTTCGCATGATAATTCAGTATATCAATCTTCATTCACAAAATAAATTGAATGGCCTTTATGAATTGGCTGGTTAACGGACTCAACCGAGGAACTTGGGAATCGAACTCATCCTGAAAATCTCGAGTCTCTAGGACAATCCCTTCGAAAGTTATCGTGCTAACGGCCGTACGGTGGGCCCCACCCGGAATTCGTCTTCATGGAGTCGAATCCTATCGTTTGAGTCAATTTTCAGCAATTGAAAATTACAGGTATTTGGGAAAAACGATATACTTAGCACTCGTTTAAGTGGAACGAGCGCTCAAAAAAAAGTAGGTACTACATTGAAAAAAATTTCATCCATTTCTGGTAAAATCGCTGTTTATATATAAAAAAAAGTTGTGTTCGATTTTTGAAAAAAAAATTTTCACAGAAATTCTTTGAAAATTGTGTTCAATAAGAATAAAAAATCAGGAAAATTGAAGGTTTTCCGCCAATTCCTTAATTTTTTTTTCTACTCCGGCAATTTTCAGAAGGGACCCAAAAATACTGAGATTTGATTTAAAATCATTACTTTAAGTGTTATATATAACCTTAGACTATACTTAGTCTAAGTATATAACTGACCAAACTCAATAAAATCTTGTTCAAAGATGACGCTCGCTTATGCTTCGAAAACGAGATATCTTGTATGAGGCAAAAATTATTCTCCCGGTGTCCTCTACACGATATGTTTTTTCAGTTTCACTGTTGAAAGAAAGTGCTTCAGCGAAACAAAAGATGAAAGAACGATCAGAAATGAAAAAAGTCAAGAACATGGACAATTTCAAGTTTTTATCTGGCAGTAATAAAAACCATTCTCGGTTTCCACGTCAACAAAAAGACAACCATAATTTTTGCGATGTGTACCGGGTTTTTCACTATAATTTGACCCCCCCTTTAACTTTGTTACTAAAGGAGATACAAAAAAATGTTTCGTATAAAAGTTTCACGAAATCAACTGAGGTTTTTTGATATGAGTCCTGAAACTGAAATATATACAGGGTGGTCTACATATTGATGGCAACTTCATTTTTCAAATGGAAAACCCTGTATATTTTTCCATGTTTGGCTAGCTCTTTTTCTCCTGATTTCGAATATGTAACATATGTTGGTCTATCTCTTTTATTCTGAGAACCACAGAGTTTTAAATTTAAGAACTACCTGCCAAGATCTGTAATCATTTTACAAGTGGCAGAGTGCGTTTACTGAAAATGCTCATTTTTGGAGTATATTTTTTCAAATGGGACACTGTCTCTTCAATTGTCAGAGTTTTGAAATGATGACACCGAATAAAAAAATATGTGAAATACCCACGAAATTCTTTATATCCAACCCATTTACTTGAAAGTTTTATTTCAGAATGAATACTTAACAATTACTTAACCAATTGAAAATGTTGATTTATGGTAGTATGGTAAGAATAACATCAACTAAAGAAATTGCTCAAAATGACCACCTTCATTCAATACACATAGTTCATATAGTTGTACCAAGTTGTTTAGACTATTTTTGATAGCATTATTATGCTATTAAGCTTCAAAATTTGTTTCTAATCATTACAATATTATCATTATTCTTTGTGCGTTGACGGGATTAGTTCCGACTTATGGCTTTAATATTGGTTGATTTTATATCATTAAATTATTCTCCGCTTTCATGGATTGTCATTATTCCTGAAGTAATTTTTTTACTTCAGGAACGACTATAAAAACGTGTCCAACGATGTTAAATCGGGACTATTTGGTGGCCATAAAATGGGTGCGCTATTACCAATCCAAAGATCAAATCGGCCACTTAAATATTCAGGAACTTCCAAAACGCTATGCCAGATGGTTATTGAAATTTGAAACTCTGTGGTGCTCAGAAATAGTCAGAATAAGAAAGACATATGTTACATATTCGAAATCAGGAGAAAAAGAGCTAACCGAATATGGAAAAATATTCAGGGTGTTCCATTTGAAAAAATGAAATTGCCATCAATAGATTGGTCACCCTGTATATATTTCGTTTCTGGACTAATATCAAAAAACCTCAGTTGATTTCGTGAAATTTTTGTATGAAACATTTTTTTGCATCTCTTCAGGAACAAAGTTAAAAGGGGGGTCAAATTATAGTGAAAAACCCGGTACATAGAATAACACGCTCTTTATATGGTCTAGGTCAAAATAGGGTATTGCAATTTAAAAAAAAACTTGAATAACGATCTCGTCACAAATATGGGTCGTATTGTCAAAAAGAGCTGTTGTTTAAATTAGAACAATCTATATCATTTCTGAGGATTTATCAAAAACCTTTCAGTTCAACAATAATCAAAAAATTCATTTTATTCATTCATTACTTTTCGAAATCCCTGTTTAATACATTCGATAATGTTCTGTGGATTTTTGTTTGTTGTTGTTTTTGGATTTGCATTTCCTCATCATATAGTTTTTTAGTTGAGTGGTGAAAATGGCATTATGCAGCTAAAGCCGCTGTGATGACCATGATGGCTTCGTTTGGTGGAGGCACACTGAGCATTTTATATTCCTTACTACGTTTAGGAGGAAAACTGGATGCTATGGATGTAATAAATGGGATACTTGGTTCATTAGTATCCATAACAGCAGGCTGTTTTCTCTACAAAGGTTGTATGCTAGCATAGTTTGTAAATAATTTTACAATAGTTCTAATGAAATATAAATATGTTGTAGCCTGGCACTCAATCCTGGTAGGAGCAATAGGAGCTTTACTCACCTGTATGTCTATGCCCCTCTTCGATAAGGTGAGATTACCCATAACTAATGACATTCACAAAACATGATCAATCAAAAAATACAGTGGTGACAAAAAAACTTCGTACCAACTCTTTTTCATGTAACTTTATTAAACGGAGAAATTAAAAAAAACAACGAATAATAGCTTGACATTTGTTAATAATATAATTAATCCGTTTAGAAGTGGTTTGTGGCTTCCTTTAGCGGCGATACAGAGCTTCAGACGCTTCTTGAAGTTGTCGGCAATGGCCTCAGCTCTTCTAGCGTTAATCGTGTTATCATTCTCGGGATCACTCGTTCGACTAACGTATACGTTCGTGATTTTTTAAAGCAGATTTTTGGAAATTGTTATAATTATATCTCTCTTCGGAACGAGTAGTTGACGATGTTCTCAAGAAAATCGAATATAATTATTACAATTTCCAAAAATATCACAAACGTATACGTTCGTCAAACGAGTGACCCCGAGAATTGACATTCCCAATGCAAAGATTGCTTCAGCGACTCCAAATTTTTGTGTTGTTTAGCACAAGCCTGGTGCTCCAAAATCGACAACAAGCTGTAGTCCATTGTGATGAGATTCGGTGAGTAGGGCAGCCATTCTGCAGATGTGTGATGAAACAAGGAAAATGGGTCTTTCACCATTCTTGCGTCATTTTCGCTTAATGAGCCGGAGCGGAGTGCTGTTGAAGGTCCAATGCGTATTACGGGCGTCGAGGATGTTGTAGCGTAGACTTCTTGATTGATTTTAACCCTTGATTCCTTGCGTCCGTCGTTTTGGTGGTTGTCGTATATAAAGTGAATGCGCTCCCATTGCTGAGCGTCGGCAAGACGTACGCGCTTGTTTTCGTCCATGAGGAGTTGAACTCTTGACGAAGCTTGTATGGCTTGAGATTGAGCTCCTATTTGGTAGTTTGACGGACTGATTCACGGTTGAAACCAGTCTCACAGGCTATTTTTCTCATGGAAACCCTCGGATTTCGATTGACTCGTTTCTTGACGATGTTGCGTTCGCTAGATGTATTGACAGTGCGTTTTCTACCCACTTCCTGTTGTAACGTGGTTTTCTCGGCGAAACTTACCTCGAGCGCCAGCTATTCTTTTTTTCTAATAAGGGAGAATAGCAAACCTACCAGGGCAGCTGCTGCTAGTCAGAGACAGAGTTCGTCGTTATCTAAGATATTAGCGATAACAGAGAAAATCAGAAATAGAGCAAATTTACACAGTTTATTCAAATAGCGAAAAATAGTTATACAAAAATACAGTGAAATAAAACGCTATATGAAATCAATACAAAAATAAGATTGGTCAGTTTTGTCTGACTGCGAGCACTTTCATAAGAAACAAGTATTTTCCCGGTACGAGTCAGCCAGAATAGAAAGTAAGTTAAATTTAAACGGCGAATTCAAATATATGATAATATCAGGAAAACAGGAATAAAAGGGGTCAGTATAAGAGTGCACAACGGTTATATTTGTCCGATATTCTTTCAGTCCTAGAATTCACCACGTTGTCTACCACTTTGCTTGTTTCTCGTATAAACAGGTTGGGGTTGGCCAGGTGAAATTAGGGGGTTAAACAGGATATGTCGAACTTGCTACAGCATTGGTTCGGTTATGCCGTCAGTCTGACCATGGGAATACTCGCCATGAGGGACAGACTACCACAGGCACTAAGGATCAGGACAGAGCAGGATTGTTATTCGTTGAACGTACTATAGAATTGGTTTGCATCAG
Organism: Propylea japonica; assembly: GCA_013421045.1. Lineage (NCBI taxonomy): Eukaryota > Metazoa > Arthropoda > Insecta > Coleoptera > Coccinellidae > Propylea > Propylea japonica. The sequence continues at coordinate 111,563,029 of CM024240.1, read as the reverse complement.
CCTTCCGGTCTGACCATGATATGGACAGACTAACTACAGGCACCGGTTATACGGACAAACGTACTATAGCAGTGGTTCGTTAAGGCCTTTTCGTCTGACCATGGGATGGACAGACTAACTACAGGCACCTGGACAAACTAGGAAAGGTATTGTTAAGGAATCTGACGGAACAGCTATTTAGGTAGACTCAACGAGGAATAAAAAATAGGACTGCAATAAATCGGTTCGGTACTTACAATTCAATTGCACTAGCACTCACTTTTAAGCAAAATGTAAAGAAAAAATGCGAAAGCTCAGAAAAATTTGGATAAGTATATGTCAGCGAAAAATTCGGAACTAATTAAAAAGGTAAACGGCTAAAGCAGAAATATCTCGGAACTAATTTGCAGAACTAATAATTCGGAACTAATTAATAAAAAGGTATACTTCTGAAACAGAATAATTCGGAACTAATTTAATTAGGTATGCGTCTAAAACAGAAAATAATTTGGAACTCATTTAAAAGGTATACGTCTCAAGCAGAAAATATTTCGGAACTTATTTAACTCAAGCAGTACTGATTCGGAACTAATTAACGATGGAGGAAACCCCGCCTTTTATAATCTTCCGGAGGGGGGTGGAAAAGGTAGGCGCAGAAACGTTAAAATTTGCAGGAGAGTACCTCGGTAAAAACATCTTAAATTTGGCTTATTATGCAAAAAACGGCGTTATCGGCGATCGGCGTTGTTCTCGCGGACGGTCCTACTATGAAAAACAAAATCAATCGCAGAATGTTCGGTTTTTCGATTGTTTTGAATTAATTCTGAACGGAATAAAAATTCACGAATTTAAAATGAAAACTCGGATAAATTATTAAAATGAAGATCAATTTCTCAGCTATAAAATTGAACTTCATTACATCCCCCCTGCTACGGAAAGAAAATTCAATCAATAGCAATTTGAATTTTCGCGGCTCCCAACTTTCGCAACAAAACAAGTCAACGAACTAATACGCCCCTGTGCTCGAAATCAGACTTACAATAATCATACAGCTAGTAGTTCCTCTGGGTAACCAAGCAGGTCCAAGTCCAATTCGTAGTTCCATATTATGTGTCGGAGTTGGTGTTCTGTGGTTGCTGCCGGCGCAGGACAGGTGTCATCGCTCAGCGCATGCGTCGCCGCCATTGTTGTTTACTTCTGTTGTTCTGTTGTTGCTGGTCGATGTGAACAGTGAATTAATTAGTAAATGTGCAAAGTGAACTGGCGATGGGGATAATAAGCCGAGGATTGTTCTTACACTTTATGTACAGTAAGTTTGTAATTATAAAGTCTTTCTCGATGTGGTTCAAAAAGTGCTTCGCAGATTCGCCCATGATGACTGGTACTGGTGGTGAAAGCACTATGACAGCCCCATCATTCAGGTGTACAGGTGTGATGTTGTTCTAATTTCCCATGGTGGAGTCGGCGTCCGGGACTGGCGCAATAGGTGAGCGTCGGCGTGGGTGGAATATCGACGTCTGCCCAGACAGATGACTTACAGGTGGGTAGTTCAGGTAGTTAAAACCATTTGATTCCAGTGAAATTTCTCCATATTCTTCTGTTTTCCTGGCGAGTTTTCTTCGAGAAACTGTGTTTCCCATTTCCATAGACGGTTATTAATGAACGGTAAAACAATAATGTCTGATTCGAATGAAAACGGTGTAATGGGTTGGGACCCATTGGAATCATAAACGGATTTAACAGTTTTGAATTAGAAATAACCTTGTTTCATTCAACGGTATCAGTTCAGAAACTATATCAGTCATGCAGAAAACGAAAACAAATATTCATTAAAAGCTTTAATACAACATTTCAGACAGTTTACCCATTTGTTGTCGTTTTCAGGTAGAGAAAGAATTAAGATCAGACACAAAATTACCAGGTACTGTTATGAACTGTAACTATCATGTAGTAGGTTATTTTGAACGGTTTTCAGGTAGTGTAGTATAACGGTAGGGAAGATAAATATTAATTCTTACGGTTTTCTGCATTACAGGTTGCAGCGGGCCTCGTGCATCTGGGGGCAGGCACGGGGAGCCAACTCCCTGCTGGTGGGGAGTCTCACTCTTCTGGAACCCCTGTGAGCCGGTTGCACCCGTTGGATTCTCGAAGCGGTCCTCTTGTCTGGACTGGGACGGAAGATACACTGAACAGCCAACTCCTTCTGGTAGGTGTGACAGGGACAGTTCCGGTGTGAGTGCCTAGCAAACCACAACGGCTACAAAACATAACGGTGTTCCTGTGCAGTTGTCTCTGCTGTGTTCTCCTTGTCCACATTTCCAGCACATGCCAGGACGGAGTTCCAGGTACACATTGTGGCCCATGGTACCAACAGTACGGACTCTGGAAGGTAAGTTAATTCGGGGCTTTTTGGGATTGAGAGGACGGGATTTTAGATTATTACCTCTAGGTTTTTCCTAGGTGTCCACTTCCATAGGAACTGCTCCACGGTTTGATGTGGCGGTTTCCCCATCTTTGCTCACCCCGGACGGTTCACTCTGGTGGTGTTGCCCAGAAGTAGACGGTGAGCCGGCTTGTTTGGCGGTTCCCAACGGCAGCGGAACCGTGTCGACAGGAGGGCATATTCATCTAGTTTCTTCTGCTGTTCACTGGTCAGTTCTAAAAGATGTTCACCAACGATATGCACTTCAGGGGTCGGTTCGTTACAGGAGTCGGTTTGGAGATCGGTTGGCCTTCCAGATAGCATTCTGCGGTTTTCAGATTAATGCTGAAGTTGTAGTTTGACAGTGTGTCCATTCCTATTATGACGTCCACGGTAGGTCAGGAATTAGTAGGAATGTTAAGTCTGCCAGGGTATAATCGTCTATCCTGACTAGAGTGGTGTAGCGTTTAGGTGTGACGGTGGTCTTACCATTGGCTATCACTACAAAGTTATTGATCAAAGGCTCTCCTTTTATTCCTCTCTCTTCCAAGTGCCCGGCCACTTTCTGGCTGCAGAAGCTCTTGGTGGCTCCGGTATCTATTAGTGCCTGGAAAGATTTACTAACTACATGAATATCTATTAACGGACGGTTTTCATTACAGACGGAGGGTGACAGTGCAGTCATGTTCCCGGAGATATGACCATGCCTCCATTTCTCGAAACAGGACAGTTCGGGAGAGAATATTCTCCCTCTGGCACCGGGAACAGAACAGTTTCGGCGGTCTGCGACACTCTCGGCGCATATGGCCGTATCCACCACAGCGGAAACATTGAGTCTGGAAAGAGACTCTGCTTTCTTTCTGTCGGTCGGTCCGGTCCGGAGTTACAGAAGTCTCAGTCCGGTTGTCGGTGTCCAGCGAGCAATTGGCCTGATAGCGGTTTCGTTGCTGTGTGTTGTAGGTCAGGTGCGGTTCATCAATGAGGCCCGGTTTGGAGGGTGGCCTGGTGTATTGGTTCATCTGCCATTGAACCAGTTCAACCACTTTTCCCTTCCGTAGGAGCTCATCATAAGTCCTAGTTTCTTGGAAGGCCAGGCTTGTTGCAGAGAGGTAGTAACCTCTGTCTATCAGACGGATCTGTTCCTCTTCGACGGTCGGTTGCAGGATAATTTCTGGAACAGGTTCTGCATTCTCGTAACATAGAGCAGAAGTTTTTCATCCGGGCCCTGCGTTCGCCTTTTTATTTCCTCCAACAGGTTTCTTCGTAATTCACCGGTAGGAAAGCGTCCTTCAATTGGATTTGAAGTCGTCCCAGTTTGAAACGCTCCTCTACGGGGATGAACCAATCCGGGCGTCTTTCCTCAGGAGTTCGTATACAGAGTCGAACACCTGTCCTAGTGGTACTTTACGTGACTTGATCTAATATAGAATTTCTTTCAGGTGTGTGAGCTTGTGAGACTGCACCAGTGGACGGTGGACGCAAGTATTCTCAAGGTCAACAAGCGATGGTTCGACTCCTTCTGCTCGCTGGGGCTGAATAGAGGACACCCCAGGGGAAGGCGGGACCTCCAGGTCCAATAGAGATCTCCCCTCTTGCTGCGAAGACGGTTGTTGAAGGCTGCCCTTATGAACTTCCTGTAACGCATCCAAGGCTCTGGCTGTAGCTCCTTTTAACTGACTGACCAATTGTGACTGTGTCTCATCAGTGGTGTCAATAAAGTTCAATCTTCCTTGTACGTGTTTTAGCCTTGTGAAAATGCGCGAATATTCATTATCGGCATTGTCGTTGTTGAAGTCTTGAATTGATTCAACCAAATCGGTGAGTTTATTCTGGCATATCTCTATATCCAAGGTAGGATCCATCCATGTCACAGATTGTAACGGTGTATTTGATTGAATGACCTGTCGTAGTAAACTTCGCATAGGCATCACTGTGCCTGGTATTGTTTGTCCTCTGAGTTGAAGTTCGTAGGTTAACTCGTCACTCAATAGCCGGTTCACATCCATGTTCAGTATATACAGTTCCCGGTTATATCACTCACGAACTATCAACTATTGGTTCACTCGCACAGAGTTCAACAAAAATTGTCCCCAGAGACAACGCACTACGTGTAGCTGTAAAGGAATTATCAAAAAAAATAGCCAGTATACAAGTAATCAATCAGCAATCAAATAGAATAGCATAAATGAAACAGATAGGTCAAGTCCATATAAATTCAAAGTCCAACAACAACAGAATATTATACCAAGGTCTTATTAACAGCAATGTTCAAATAATTTCAGAGTATATTGGTGTGCGGTGTCAGGTTAAATAGCAATTATAAAATATAACAGTGTTAAGGTATACCAGAAAATAGTCCACTGCTAAAAAAAATGCACCAAAAGTCAAACAGTTTAAGAATGTCCGGTTTAAAACGACTCACTTGTGAACTTCATTACACTGTTCGACGACCATCATGGCCCAGCGCCTTGAACGACCAGTTGCATCGGACACGGTTTGTCGAGGCACATAGAGCAAACGAACAATTTTGCAATGACGCAATTGACGAAACAGCTCCAAAAACGCACTACGTTTGTTTGACATTCTTCACCTCTATGGAATAAAATTATATCAAACTGAAAATTCACATATTGGTACAGAAAAGTGTAGAGAAATTAAGGGTATAAAAATGATCTGACTGCGCTGAAAAACTTCTACTCCAGACCACGGCAAAATTTGTCCGAAGTTTTTCTTGTCTTGTATTGGTCGAGTTGAAGCTTAGGTCTATGGTTCTATCGAAATTTAAACTGAATTGGACAACGAACTTTCATCATATTCAACCATAGACTAACTAAACGGAGAATAGATGAGACACTAGTAGAACAAGCTTCAACGACATCTGTTTTTGTACAACCTTACTAATTCGTGAAAAAAGCTCAATTGAAAAGGGAATCTGTATCGTAAAGCATCAAAAAGAATTCTGTAGTGCGTCTTTTGAATAGGTAGGTACACCCATATACAAGAGGCAAAAAGTTTTTTGAAATTCAATTTCCAATCAGAAATGGATTCGTCCAAGTTATCGATGAGTGAGCAAATTTATTTTCATGAAAATAATACCTGCAACGAACTTTCATCTGATTTCTTTTGGAATCGAGAAATGAGGATCAATAATCAAATTCTGGATAGAATAAAAATTTATTAACTGAAATAGATATCACCAATTGAAAATACAGATTTATTTCATAAATATCTAATCAATAAACTAATAATTGCATTGAAAACATTCTCAAAAACTAACAATAATGAATTCAATAATACAAAATATGAGTATTTACCTACTAAACTTATTCAATACATGAAAAAATTTTTTGAAAACTATCTTAATTCTTATAGGTAACCTAAATATATAATATATATTTTGAAATTACCTTTTTGCATCTCGATTTTCACATCCAATAACACAACACATCTTCACTCTTGCAGGCATATCGAAATTTATGATATTCCATAGATTATAGAGTATAGAAAGATAGGAACGGCCCTACATTCGTAGTACTAAAAAACGACTACATTTTTTAGTTCACATTTGACCCAGAGATGGCACTGAAGATCAATTTTTATATAAAATCTGTAATTTGGATTAGAAATCATATAAAGAAAACTGTAATAAGAATTGATGCGAAATTCGTAGTCCCTTCAGGATGTTTCATTTTTATATTTTAATCCATAATTTTTTCAATAATTCAGTATTTCATGTGTAAATATTTTTATTATGCATTTATAAAGATATTACAGAAATATTAGGGTGTTATTGTAAGATTTATACATGGATTGATATGAATATACTTAAGTGCGTCGTGGATTCCAGTTTGTGGCTTCAGGAAAATTTTCCTGAAAGTCACTTAACCATTTCATTTTCCGTGCAGCTTCACTATCAGCCACTATTTCTGCCTCTATCGTGGAATAGCAACAAATGTTTGACGTTGATGAAGCCAAGATATAGCTTTACCTGCATACATCCATAAACACCAGTTGATCATCCAGTTTCACTATCTCGTTCGTAATCTGCATTACTGAAGGGTACAAACTCATCTATTTCCACTTTTTTTCGAGAGGACACTAACGGCAAAAGCCGAACAAGTGAAATTATTTGTGCAAACGAATTGATTGGCACTTTTTTATATCAATGACATTTCCCATGTATACTGATTTCGAAACTTATAATCATAGAACCAGAATTTTAACCCTTCTATGGTGACATTAGTCACCATTTGACCAGAGATGGCGCTCATACACTGTAGTCGTGTCGTTTCCGATCTTTATACTATATAATCTTTGGATATTTCAAAAAGAACGTGTCAAACCACTCCTTGTGTCAGTTGACAATTCAAAGGTTTTTGATAATAATGATTTTACATACTTACTATTTTCTCGATAGGATTTCCATCTAACTATCAAATTGAAATAATTTTTTTCGTGTATTAGTATCCTCCTCCGACAGATGGCGCGAAATATACGAGTGGCTCATCTATTATTTTAGTTTGTCTATGATATTCAACGTGATTAATTTTTGTGGATACAAGTATAGCAGTAGTATTTGATTAATTTTTTTATAAAGGCAGGTATTGACGATCCAGTTGGAGCTAGTGCAGTCCATGGCGTCTCCGGATTTTGGGGTAACTTATGAAAAAATTCAAAATTCAACTGAATTATTCTGAACTTTTTTGTAGGTGTTGTAGCTGTTGGTATTTTTGCCGAGAATCCATACCCATTGGACACAACTAGTGGTAGATCTGGAGTACTAGCCAGTAAGATATGATATAAAGAAAAAATCTAACAGCAGACGGTTTTTATATGAAAGTCAGAAAAGTAGATTTCTTCAAAAATAATTTCATAATTTTTCGGAAAACCACATACTTACTATTCCTAGGGAACAGCATGTTATCGTTATTCTCACCCAGATGACTATAACTTTCAAATTCTGAGCCGGAAGTGGTCTCGAAAGGTTCGGTTAGTGTCGCTGAGGAAGAATACGAGGTCAAAAGTAATTCTGCCCGACCTTTTTGCTAGTGAAAATAATTAATTACTCTCGAACGATGAAATTATGGCTTTGAAATTTTGAGGGAAGGTTCGTTGAGAGCCAACTCAGTATACTCCGTAGTTATTAACATATGTAAACTTCTACTATTTATTCAATCAATTTATTATTATATTCGTGAGGAGAAAATTCTGAAAAAGGCGATGTAGATCGATACATTTCTGGTCACTCAAACCCTCGAATGGAGTTCAAATGATGGTTATAATTCATGACACAGACTTTGTTTCTTCCACGTCCCCTGCGAATTATTTCACTATTAATAGATGCCCATTTAAAATAAATTTTTTTAACCTCCGAAATGGTCAAAACAATTTTGTATAAATTGAAGCTCACATATTAATACTTTCCTGGAGAATGAAATATAATTTTTTTTGATTGGAAATTTTAGATTTGAGATTTCGATATGGTATCCAAATGCTTCTATTTTTTATAGAAGTTTAGGTGTTTTTTACACCTAAACTTCGTCTTATTGTTGATTGAATGACTTGCATATTTGCACTGATCTTTTCAGCATCGCACCATTACTGAAAATAAAAATTCTGGCTAGTTCTGGTAGTCTGGAGCTATTCTAAATGCACATGAATGTTAGTTTCGAAATTTTTTTACCGAAATGAAACTAATCATCCGGTCGATTCAAAATTCAGTATCAAGATGTGAATAGATAATGCGGTAAGTCACATTGAGGTTCGAAACCTACGCTTGTTTTAATACCTCATGAATTGAGCATCTCAGGTATAGCTGTGTGTGCATGTATGAAAGTGACTTCATGAATGTTGAAAATCGAACGAGAAGTTAGCTGGATGTTGAAATTTGACTTATAGTTCTTCCAATATGAATAACCGTGAATAGACTCCTGACTCGTATGATGATTACAACAAAAATCTACTTAAAGATGTCAATTATGCATAATATCAACATAGAACATTGTCACAGAAAGTTTGAAACGTTATGCTCATATTTTTTTTAAATCGTGTAGGAATTATCCGATTACCATGAAAATTTGACATGAGCATATCGATAATTCACATTCAAATACCTGATTTAAACAAGATCGAATTATTATTAAGGAACATAAGGTACCTACCCAATTACGGAATTACTCAACTGATTCGTCCACGCCTGCCCTTGAAATTTCGAGTTCTTAACTCTTTCCGCTCGAAGGTTACGACTATGGGTAATTTAACTCCAGAACAGTATTATGGCCAGATTTTTTATTCTTTTCTTCTAATGGTACGATTCTTACGAAACTGAAGACAAATATTCACATTGCTGTCTTCTATTTTACAATGTCTAGTCTGATATAAATTATATCAGAAGAATGGAAATTCAAAAGGGTCTAAGTGCCGAAAAATTTAAACAGGTATTCCATAAAAATATGTCCAGGACATATGAAAAAAAAATTGTTGTTCATCAGAAATGATGGCTGTCTGTAGCGGATGGCACATAGACCGTTTTGTACGCTGTTGGCTCGGTACATAGACCCCACATAGAATGAAATCTAAAATTTCGTGAAAGTGGCACTTAGACCCTTTTGAATTCCTACTCTTTCTATTGATCGGATTTGTAATTTCATAATTCATATGAAAAATCAATGGGAAGTTAAAGTGAAAGTTACTACTCCGAAGCCGATAAAGAGATGGATGTCCCAAATCTACCGTGAGAATTCGTCTCGTTCAGTCGTTCAAGAGTAGAGGTGGAAATTTGGGCGAAACGATTGTTGTGCCCCTAGGAACAGAGGGTGCTATTCTTGAGTCTTGACATCGTTCGCAAATCGACCGTTTACTGATGTGAATAGTCGTTAAATTATGAATTTCACCTAGGCTTGAAGAGGTTATTTTCATTTATATTTGTTTTGAGTGATATTCGAGATTCCATTTTTTGATGGAACGCACCAAGACAGTAGAAAACAGGGCAATCACAGTTATTGTTATAATTAATAGAGAAAATTTCGGAAAATTGTCCGGATTCCCCATGAAAATGTGCAAATTTTGTGGTAAATACTCAATATACTTATTTAAAAGTTGTGTAGGCGGTGTATTGAAAGAAAGGATATTTTATAAGAGAAATAATGCAAAAATCATAATAATTCTCCATAATTTTCAGACATAGCATGACATACATAATTATGCTGACTTATGCTTAGAATAGTAGAAGAATATCTGAACACGCTCAAAAGTACTTCATATTTCAATAAAAAATGTCAATCGAAGAACCTTCGATATCGTTACTGAGAACATTTTCACAAATTGATGATCAACTTTCACACGATTGTATCTTTGCATCGGTTTTTAATGATTTCACAAATGCTAACATATATTGCAAATCGTCTATTAACCATATCAACCCTTAAATATGTCACTACTAAATCTTCATCTTATTCTCGGCACGAAAGGCACTTCATTTCATCGTATTTGGTTCCCTAAATTATGGATTCAACCACAGAACATATTCAACATTCATAGCCGTCAATATGACTCAGTCATATACGTACGGCTACTGTGGACGCTCAACACCGTCCGTTGCAAAATGCGATTGCGAACGTTCGCACGGTATTTGAACGGTCAAGAATACCAAACGTCCCTATCATTCGCAAAGTCGGGAGTTGCGCACGACCTTGAAATTTACGAACGGTCAAGAATAGCACCCCAGGAACTTTTGGTTATATCACCTGATGATGATCCGATCTTCCAACATATTTCCAGAGAAGCATACATTTCTGAAGAAATTTCTGAAAATTGATTCATTCGATGTCTCTTATCAAATACATGGAATCATCTTAACTCCCTTTTTTTGTGAACAGGTGGTGATTGGTATCTTTTAGGAGTCCAGTCACTTGCAGCAATGTGTTTGTTAGCGTGGGGCATCTTTTCGAGTTTCATCCTTTTGTGGTTTATAAACCTTATAGTCACAATAAGAATGGAAGTGCAGGATGAGTTACTAGGGGCCGATTTAACAGAGCATTTCGTCAGACATGGTAATGTGAGTACAAATATATTGAAAAAATCTTTATTTTTAGGACTACGAAACCTCATTACATGTGTACAAGGTGGCTAGAATTGGCGATATCTGAACTACAACTTTTTAAGCCTATGAGCTAGAGAAAACTGAATGGCTCATAACGCCGTCCACCACATTGTTTTCTATCGTCATTTGTTTTCGAATTAATAGCCAAAATTGACATTTGGGCAATTTCAATTTTAGTCATTATCTCCGTTCCTAGTTGTACTATAAACATTTACTGACACTTTTTTGTTAGGAATCCAGTGGCTTATTCAAATTTTTGCTGGAAGTTTCCTTCCTGATTTATAACATGAAATTTTTTTTTTGCTTTTGAAATAATTTATGTCCTAAGGTCATCAAAATTGAACCAATTTATTAATAACCACCCGCACTGAAAATTCAGGCCCACCTCGGCCCCCCTCCTAGCGTCATAACTGACCTAAGAGCGTATGACATGTTATTGAAACGAGCAAAAAAAGGGAATATTTTCAAGGAGAAATAACTTATTGTTGCTATAAGAAAAAACAAAAATTCATGTAATGAGTCAGGAAGGAAAACCCTCAGCAAAAATTAGATGAAGCCACTGGATTCATATCAAAAAAGAGTCTGTATAATGTTCTTGTTTCAAGTTTATAGCACAGACAGAACGACGACAAAAAAACGTTGATTATTTTTAAGAACAAATAAATTATTGTTACCATAAGAAAATACAGAATTTCATATAATAAATCAGGAAGGAAACCTCTCAGAAGAAATAAGATCAAGTTACTGGATTCCGATAAAAAGAGTGTCTCTAAAATATTTTTTTTCCAGTTTATAGCACAAAGAGGAACGGTGATAATTGCCCAAATGCCAATTTTGACTTAAAACTCGAAAACGAAAGACGATAGAGCGATGCGATTGACATTATGAGTTTCACAAAAACCTCAATGTGCCATTAATTTTCTCCATCTCATAGAGTTAAAAAGTTGTAGTTCAGGGATCACCAATTCTGGCCACCCTCTACAGGGTAGCCAAAATTGTTGATCCCTGATCCCTGAAACTCATGTTGCCGTACACCGCAATGCTTTATCGTCTTTTTGTTTTTGAGTTATAAGCCACAATTGACATTAAGGGAATTTCTAATTTGGTCATTATCTTATTTTTCTGTTTGTGCTATAAACTTGAAACAAGAACATTATAAAGACTCATTTTGAAATGAATCAAGTGGGTTCATCTAATTTTTGCTGGTGTTTTTCCTTCCTGACTCATTATATGATTTTTTGTTGTTGCTTATGGAAACAATAAGTTATTTCTACTTGAAAATAATCACCGTTTTTTGCTCGTTTCAAAAATATATAACATCTTATATATCGCTCTTAGGTTATCACTGAGAAAAACTTCATGACATTGCTAAGTAAAAGAGATGATTGGAAACGGGAATACACCGACTATAATCTCAAAGAAAATACCGTAAAATGGTATACAGATGGTTCCAAAACCTCTACAGGAGCAGGCGCCGGGATATATGGGCCAAGCACCAAGTATGCACTGTCGCTGGGCTCCTATATGAGCGTCTTTCAAGCGGAAATCTTAGCTATTGAAAGATGTCTAGATATAAATCTAGAAAGAAACTATCAGAAGTGTGTTATAGACATACACTCAGATAGTCAAGCTGCTATTAAAGCACTGAGCTCCTACGTCATCGATTCTAAGATGATCTGGGAGTGCCGGAACAAACTCAACGAGGTAGGCAAGAAAAATAAGGTCTTTTTAATCTGGGTTCCCGGCCACTCGGGAATCGAAGGAAACGAAGAGGCCAATACACTTGCCAAAGAGGGCGCACAAATGTCACTCTTTGGCCCAGAACCCTTCTGTGGTATATCTAAATGTACCTATAAGAAGGAGTTTCTGGAGAAGGAGAAAGCCGAGAGGGAAAAGCTCTGGCGGAATCTCCCAGGGATGGATCATTCCACTGAGTTCCTTCGGAACTTCGAGACAGCGGGATTCAAAAGATATCTGGATCTTGGTAAGAAGCAATTGCACCTCCTCACTGGCTTTCTTACAGGACATTGTCGCCTCAGGAAGCACCTGTTGAGGAGGGATTGTCGGACACTGACGAGTGTAGGTTCTGTGGGGAGGAGGAAGAAATCCCCATTCACCTAGTCACGGAATGCCTTGGCATTACGAGCCTGAGGAGGAAATGCCTTGGACAAGAAACTTGTAAGAGTGAGGAACTAGCCTCGTTGAAGCCTTCACAGTTACTAGATTTCATTAGATCTCTGGAACTGGAAGGCGAGCTGTAAGGTTTTTGCCAGAACAGCTCTGTAAGAGGGCACAATAGACCTTAAGGTCGCAGTTAACTGTAACCCCTCTGTAAACTATCAACTATCAACTATCGCTCTTAGGTCACTGGCGACGCTAGGGGAGGCTGAATTTTGAAAGGGGTTAGTGATTAATGGTATAATTTTATCGTGCATTGGCCTCAAAAATTCAGGGGAGGCCTCGTTAACCTTTGCCCTCACTAGCGTTGCCCACTGCCTAAGAGCGATATATGACATGTTATAGGTAGAAGAAATTGTTGAATTTGACATCTTGTATCACTACAACCCCGTTTCGGACCATTGTTTGTATGAACTTTCCTCTTTCCTTCTTGAAGAAGCTGTGAAATGTCTCTTCGGCATTTGATGACGTAATTCAAGGCAACCTGTATATATTTCAATAAAATGCTATTCAATTTTCAGGTTGGTGTTTCCAGAGCCCTATCAGCTTTAAGAACTGTTTATGATACAAGTGAAATTGAAAAGTTGGAGGGCATAGGAAAAAAATCCTGGTCATGAAATGAATGTAGATGTTGTTAAGAAGATGGCCGATAGAAAGAAGTACCGTCTATCTCAAATTTTAAGGGACTTGACGAGAAATCGCAAATTAGGATTGAATTCTCCTAAATCTTTGATTCCAAAACGTCGATTCAAGAAGAAAATGGATGTTTCGAACGGACAAGAAATGAAAAATGGAACAAAACACAATAATGGAGTTGTTTTTCAAGAATGTTACTATGAGTAATATTAGCACAGCAGACACTGCAGTATCAACAATAGCATGGGTCAATTAAGAATTTTATAAGTGTGATATAGAAGATTTCTGTTTGTTATATATTTTTTGTATTTGGAAGTTTTTTTCTATCATTGTAAATATTTTGTATCGCATTAATAGATAATATGGAATTTTTCTATAACCTAATTTATTCAATGAAAGGTCAATACATATAAGATACGTTTCGGGTTCGGGCCCTTTTTCAATCTGAAACAATATTAAAAAACACAGTTACATATACAATTTTTTTTCCTGAGATAGAGACTTGTTACCTTTGTTAAATTCAGTATTTTTCAATTCTTCTGCCTCTGTTACACGTGTCCTCATTTTATAATATTGGTGGCGCTGAGTCATTGAATTTTCATATCGGCGTTGCTGTCACTCTTCTTTTTCTTTTTCTGGTTGTTGTTCTCTGCTGTCTTCTTAATAAGTGTTGAATATATCTTGTTTTTACCAATGTAACGGAGTGTACATAGGGCAAACGGAACAAAAAATTAAACAGCCCTATACAAGCACACAATAGAAAACAACCATACATTCAACTTCGAGGTACAAGGATATTAGATAGGGAAAAAAATGAAAAAACAGAGATTTTTAGAAATAATTTGCATAAAACGAAATCCCAACTCTATCAACGACAGAACAGATATAAGTGGTCTAAACAAGACATATAGTCCGTTCTTGAAAGGTTGAGCACATAGTAGGCGTTTCTTTATTCATCTGAAGTTGGCAGTATTTACTGTCATAAAGAATAAAGTCAACGTTGACGACTGTACTCGGCCTCGTTCGACGAGCTTGCGAGTTATCATAGAACTCTATGCAATACTGACAACATTGCGTATTAATCTGACAAGAAATTTAAAAAACATAACCTAAAATTTTAATATACACAGTGGAATATGCCAAATTTCCATGGCCAACCGACGGCTCAACCTTTCGTGAACGAAGTATTGATTTAAAATACTAACGAGATGGCGAACCTGTCAAAAATGTTGAGGCAAACGGCGGCCATTTGCAGTTTGGGGTGAATTTGAGAGTTGTCACTTTTCCTATGAATTGAAATATTACAATTCACAATATTCCTTCATTCATTTTTTTTCAACGAATTAAATGATAGGATTACCAATATTGTTTAATAACTAATCACAAGAATCGAAAATATTTATAATTTTAATAGACCGAAATGTCAGAGTCCACAGAACACTAATATATAGAGTTCCTTTTTCATCACTTCTTTCAAAGGAACGTCTATGTTTCAATCAAAATTCGAGCATGGACCTATTATAAATCTATAAATTCGAGCACAAATGGCATAAAACATCAAAATATTTGTGGTTCACCCCAAACTGCAAATGGCGGCCATTCGCCTCACTTTTTTCTACGTGACAGTAAGAAAGTTCGACGTCCAGTTAGTATTATAGGTCCATGCACTAATATTATAAAATGAGGACACGTGTAACAGAGGCAGAAGAATTGAAAAATACTGAATTTAACAAAGGTAACAAGTCTCTATCTCAGGAAAAAAAATTGTATTTGTAACTGTGTTTTTTAATATTGTTTTAGATTGAAAAAGGGCCCGAACCCGAAACGTATCTTATATGTATTGACCTTTCATTGAATAATTAGGTTATAGAAAAATTCCATATTATCAATTAATGCGATACAACATATGAAACTAGTGTAATAAATAATCAACAAACAATAATTAATTAATTAATAATGTAAATATTAATCGATTTTGATGATTTTTGTGAGCGAATATAATGCTACTTTTTTTTATTTAGGACATATAATGTGCCTAGATTAAAGTAACATAAATTACTTCCTTTTTTCTTGATTTTGATGATGACTAGACTGCTGACATAATTTTATTATAGTATATCATGCGAGCGTATAATGATAGCTATTATTCACGAGGCCCCTAGGCGAGTGGCCCAATTACCGGGTGAATAAAGCGAGTAGCGTACTATACTTCATCTACGACTACAGAACATATTTCTTGAAGATTTTAACATTTAGTGGCCGTGACAAGACCTAGTTTGGAAAAAGTCAAGTTGACTTATGAGAAATTTTGGAGAACTTGTCATTGTAATATTTTGTAATAAGAATGGCTTTAATTGATGCAATAGTATATTTGGCTTTCGATTGACAAGGTACATCCATATTTTGAAGTTGGAGTATTTTAAATTTTACCGAAGAAATATCAATTTGACGAATACAATATCAAACATAAATCTTTGAAGCATCTGACAGCAGTGAATAGTAACTCATTATTCACTCGTGATTAATGGGTATTATTATGACCGAGCAAACAGACGTATAATGGGTGGTTTATACAATAAATACGATAAAATTCATTATGAAACAAATTCTCTGACATATAATCATTGAGAGGTATGAGACATGTTGCGGAACATTATAATGTCAAAATAACGACAATTTTTTTTATGATTTTTTATATTTCCTTCGGTTTGTAAAAATGAATATTTTTAAAACTGAACTGTATATTTAAAACAATATAAAACACAAACATAAAAATTATTATTATATAAAAAATATATCTACTCATTTTCTTTCTTATAACTAGTGTTCATAAAGTTGAGGAAGTAGTATTATCATCTAACTCGTTGAGAAATTCCAGCTTCTTCACAGAGATTCATTAGACCAGACAAAACCGATAATTGCATGATTATTTCAGAAATCTGGTGGGGGTAGTCTAGGTCCTCGAACAATTTTTGGTATACTGGGATCCTTGGGTAGTAAAGGTTTTTCCGCTGGATCTTCTACGTCTTTTTCTTCCTATCCGGCGTCTTTTTGTTGTTTGGGCTTTCTTTCTTCTCTGAGGACTACCGAAAGATGGCTGTGATGAATTTTTGAGCGCAGAAGATGCACAGAAGAATGCAGAAGACAATTGCTACACTTGACCCCACGTAGAGTATGAAAAATGCCTTGTTTTCAAACTGTAAATTAAAAAAGAGAAGGTAAAATGTAATGTGGTCATGAAAAGAGAAGTTATCTCGAAATTATTTCATTTCCCAATTATTTTAAATCCTTGAATTTTCGAAAAGAATACGGGACTATAAAAATAAGATAGACTGCTATGAAAAAAACATAAATCTTGCTTTAGCCAGTCTCCAGAATCATGTGTCTACCTGTTCTTACAGTGAGTAACCACACTATGATGGAAAAATTCTTTTTATTTGATACACAATGACAATTCATTGAGACTCATTTTTTGACTATGATCGTATTTTGGAACGTTACTTTCATCATTGTAAGTAGTTTTGATAATGTTGAATAATAGTATATTATGCAACGAGCGTATAATGATAGTTATTATTCACCGAGTGAATAATAGCCATTATACGCGAGTAGCATACCTTATCCTCGATTACTGAATATATTTTTTGAAGATTTTAACATTTGGTAACTGAGAGAAGACCCTTCTATTACAAGTGTGGAAAAAGTCAAGTTGACACATGAGAAATTTTTTAAAGAACTTGTCTTTGTATATTTTGTAATAATAATTGTTTCAATTGATGTAATTAAAGAAGGAGAAAAAAGAAATACTAGATTTTAGTTCTCGGTTTTTCGTCGACAACATAACCTTGAGCTAAAATCTAATACTTTCTTCTCTTATATTATAATAAATAACTATTTTGATTTCTCAGATCTGTGGCTATTCAATCATATTCAATGAACTTTGCTAGCTAGGTTGGAGAAATTCTTATCTTCCTATCAGTAAGTACTTCACAGTTTTTTATTTTTAAGCATGGTCGTCCTGAATGTTGCTTCAATAAAAAATATTCAGTTCCGTGAAAACTGTAAGCTTCCCAAAAAAGGCTTGAAAGCTAGAATAGTAGAATGTACTCAAACATTCATTTTCGATTCAAAAATAAGAAAAACGGTTTTTTAGATTTTGGCTAAGTTTAAAAACTTTGCCTACGAAAGTCATAGGATAGGCGGATAGGCTTAAAATCCAAACTCGATAAAATTTATTCTTCTTTTTTTCATTTTTATGGTAATTAAACTTGAAGATGAAATTTAAAATTGATTTTAAGTGAAATTCCGGTGAAACAAATGTAACTCTTAAAATTCATACAATAATTTTGGTCTCACCACTGATGGAAAATGTTAACATTCGTCAGAATTGTTAGTTGTGAAATAACCTGTTTTGGGATGAAAAATATGAGGCACATAATACTAAAAATTACTATTCACTTCAATATTTTTCAAAATTCGTGCCTCAAATTTGAATACATTATCGAAAACGTTCTAAAAAGGGACGTGTCAATTGCCTGAAGCTACTCGAATTTTCTTGTTTTATTTTTCATCCCGCTTCTAAAAGTTTTTGACTCAATTCTGTTTCTTCGTTTGTTTCTTTCACGTACACCAGCTCAGCACCAGGAGACAAAAAACGAACCAGACTTGAGTTAAAAACTTTCAGAAGCGGAATAAAAAATGAAACAAGAAAATTCGAGTAGCTTTAGGCAATTGACACGTCACTTTTTAGAATGTTTTCGATAATGTATTCAAATTGGAGGCACGGATTTTGAAAAATTATTGAAGTGAATAGTTATTTTTATCATTATGTGCTCTTTATTTTCTATCCCAAAACAGGTAATTTCAAAACTAGCAATTCTGACGAATGTTAACATTTTCCATCAGTGGAAAGACCAAATTATTGTATAAATTTTCCGCACGAATTTCAATCAAAATCAATTAAAGGAACCCCGCAGATTTTGTATGAGAATTGACTCCCGGTGGATTTGGCTGAAAATTTTATATGATGTTCTACTAATCCTTCTGATCAAATGTCTTTACAGTCACGAAGCTGAAAAATGTATACTTCTAGGAGTTTCTAGCGATTTTTTGTATCCATTATGGCTTAAGTATTACCGTTCACACATAAATGTTTGAGAATATTTCGTGATTATTGAAAGCAGATTCTGTCAATTCGAAATATTTTCAAACATTTCTGTGTGAACCGTAATACGTAAGCCATAATGGATACAAAAATCGCTAAAAACTCCTAGAAGTATGCATTTTTCAGCTTCGTGACTGTGGAGACATTTGATCAGAAGGATTAGTAGAACATAAAATTTTCAAGCAAATCCACCGGGACCCAATTCCCATAATACGTAAGCCATAATGGATACAAAAAATCGCTAAAAACTCCTAGAAGTATGCATTTTTCAGCTTCGTGACTGTTTTAGACATTTGATCAGAAGGATTAGTAGAACTCATATCAAATTTTCAGCCAAATCCACCGGGAGCCAATTCCCATACAAAATGTGCGGGGTCCTTTCATTTTCAAGTTTAATTCACCATAAAATAAATTTGATCGAGTTTCAATGATTTTTCAGCCTATCCTAAACTTTGCCAAAAGCTAAGAAATCCCTTTATTACCTATATCTGAATCGAAAATGAATGTTTGAGTACATCCTACTGAAAACTGAAGTTCCAGCTTTCAAGCCTTTTCTGGGTAGCTTGCAGTAATTTAAGGAAGCTGAATATTTTCTTTATTGGAGCAACATTCAGGACGACCATGCTAAAAAAATGAAAACTGTATACTACGTAGAAAGATATAAATTTTTCCAACCTATCTGACAAAGTACATTGAAACCACACTCAAAAATCATAACTCGAGAACTACAAAAAATCGCATTTCATACATGGGGAATTTTTAGATAGCCACAGGTGTGGAGAATCTAAGAACAATCTATTGACGTCAATCGCCTGGACACCCTGTATATTGAAAGATTTTTGGTGAAAAGACTTCTACCTACCGCCTGTAAAAAAGACTCTGTATAACTTACTTACCATCATTCCTACACACATCTTGTCGTCGAAGGTGTTTTTTACATTCGATACAGCTGGTCGATCCGATTTTTGTCTGATAATGATCTCTGGGGCAGGAGGAACAAGTCGAACTGTTCTCTGAATTGTAAGTATTCGGAGGACAGGCCACTGAAATTGATAATTAGAAGTCATGAAATGAAAATTTCAGCTGATGTTGCCTAGATGAAAATGAAAACAATATTTCTGAACAACTCACCGCATATTTTGCTTGTTGTCTTCTGGATACCGAACCCTGCAGGACACCAATCACCAGTTTAGGAAGCAGGGTGAGATCCTCAACAGCTGATCGATCAGTAGGGAATATAACCTCTCTAGGTTTGAAGGTGTGGTTGAAGGAAGGTATTTCGGATAAAACTGAAAAGTACATTAATATATAGCACTAACTCGAACTTTTCTGATTTCGGAGATTTACCATCTAAGACACTGGAAGTCTCGACATTTTTTATAAGCAGAGACACAAGCGATCCCATCAGTTTCATTTGACAGTTGAAGTCGCAATCCGAGTCAGCTATAGAAGGGATCAAGTAGGATATACTTTCCAAAGAAACCACGTATTTAACTGTTAAGTACGTTTTATTTTCCTAGAAAAAGAAAGAAAGTGTTGCTTTAGTCGAAGGTTTCAAACACTTGTTTCTCTCTCTCAACTATTAAGGCTTGTTCGCACTACGCTATTAGTACTAAGTAGCGAGTAATTTAGTAGCTACTGTTCACTACTAAACTCCACTAAATTCTTGGTGTTCAAACACGTTTAGTAACTAAATTATTCACTACTCAACTTAACTACTACGAACTAAGAAATATTCACTAGTTCTCCAAATACATTTAATAGACCAAGTTGAAAGGAAAACCCAAGAGCCATATTTACAATAGGGAAGAAAATCGGTGGCTTTTTCGATAACGTATCTCCTTTGAATAATTGTTATTTTGCTACATTACAATGAAACATTTTAATTCTGGAAAATAAACATAAAAAGTATGTTGAGCCAGTTGAGAAGGAATTAGGAGATTTCGAAAACTGTCTCATAGACTGAAGAGCAAAGCACACTGGAAAGCCAACTTGAGATTTCTCTGTTTGAAAAAATAACACAGATACTGACCACCTCCATGCAGCTTGGCCTCTCCATTTCTACCTTGCAAACTCTCTTGTGTATACCACATAAAAGGTCCTCTAGCAACTTCGGTAAATAAGCGTGCACTATATCTCCATCCTTCAAAGAACAAGGTTCGTCGGACTCGTACATTATGGTAGTCTTGACCTTGAAGATTGGCTTGGAAATTACGAGAAGTTCATGCACGAAACGTTTGTGTTCCGTATCCGTATTGCCAAAAGGCCTGTTCATCGAACAAGTGTAGTTTCCGCCATCTTGTACAGCCACTTCAGATATTTTCAGGTCACCGTCAGTTGCCTCTCTAATACGATCCGAAACTGTTAATCCAAAAAAATAAAATAACAATGGTTCGACATCATAAACATTTTATGTATTTTCCGTCGATCTCAAAATAAAAGGTGATTTTAATGTGTACGAAATTGATCATTAATGACCCATTTTAATGCTCAATTTCTGCTATTTTAATGTTCAATCCTCATGGCAACCGTTCAAAAAGTATTCAGAAGCAGTACTAGAAACGTAAAAACTCTACTGGAACATAGATACATAGAAATGTTAATATGCCAAGTGAAAGTCTCGTGTAAAATGAGAATGTATTTCAATCTAGAATTCATACACAATTCATATTAGGTCGTCGGAAAAATCGTGTAATCAACTCGGCTATTAATCGAGCGACTACCGGTCAAGATATTTTAAAGCGTGAGCGGAGCGAACTCTACTGGAACATAGATTCATAGAAATGTTAATATGTCAAGTGAAAGTCTCGTGTAAAATGAGAATGTATTTCAATCTAGAATTCATACACAATTCATATTAGGTCGTCGGAAAAATCGTGTAATCAACTCGGCTATTAATCGAGCGACTAACGGTATCTTGACCATTAGTCGCTGTCTTTAATTACCTAGTTGATTAAATAACTATTTCCACCGACCTCAAAATAAAAGGTGTTTTAAAGTGTACGAAATTGAACATTAATGACCCATTTTAATGCTCAATTTATGCTATATTTTAATGTGCAATCCTCATGGCAACTGTACACAAAGTTTCAGAAGCACTACGAGAAATGTCAAAACTCTACTGGGACATAGAAACATAGAAATTCCATTATGTCTAATGTATGTCTTGTGCAAAATGAGAATGTATTTCAATCAAGAATTTATATAAATTCATGTTGAGATCGTCGGAAAAATCTTGTAATCAACTCGTTATCAATCAAGCGACTAATGGTCTCGAACTATTGAAATCTCTTGACCATTAGTCGCTGTCTTTAATAACCTGGTTGATTAAATAACTATTTCCGCCGACCTCGAAATAAAAGGTGATTTTAATGTGTACGAAATCGATCATTAATGACCCATTTAAGACTCAATTTGTTTAGCCATTTTAATGTGCAATCCTCATGGCAACCGTACACAAAATATTCAGAAGCAGTACGAGAAATGTAAGAAGTCTACTGGAACATAGAGACATAGAAATTCCATTTTGTCAAATGTATGTCTTGTGAAAATGAAAATGTATTTCAGTCAAGAATTTATACACTATTCATGTTGAGATCGTCGGAAAAATATATAATAATAATAAAATATCTCGACCATTAGTCGCTGTCTTTAATACCCTAGTTGATTAAATAACTATTTGAATGTGAAATACTCACAATTAATAGCTTTATCTCCTTCTGCAGTCCAAACATATTTCATGAAATTCTCTCTCTCAACAACTTCATCTTTGTAAAAGCAAGGAATAGTAGCATTGCCTCCAACGGCAGTGTATATGGTAGTATCTGTGGACAAAGCACAATATAAGCAATAATCCATACTTTTAATGGTCTTCATTTACCGATAGAAGTAGCAGTTAGTTCATTAGCTAACACCTCATCTATCTTGTTATACTCAACAAGCTCCCTTTTTTGACGATTTAGATACTTTAGATAGAGGTAGCTTCTACGAGATCTCTTTAAAGCAGCTGGTGTTTCGTTCCTCATCACCAAACCCTGGTTTACCTTAAGGAATTTTGAACATTTCGCGGTGAACGTTTTGAGGAGTTCGAGCCTTCAAGACCTTCAGCTACATGGTCAATAGTAAGATCAAGCATACAAAAACACTTGTTGTTGTTCTCGAAGTCAGCCTCACTGCAACCGTCCTCGACAAAATTATTCGATATTATTTCAGGCAATTGCTCCACTGGTATCAGAGTCGTTGTTATAAGCTCGGTAGTACTTGATAAAGTCTCATTAGGAGTTGGCTCCGTCACTGTGCTTTCAATGATAGTGGATAACTCTCCGGTCCCGGTGGATACAAATGCAGTAGTCGTTTGGTCGATTGGATGTGCAGTGGTGCTTTCCCCGCCCAGACGTGGACACTCCGATGGGACCCATTTAGTCCCGTTCATTGGTAATAAAGGACTCTCTCCTGTTATGAATACTACGAGGCACTTCGGTATGTTTTGTGGACCTGATATGTTGGAGCTAAAATGACTAACACCAGTATTATTTTTTTCTGGAGATTGTGTGGTTGAAGTCACTAGAGAGAGCAAAAGTGTAGTAAGAAGAGATAAACTGGATAGCCCCTCATTGTGTATGAGTTTTGAAAGATGATGTTTCGGGAGCTTTTTCATTTTGTTCACTAGTGTTGCTCGAATATTCCTCCGTTTTGGTGTATACGGTCTCTTGGTTCTTTGTATCAAATTCTAATCTTCCCGAGGTAGTTTCGAGTTCTGATATATTCGAAACAGTTCCCGAGGTAGTTTCAAATTCTGAAATATTCGAAACAGTCCCCTGAAGTAGTTATGTTCTGAAATATTCGAACAGTCCCCGAGGTAGTTTCGAGTTCTGAATTATTCGAAATAGATTCAAGAAGCTTTCCATTTTCCTCTGTTGATGAACGAAATATAGTATCTTCTGCAGAAGTATGTTTAGTTGAACGGGTGGAAGCTTCTACTTTCATGGAACTATACTGCGCAGTTTCGGAAGTGCTTCTGTTATAATTACCTGTTCTTGTTTCATGCGCTTTGTCAGATTCACCAGGACTTTTTGAGAAATTGAAACTATGTGCAGGAGATATGGTTGTTGCCATTTTTGTGAACGATGGTATATGGGTTACATTTTCTTCTTCCTCAGAACATATTTGGCAAATTGTAGATGTTTCATTATGTTCTGGTAAATGAAGAAGATTGCTTTCAATCTCTTCTTCCTCTGATTCGTCTTTTCTGGGCATTTCTGCTGTAGTTTCAGGTTTCAATTCGCTTCTGAGTGTTGCAGTCACTTCCTCTGATCGTTGATCAATATCTCCAGTTTTGGTTTCCACCACTATTTTTTCTATTTCAATAATTGGGCTTGATGCTTTTTCTTCGGGGCGAATACTAGAAGATTCACTTCCATTGAGAATTGTGGAGCCTTGAGATGTCTCCGAATGGGTTCTCCCTATATCTTCCTCATTCTCATTTGAATTTGTAGATGCCAAAATTTCTTCAACGGCCTCCAATAAATAATCAGGGGAAATCGTTGTATTTAACATAACCTGAAATTCTTGTTCCAAATCTTCCAGTTGTTTTTCTAGGACCTCTTCCTCGGTGTTTTCCAGCTCTGCGCCTCCTCCACCTTCTGATAACGTTTCTGATATAGGTGTAGAAGTTAAAAATTCATTTATAATTCTATCAAGCTGCCCAAATTTCTCTTGTAATTTATTTGTTACAGGTTCGAAAGTATGAATCATAGGTTCCATTGTGTTTCACTTGTGTAAAAATTAGTTTGCTGTTCTGTTCCTCTCCACCTATTTCAGAAATAATTTCTATAGTGGTATGAGTATTTGTCATGTTTTCTTCAAATATTGATGTTAGATTAGATAAATCTTCGTGTTGAGTTTCAGTATTCACAGTAGCAAGATATGTTGAACCTTGAATTTCTCCATCACGAGCAGATGAGACAGAAATTTCAGTTTTACCTTCTGTTGATTCAGTAATCTCTGTTTTGATTCATTTTGTCCAGTCGAAAAGGTACACTTTGACTTGTTGTGAGCTCTGCATGAATTTCTGTCTGGTCAACAGATCCCATTGAATTTCGTTCAGTTGATACACTAGAGGTTAAATTATGACCAGTTCCAACTTCTTCGAAGGATGTTGTAAAACTTGTCCTGTATGTAGTCAAAATTTCAGTTTCTTCGGCTACGTGTTGACTGGTCGAATGCAATTTTGCCCCTAGGTATTCAAGCATTTTTTCAGCTGTTATCGTTGTTTGGAGCTCCTCTTCTAATTCCTCATTCAACTCTTTCAATTCCTTTTCTAAGATTTCACTTTCAGTATTTTCTTCTTCGGGGTTCGTCGCACCCTCAAGCAGTTCTTCTGAATAAATAGATGTGCTAAAAAATTTTTGAACAACCTCGTAAAGTTTGTTGAATTTTTCATTCAGTTTTTTGGACAAAATTTCATCAGGATTCCCTTCAGGTAGCGTAACTGCTGCTATATTTTCTCCAGCAGTACTATGAACTATTGGTTCAGTTTTCTCTGTCGGCTGACCCGAATATGTGACTTTTTGTTCTACTTCAGTATGAAGCTTTGGTTTTCCTGCATGCCCTTCATGTGTGATCATATGATCAGCCATGTTTTCAATTGAGGTGGACGAAACAGCTTGGCCTGCGGTTTCTGTAATCGTCGATGAAGGAATAAGTGTAGACGAAATTCTTTTTTCGAGTCCTAAAATTTCTTCATCAGATGCTGTTGATTCTAAAAGTTCTTCAAATTCGTTAAGTTCTTTTTGCAAAAGTTTATTTTCTGTCATTTCTCCTTCGAGCTCTACTAAACTCGCAGAGTGCTCTTCTGATGGTTGGGATGTGGTTAGGATCTCGCTGACAACTTTGTTCAATTCTTGCCACTTCCTTTCCAGTTCATCGGATGAAAAACTTCCACTATGGTTTTCTAATTCTGTGGAAACCAATATTTCTTCTCCATTTATATCGGTGGAAGCTTTCAATTCTTCTTTCGAATATTCAGTTGGTAAATTTGTCGGAACAGAGTGTGACTCACCGTGTGTATATTGAGAAACTATTGTCGATGACCCTTCTTTATGAAATTTGTCACTCTGTTCCTTCTGTGAGAATAACGTCTGTTCAGATATTCCAGCATCCTTTAGGTAGTTCAGGAAATCTTCTGGTGATAAAGTTGTTCTCAACATTTTTTCGAATTCTTCATTCAATTCCTTGAATTCCTTCTCTACAACACTTATGGCAGTGTTTTCAGTTTCGAAGCCTGGTACTCGTTCTGAGTATGCCTTTACTGTGAGTGGTGTAGTTACAAGGTTCTGCATGAGTTCGTCAAGATTTTTCAGTTGTTCCTTTATACCTTCTGGTAAAATTTGATCAGTTGACGTGTTCGATTCAGTAGAAGGTTTTGAGATATCGTTTTCATCTATTTTTGTTTCCAGAATTGAATTCGAAGCTATATCCACCTCAGTGTAGAAATCTGTTATTGCCTCTTCACTTTCGTTTTCTGTCTGTTTCAACCGACTAGAAGAAGAAGATATTCTGCCTGTTGGATACAAATTTTCACTAACTTCACTACCATAATGTAATTCTCCATTTGTTGAACTTTCAGAAAATGTCATTAGACTTTCTTCAATTGATGTAAATTCAGGAGTTGGCGTGCTTTCCCCTGCTCGAATTTCAGTTACTGCGAGGAGAGTTGTTGAGCTCTCATGAGACGAATATATTGGTATTTCTTCAGAAGAACTTCTATCCATGCCGATTTTTATCGGAAATTCAGTAGTTACCGGTAAAGAACTTTTTTCTGCTTCTGAACTGATTATAATATGTTCATTCACTGTCGTTCCAATATTTTCCTTCAGTGAGGATGTTGATAATGTGTTATTTGTAATTCTCTCAGTTGATGTAATTAGTTCCTCCATTGCATGAGAAGGAAGCTTTGAACCTTCTAGGAGATCTTCGGTAGATAATGTAGTTTGGAGCATTTCTTCAAATTCATGTTTTAGGTTCTCCAGTTTATTCTCGAGAACAAGATTTCTTTAATCTCGTTTTCACTGATCAATTCATGTTGTGGTGTTGTAACTATGAATTCATCAACCACTCCGTTCAATTTCTCAAGTGTGTTTTCGATATTTTCGGGTAGATATGGTTCACTGAAGGAAACATGCGGCACAGTTGATTCCTTAGATATTTCAGATTCCTCAGGCATATTTGATTCATGAGATACAAAAGTAGAGCTCACTGTAGAGTATGACAAATAGGTGGATATTCCCGCAACTCCTTCTATTTCCTTCAGCTCAGGTTTCTCTGAAGTTTTGTGTCTTATACTGACCTCTGATATATGCTGATTTGTTGACACTTCGATGGTTCCTTTTCCGTGAAGAGTAGAAATAAATAATTCTTCCTGAATATCTTCCAAACTTTCGAGAAGAGATGAAACTTCAGTTTCAATGGTTGTTGTTCCTCGTTCTTCCACATCTTTCATTTTCACCTCTGTTTCTTCCTTTTCTGTTTGTTCTCCTTTCAGAATAACATCTTTCGTTTTCAAAGAAGAAGTACTTTCACTTGATGCTTGTGAAGTTGCTCCTTTATATTCAGTGCTCATATCTGATTCCACTCTCATTCCTTTTGTGAATGCATCGAAATTGTGAATGGTTGAATGATCTTGATCTTTTTTACCGATTTCAGAGGATATTTCTGTTTCACTTGTTGTAACGAATTCAGCATAGAAATTGGTTTCTGTGGCTTCCAAACTCCCAGTGAATTGATTTTTCAAATCGGATGTTCACTTTCACCAGTGGTTTCAATATTTAAGTAACCTTCGGTAGATTTTTCATGACTTAACATTGTTCCAGTCTTTGTTATGCTTTCTTTTGTTTCCGTGATCTCCATCAGCTTCTCTTCGATATTTTTCGCAGTAATCAAGCTTTTATCGATCGATTCGCCAGAACTAGTAAGATAATTATTGTCTTCTGGTTTGAAAATATTGCCTTCCTCAATCGTTTCAGTTGTTTTCAACTCTTCGATAGCATATTCACCTTCTCGTTCGGTTTTTTCTTCGTTACTCAAGTTTTCTTGACCAGAAATTGAATGTGTGGAAGTTGTGAGGTAATTTCCTTTCCTGAAAATATTTTTAGACGTAGTAGGTAAAGGCTGATGTATCTCTTTTCCTTCGAAACCATAACCTTTGGTTTCTTCCGCATTGTATTCAGTAGAAGAATGCAATCTGTCAACATGGATCAAGCTTTCACTTGTTTTTTCCATGTCACCTTTTTCCTCTTCTTCACATATTTCGCAAATAGTAGATGTTTCGTGTGATCCTATGTGATGGTCAGGTAAATGGTGAAGATTGGCATCCAACTCCTCGTCTATCAACTCAGTTTGCAAAGATATAGGCGTGTTTTCGATTTCAACAGTAGTTGTTAAATCTTTTTCTGTTGTGTAATTGGCTCTTGCAGTACCTATAGGTAACGAATATGTAAAACTGCTCTCTTGTTCGGTACATATTTCGCAAATTGTAGAAGTTTCATGTTGATATTTCCTGGATAAGTGATATAAATTGCTATCAAGTTCTTCCAGCTGTTCTATTGTGGACAAATTTGTTGACTCCGTTGGCACCTCCTGCATTTCTGAAATCTGTGTTATCTTGGACACAGATTCTGTACCTTCATATTCGATAGGGGTAGTATGATGTCTTCCTCCTTTTTTATCCTCTTCATGATTTTCGTGTGGGTTTTCTTCGGATATATTCTCTGAAGATCCTTCTAGAAATTGTGGGGTTGATTTATTACCAACGAAAGCTTCCGTCTCATTGCATATCTTGCAAATGGTACTGCTTTCGTGCCTATCTTCAGGAAGGTGAGCTAAATTTGAATCTATTTCTTGTTCTTCTTCTCTCATGGGTTTCTTATGCGGTAAAACTTTTGTTTCTGAATATTTTTCTGTTGTCGTTCTTTGTGAATGTTTAAATTCAATCGTGCTATAATCGGTAATTATTGATGGGGTTACTGAGGATTTCCCTTTTTTATTGAATAATATGGAAGCAGAATCTAATTCTTCAGATACTGTTGGTTTTGATGTGATCTCAGATGTATGCAAAGAGTTTGACTGGGAGGTGAAAACTGATACCTGTTCTTCTCCGTTTGTGAGCATTGGGGTTAATAACTCTTCTTCATGTATCTCACTAGTTTCTTCTGGCCCTCGTGTTATTTTCTTATGGTCATCGAATTTTATACTACCAACAGTTGATTGAATAGGGTGTTTTTCTCCTACTGATGTAGTAAATGATTCGAACTCTTCTGTAGTTGTAATTATTTCTCCTTGTATATCTGAAAGTCCTCCACTAGGACTAGCTGATGTTTCCATTGTTGTTGTTGCCTTTGTCTCTGCTCCAATATTTTCAAGCGATATATAATTCTCAGTTGCAAGGAACGAAGTGACAATTTCATCGAATGGGCTGGTGACTTCAGTTTCAGCTTCAGACAATGTGGACCCATTAATTTCACGATATGTGGTTTGCTGGAAAGAAATGTTCGAATAGAAGCTTTTTTCAGATGTGTTTTCTAATTCATGTGAAATTTCTTGAATGGCTCCAAGAGATCAAGAACCGGTTTGACTTCACCAATGGAGGTTTCATTTGATTCAGTTTTTTCCAGCTGACTCTCCATTTCTAACATATTTTCTAGTTTATCGTCAATATTTTTATGTGATTGGTCGTTTCTCCAGATAATTCAGTTGTATGCATGACATATTTCGAAACTGAAAATTGAATAATTGTAAAGAATCTATGATACGAGTGAATATAAAGAATACCTGTAACATCAGATAATGTGCTTTCTGCAGTAGGCTCATAAGCGACAACAGCTTCTACAGCTTCAGGATATGTTATACCGTTTTCGAGAATATCTGTGAAGTGAAAATTGGAGAAATATACCTTTCATATAGTACAAAATAAAAATTCACGCGTTTGATAGTAACGCAGGTATAATATAAACAACGAAAGCAGAGGATAAAATTAATTGATTAAAATCAACCAATATTAAACTCATACTTCGGAAGTAATCCCGTCAACGCACAAACCCAGGAGGTGGCTTTTTTGTTTCTGTTTATACACAGCATTAGGAGACATTTTTTCAAATAAGGGAACCTAGAATGCCTTTCAGACGGAGCTCCTCCATACTGAAGAGACCAAAATAGGGCGAAATAGCTATCTATGGATGCTCTGTTTGAGATTACCACCATGCATTTTCTTTGTGCGTTGATAGGATTAGTTCCGAAGTATGAAATATTGATTGATTTCAATCGATTAATATTATTCTCTGTTTTCATTGTTTATATTATTCCTTTCATATATTGACAATAACTCACCTTCGTCAGCTCCGAAAATGTTTGTAGTTCGTTCTACAGCAATAACTGCTTCCACAGCCTCAGGATACGTCAAATTCGTCATAAGTAAATCATTAAATCCAGTTTTTACCCTCTGGAAATAAAAATGTTTTAATGTTTCTTATCAACAGATTATGAACTAGTGAAATCAAGCTGGTCAAGTTAGGAACTTTAGGCAATTTTCAACGAAAAATTTTCGAGTGTTCTGAACGAATGTTGAGCCCATAATGATAAATCAGCGATAAGGTTTGCATTAAGGATGGAAAATCTGTCAAAAGTGATTCTGTTTGATCAAAGACCATAAGTAAGATAACAATTGAATTAGAAGAGCTAGCGTCAAGAAATTCCGGAGGTAGGTTCTTGAGTTGAATTTCTCGGAGGAGCTGATTGATAAACGGAATTAGACGAATAGTTTCGAAGTAGATCATTATTAATTTTTCAGCAATATACCTACAATATGTTATAGAAAAGCGATTCAAATAAAATTTGCATTTAGGAGAAAATTAGTGAAAGAAATTGATGCGTAATTCCATGAGGATTGGCCAATAGGCAATTTTTGAAAACATATTCTAATCACACAATCCATAGGTAATCAACACAATTGTGAACTATGTAAGCTAAGATTTAAAATCTTGCAGCTGGATATCTTGACTTATTTCGTTATTGGATAGAATACAATCATAGAGATAGAATAGTATGAGTTGCTATCAATAAAATGAAAGTGGTATCAGATCCGCCATATTACTGCGATACGTCGAATTTTGACAATCATTGAATTTTTTCTAAAAATAGTGATTTTTGTACATTTTTCAAGTTCAATGGAGATTTCTTGTGCTTAATAAACAATAATAAAATGGTATCGTGTGCTGTATGGCTTTCTACAAGCAGAGAAGGGACAGATAAGAAAATTAGAAGAAAAACATATCACAGGTAGGGATGAGTACTGAACAGATCCGCATTCGAAATTTTTGCTAGTATGTCTTGGTAATCTGATATCTTTTTATATGTGCATATTATCGCCTGAAGAAAAATTGTTTATTTGATATTCAATTGACCTTATTTGAAAAGGATTCCTAAAGACCCAACACGTCGTATTTTTGGGTGAAATTCGTAAACAGAAAAACTGGCAACTTAATTCAACCTGAACTTTCAGCCATATTAGTAATATATAAGCCCCGCCCAGTGGTTCCATTTTTCCTTACACAATTGTATGTCATAGCGCCTCTTCTCTATTCTATCTCTATGAATACAATCGAGGGAACTAAAAGGAATCATAGCTAGCTTCGACTTTGAGCAAGGAAAGGTCTCAAATTCGTTTAAAACGGTGAATAATTTGGGGCAAATTCTATTCGGTCGTCCATGTGTCGTAAAACACTCCAACTTTCTGACTGAAGGTGCTAGTGACTTGAATATTAGGGTATTTTTCGAAGATTTTCAAGTCAAAAAATCCGATCAGGTCAAAAGAAGATTTTTTGCTTATAAAAAATAGCAACAAAGGGTATAGCCGGGTTTCAATGGTAAATCTGCCCCCGCGGCCTTTTCGATTCATATTGAGGGGATCGATTAGGCATTGAATGATAATAATTCAGCCAACTTTTCAGCTTTTTATCTCTAGCCATTTTTGAGATTTCTGTGAAAAACACTTTTTTCGTTTTTATTTTTTTTCTCTTGTGATATCCAAAATTTTCGAATGGTGATTTTTTCTGTTGATTCTTTGCTATTAAGGAATAGGCGTATAATTTTTTTATGAATTTCAGCAGAAAAATCTATTTCGAGATTTTTTATGGCAACCCCATATTTATTTTACAGCATTAGATTCAAAATTAAAAATGAACGGAAGTCTCCTCCTTCACTAATTATTTATTTTGAATAGTTTTCGAATGGGATGAAAAATACTCAAATCTTTCAGTATTCATAGTTATGATAAGGCCAACTTAAACGGAAAACTCTGTATATTAAAAAACTTTTGGTTCTTTTGACATTAAATTAACTATTCTCAAATTAAATTCCTGTTTTCTGAATTACATATTCCTATTCTGAAATACACGTTCCCTCCTCTGAAATTGAACTTTGATTTTCTGATGAATTAAAACTGTAAAAGATGCAGTAAAAACCCACGCCAGATTTTGATTTACACTGATACCACTCACCTTCGAGGTAAAATTCTTTACCACGCTTCCCGTCATTTTCACTTCCTCCACCAGCTGTTATAGGCTTTGCTCGGATGTTGGTCAATTTTTTCTTCAATTTATCCAATACAGACGGACCTTCCAAAGTTTCCAGCAGATATTTAGTTTTCTCCCAAGAGTCTCCGTTGAGCCACCAGCTTCTTCCGAAAAAATGAGGTTAAGCTATGAAAATGATGAGTGGTGTATACCGGAAGTTCTTTCTATCTTACCTAGATGTTCAGGTTCCACTAGGGCAGTGGCGAAGTTATCCTCTAAATTCTCCTCCGTAAACGACAATTTATCTGCCATATGCGGCCAAATTTTTTCTTCTTCAGCTTTTTTCTGTCCTATAAGATCTAGGGGTCTATAAACCACAGAATAAGGGTCTCGTATAAGTCCCATTTCGGATTGCTCTTTTAAAAAATCTTCTGCCAGGTCTGACATCGGGGGTAGTGGTAGCGTGTCGTAGGAGTTGTCAGGTTTATTTATCTCATCGGTTATGTCAAGAGCACCATCTAAGTTCTCATTGAAAGGTAAAGACATAGATCTATGATCATATGATTCCGTAAAGATCTTATCTCCCTCTATGAGTTTCGTGCTACCTTTTCCTACGTCGAGTAATATGTCTGAGATGTCGGTCATTTCGGAAAGAAGATTTTCCTGTGTCATCTGATGTGGAATTGCATGAGTGAAGTATTCCACTAAAGGGGAGCGGAATTTCACGGATGTGTAATCTTCTATTCTGGCAGGTTTGAGTTTACCGAATGTTGCCGTTTCCAGTTCCAAAGAATCTATCAATCCTTCTTTATCATTTTGCTTATTAAAATTATCTTCAATTGAAGATTCATTTGTCACTGGTTTGACTTCCTCCATTCCAAAGCTCGAATAGGTCACGTTTTCTATTTTCGATATCTCTGTTTTTGTTTCAGTCGTGATAGCAGAAGTTTCTGTACCGAATTCGTAGTCCTTTGAAGGAACTATACGTTCTTCTTCATCGTAATAGTCTGTAGATGACTCTACCGCACCAGGGGAAGCCAATAGTGATGGAGGTTCCAAGCTTTCTGTTTCTTCTTCGATTTCTGGATATTCCATGTTTTCCGTAGGCCTTGTTAATAATACGTAAAATGTTGTTTTCTCCCCATCAGTAATTGTTGATTCTGGAAAATCGAAATCTATTCAAAAAATAATTCATCACCTGTGTTATTTAGAAATTGATAAAACTTATCAAATCAATCAATTGTTTTGAAACAATTAATTAAAGGCTTTTTTGATTCCAATTCCTTGCGAAATGCAGGTTCTCTATATTTTGTATCTTATATTCATGATTATATCTTCATATGACATAATCTACTTATTCAATCATATTTATTCATTTCATCATTATCTTTCTCGACACATTTCATATAAAATTTTTATTTTCTGCATATTGAATGGAAAAACAACATCAGTCATGCCGATGACATGAGGTGGGTTTAACGTGAAAATATTTGTGAACAATAAAGAATGAATTACGGGATATATTTTACGATTGTAAGATATTAAGTGTTGAGGAACCTCCTGACTTGAGTAGTGGTAATCAACCTTGGCTAAACCTAATCTAACCTTACCTAACCTAACCTACCTTGGATAAAGAAGAATATGTTGACGGAGTAAAACAGAAAATTCGAATGACAAATGAGTGTAGTGATAAAACGATTTCGATTAGAGTCATGGGCTGCAAATAATATTGCCTGTTACTCAATTAGACGTTGAATTGTTACTCTATGACTCAGTCAACACTATTCATATTGAAAAAATTGTAATATGGAGGAAAAAGGACATGGAATTATGAGGTTGGAAAAACCTGCTAAGGAATATTAAACTTTTGAAATTACTCGAATTGAATTGGGTAGGTACTGATGAACAAAAACGCTGATTTCCAGTGAAATGCGTGAAGCTTGCTTGATCTTCATTTTTCAGATATCGCTAGATTATGCCAATACATTCCTGAAACCAAACAGCCAAATTCAAGTTACTTCCGATTCGAAATGAATTCTGATGAGCTCTGTTAGTCTTCGCTCATTTTTTCAAACATATGCAATCCTTTGCAAAATGAAAAACCTGCACAAATAGAAGTTAGGAATTACATATTTGTTGTTATCATATTTGAGTTGAGGCGTTAAGAAAATTCTAAAGCAGTACGAGTGTTAAACGCATCGAGCGCTACAAATTAATATTGAAAGCCCTTATTTCCACACGCTGAAAAGCAACTGTCATGTCAATACAGTGCATTTTAAATTCTTCTTCAATATGCTTTCAATCCATATCCTCCTGAACAATTAAGTACTTTGGGTCAGGTAGATCAATACTTAGGTATCCCTACATTGAATTACTACCTACCAGTAGGATGTTTCGTTTGTTCTTGCTTAGGTAAATCATTGAAAATCTCCCAGTCATCAGCAGTTGTTCCTATAGGTTTGAAACTGTAAATTGTGGTTTTCTTCTGGGTAGGTTCTGAAATAATTGCATTGTTATTTTCATTTCTTTGTGAAAACTCATTCATACACACTTCTTGTTTTAGGATGAAATGTGACGACCTCATCCTCGCTTAGAATGCGAAAATCCCAAAGGTTATCATCATCTTCACTTTCTCTGACTGAAATAACAAATAAAAAATACGATTGCGGAAACAAAACTTAGAATATCAAGCATACCTGGTGAATGAATAGTATGTTCTAGAGAAACCTTTACCGGACCTGAAACAGAGTGAAGCATAATACTTAAAACATTTATAGCCCAGTCAAATAAGGATTTCACCTCGGAATGAAAGATAATAAGCTGAAAATTGGTATGAACCTTTGTTTTGTCATTCTAAATGATGTCTCAAAAGTCACAAATGCTATCGTGCCGGCGTCTTAAGATATTGAAGGTCAAAGGTCATAAAAATCGGTTTTTTGCGAATATCTGCCTTCTTATTGCTTAAATGAGATTTGCAGTTATTATGAAGTTGTAGACTATAAAATTGTCTACAACTTTTGTTTGAACTTTTTTTTCATACGACCAACGGTTTTTGGGGTAGAGCGCGAAGAGTGCGCAGCGTACAGTCATATATGGCCTAATGCAGGGTCAAGCGTGAGTTACTGTTAGCAGTTCGTTGTATAAAGTCAATTATTCACTTAACAATTATAATTATTAAGCAATGCCCATTATTTATGTTCTATTTGTTAATTATTTACATTTAATTAAAATAAGTATTTCAATTATTTATATATAATTATTATTTTGCTATAGAATATTATTAATTCTGGATTATACATATTTCAATTATATATAATATTAATATTATTAATTCTGGATTATACATATTTCAATTATATTTTATATTAAAAAGTAAGGGAATATATTTCACAAATATCTTTATTTATCATTTAATATGGCATATTGATTTTAATTATAATAAAATTGTGAAAGAAAGCTAATTATCTTCTTCTTCTTCGTCGTCTTCTCCTTGTTGTCGCTCCAAAAAGTTCAGTTCATTGTCATCATCCTCATCCTCGGTCATATTCATCTCCAACCTTCCAGAATTTCAGGCTCATATGTGCTTTCTCATCGGGATTACTTGGATTTAGTGAATCGTTGAGGCAAGCTTGTCCATTGCACTGGCCACAAGCTGAAGAACATAGTAGCCCTGACTTTCTGCATCCACAGCGGGAACCACAACCATTTTTGCAATTGCAAAATATAACGTTTAGTAGTTCGGCTGGTGCTGGAGGTAGTAACGTTCTTATGGGCTCCAGGATTTCATTTTCGAGCATCCAGCCCCATTCTTGAGGTTCTATTTCCTTCCCTAACCACGTTTGAATCTGGTAGTAGACACGATTGATATGTTGACGAGCTGCTACACTTGTTCGTGGAAGTGTTGACAATTGTACAGGTTTATTTAGTTTCGTTAATTTGATGAATTGCGTGTAGCGGAAATGGTCAATGTTGTCCTCAGATTTTGGAGCATTATATAATGCCAACAAGATGCGCACTCCATTTTCAAATAATGTTTGTTCCGGGCAGTTTTCTTGTTGAAATACTTCTACCAGTTCATCCAAATGGGGAATTTTCTCCAATGCTCTAGTAACAGTTTTTTTTCCTTTTTTTAAATAGCGCAGAAGTCGTGTCACAGCCACTAAATGCGTGTAAAAATAAAATGTGTTTTTTAGTACGAGTATATTGGTTAAAACTTTTAGAAGAGTATATTTGTGTTTTGACATTGCCTTTGCCAACTCTTTTGAAGAAAATTTCCTGTTGATGGGATTGAGTACGTCCAATTAAAATAACGAGCAAATCAATATCTTCTCCTATGATGACAGCAGTCTTTTATTTTTTTTTATTTAACTACCGGTACTTATTTTAATTAGATATAAATAATTAATAATTAGTACATAATTAAAGGTCATTGTTTAATATTTATAATGGTTAGGTAATAATTGACTTTATACAACGAACTGCTAACCGTAACTCACGCTTGACCCTGCATTAGGTAATATATGACTGTACGCTGCGCACTCTTCGCGCTCTACCCCAAAAACGGTTGGTCGATTCAAAAAAAGTTCAAACAAAAGTTGTAGACAATTTTATAGTCTACAACTTTCATAATAACTGCAAATCTCATTTAAGCAATAGGAAGGCAGATATTCGCAAAAAACCGATTTTTATGACCTTTGACCTTCAATATCTTAAGACGCCGGCACGGGCGGCACGATAGCATTTGTGACTTTTGAGACAACATTTAGAATGACAAAACAAAGGTTCATACCAATTTTCAGCTTATTATCTTTCATTCCGAGGTTGGCCCCCTTTTTCATCTAATTTGACTGGGCTATTAGGAAGAGCCTTGCGCAGGTGCCCTTGAGCGCTCGTTCATTGGTGAAGCAATAAGGATATTACCTCAAAATTTTGTATAGGACTTGAGATTCATGCTTAGTATATGAATGCAAAATCTCAGCACGATCAGAATTATAACTTTGGAAATTATTCAAAAAATGAAAAATTAAAAAATCGTTGATAAAAAAAAATTCTATTGTCCTGATTTCACAATCCTCCTAAAAATTTGCATGATCATTCACTTCGCCAATTATGTCCTCAAACTCGATTCCATTCCAATCGAAATGTATTTCGATTTCGGCCCTACGGACAGAATTGGGAGTCGAACCCTATCGTTTGAGACCATTTTCGGCACAAAATTCGAAAATAACAGACATTTGGTCAAAACGATTTAGCACTCGTGTGAGTAAAACGAGCACTCAAAAGCATTCCACAGAATAAAAACTCTTCAATCAAGAATATTTTTCTTATTACCGTGTTGTTTAGTTTCAGTAATGGCCTTATGTTCACTGAAAGACATATCATCACCCATTTCTAATAGATCACCTGAAAATAATAGTTGAATTTAAGATTAAGAAATATAAAATGGGAGGATTCTGTATTTCTTAAAAACTTTTTAGGTTTTTACTCCCTCCCAGCCTCTGAAATAATATTTTGAATTAGACGATGTTTTCTATAACAAAAATTCGGAATGGCCATGGGTTCTCTTTTATCACCTATTATGAGCAATATATGTATGAAATGTTTCGAAGAAAATTAATAGAAACATATTCACTGAAATCAAAGACATGGTGGCGATATGTAGTTAATATTTTTGTAATTTGGCAACACGGCAAAGAGGAATTGAATAAGTTTCTTGATTACATCAACAATAAAGAACCTACTTTTAAATTTACGACGGAATTAAAACATAGTAATCAAATTTCTTTTTTAGATGTTCTTAAAAGAAAATTTATAGATTATTTCGAACAAGTGTATTTCGAAAACAAACTCACACTAATAGATATCTAAATTTTCATTCTAAAAATCAATTGAATGTATAAACAGGTATTATAAAAACATTTTATGATAGGGCCTGTTGATTTCATCTACACCTGAAATCAGAAATAATGAAATTGCCTCCATTGAAGAGTTTCTACTAGATAATCCATACCCACCAAATTTCATAGAAAGAACAATTTCAAATTTAGAACGTAAAATATGTAATCAAAATTCTAATGATGACCAGGAAGGTACAAACAGAAAACCGTCAAAACAACCAAATTTGTGGAACGTCATTCTTTATAATCCTTGCCTTTCCGAAAAAATAAGAAGAATTGGTTCTAAATTCAAACATTACTGTTTCAAAACACAAATGATTTGAGATACATTCTAACCAGAATGAAAACAATGAATGAGACACAAAATTGTGTTTACCATATTCCCTGAATATGTGGAAAATCTTATACAGGAGAGACATCAAGATCTTTAGAGATAAGAAAACTGGAACATAAGAACAACATAAAAATAGAGAGATTACAAGATCACAAATCTCCGATCATGTACATATGTTCAAATAGCGGAGATCATAATATGATGAACTCGAACAACACAAAGATCCTAATGACAAAACCTGATAATTATAAAAGGAAAATTAAGGAATCCACATGTATTTTGTTAGATGAAGTAAGTAATTTGGCCAATTGTTCTGTTGGAATAGATCGTATTTGGATTGATTTATGAAGAGAGAAATGACATCAGAAAATTTCAAAATTAAATAAATCATCATCTCTATGTGTTGACAACTTTCAATGTCAATTACACTGCAAATGAAAAAACACACAATTCCGAAGATTTTACCATGGACCTATAATACTAACTGGACGTCGAACTTCCTTACTGTCACGTAGAAAAAAGTGAGGCAAATGGCCGCCATTTGCAGTTTGGGATGAACCACAAATATTTTGATGTTTTATGCCATCTGTGCTCGAATTCATAGATTTATAAAAGGTCCATGCTCGAATTTTGATTGAAATATAGACTTCCTTTGAAAGAAGTGATGAAAAACGAACTCTATATATTAGTGTTCTGTGAACTCTGACATTTCGGTCTATTAAAATTATAAATATTTTCGATTTTTGTGATTAGTTATTGAACAATATTGATAATCCTATCGTTTTAATTCGTTGAAATAAAATAAATGAAACAATATTGGTAATTCAAATATTTCAATTCATAGAAAAGGTGACACCTCTCAAATTCACCCCAAACTGCAAATGACCGCCGTTTGCCTCAAAATTTTGACAGGTTCGCCATCTAATTAGTATTATAAATCTATGGATTTTACAAGTTTGTCTAAAGAAGGTGTCTGTTAGGAAGCAATTTTTCAAAACCAATTTGCTCCTGACCAATAAGTGCAAAGATTTTTGCAGGAGAACTTGCAGGAGAGCAATCCTCATGGCAACCGTACACAAAGTATTCAGAAGCCCTACGAGAAATGTCAAAACTCTACTGGAACATAGAAACATAGGAATTCCATTTTGTCAAATGTATGTCTTGTGCAAAATGAGAATGTATTTCAATCAAGAATTTATACACTATTCATATGTTGAGATCGTCGGAAAAATCTTGTAATCAACACGGTTATTAATCTAGCGACTAATGGCCTCGACTATTAACGCGTTCGCTCCGCTCACGCATTAAAATATCTTGACCATTAGTCGCTGTCTTCAATAACCTAGTTGATTAAATAACTATTAATGATTTCTGTTTCATAGACTGGGAGTGAAAACCTAAAAAGTTTTTTAGAAATATATTTCAACTGATACTCACCTAAAATGGTGGATCTGGTGGATGGGGATGTTGCTTTCGTGGGAAATTCTTCACTTGAGGTTCTGTGACGATGTGAGTTGGTATTTGTACGGTCCCAGAATGGTTCTTTATGATCAGACTCTAACGTGAGTTCTTGATTAGGCTCTTCATTGAACAAAGGGGATGAATTAAACTCCCTGAACGTTTCATCACCTTCAGCTGATGGAGTGGACTGCAAGATGTAATCATCGTATTCCTCTGGAGGCGGAAATGGTGGAATAGACATTTCTATGTTGGTGCCATTGGTGTATTTGTGTTTTTTTTCGTGACTAGGTCGATTTAACAAGTCTTGTGATTTCTCAGACTTCTCTAATTGATCACTTTCTACAACACTTTTTATCGAGCCATAAGGAGACCATTTAGAAATTGAACTTTCAAGCTCTAAATCGTCAGGAATCGTTCTGGATGGTGGCCATTGAAATGGTTCCCATTCATCTATTGTTGTTTTTGATTCACCTACCTCCAAGTTTGAGTCGGACATTCTTCAGACTTCAAATATTTTTCTATATTTTTGTGGTATATAGTCTTTGGCATCTGCAATTTCTTGGTAAATCAAAGATTCTTCTGTCACTACAGGAGATTTCATTTTTGAGGATACCGCCGTTGTGGAAACTTTGCTCGTGGTTTCACCTTCCAGGTATTTGTTGTGGCTAGGCCAATTGAATTTCGTCCAAATACCCTTTTCCCTTTCCCGGTTTTCTTGTTTTTAGATAGACTTTCACTTGTACTCTTTATACGATCTGGCCATTTGAACCGATTCCATATACCCATCATTTCAGTAGTACTTCTATCTAGTACACCAAACGTGAGAAGTTCATCTCCAGAAGATGTAGAGCTAGAGATAACCTTTATATGTGTTTTGGGGTAGGCAAATGGAGTTTGTCCCAAAGGACAGTTTTCATAACATGAGGACTTTCCGGAGATGAGGAGAAAGTACTTTCGGTGAAAAATCTGAATTTTTCGAATTCAGCCTTGTTTTCAGGTTTTTCAATATCTTTATTGAATAATTTGGTAGATTGTTCTATATCTTCGAATTCTTCCATAGGAACCAAGATTCTTGAAGTCTCCTCCGGAAATGATATTTTATGCTTTTTTGGATAATTGGCATACAATTGAATATCTTCGGTGTTCACACTATTTTTTTCTGGAACTTCAGATCGTGTTGACCATTCGTTCGCTGAAGCTTCTATTTCAGTATAATAATCTTCCATGCCATCTTTAGATGGAATTTCCGTTCCAAGAACTGGGAAATCTGGCCAAATTTTTGTTGATGTTGCTACAATTTTTTTTCGTTCAGGCCATTTGAATTCTTTCCAAATTTGTCTACCACCTGACTTCCTTCTGGTGGTTGATTCAAGTCTGGTTAAGGATATTGTCTCCTTTTCTGTGAGATTATCGATGTCTTTCTGAGGCATTTTTAATGCAAGTTGCTCTTCCTTCTTGTCGTTAACTTTGCTAGTAGAGCCCAAATGTTTGGTATTTTCTTCAGACATGCTTTCCATGTCCTTCTCGGTAGACGTAAGAGATCCAACAATTTTTTCCGTTCGGCCATTTGAATTCCTTCCAGATTTGTCTATTCGCTGACTTTCTTCTGTTTGTTGATTCGAGTCCAGTTTTCGTAATTTCCTGTTCAGTAAGATTATCTATGTCTTTCTGAGGTTTTCTCAGAGGATCTCTGTTGTGAATTGGTATATTTACGATGC
The DNA here is from genome assembly GCA_013421045.1 of Propylea japonica. Taxonomy (NCBI): domain Eukaryota; kingdom Metazoa; phylum Arthropoda; class Insecta; order Coleoptera; family Coccinellidae; genus Propylea; species Propylea japonica. The sequence continues at coordinate 111,521,574 of CM024240.1, read as the reverse complement.
TCTGGCCATTTGAATTCTTTCCATATTTGCCTATCAGATCCTTTCCTTCGCACTCTTTTGTGGTTATTTGAAAATAATCATTGAAAGGTTTTTTCATTTCATCGAGTAGATCTGAAAACTTATGGCGCACAACCGGCTCGTTAGAAGATCTATATCTAATTAATCGCTGTCTGTTTGTGTTGGGGGCTCAATAATTTTTTTGGATTTTTAGTAGTCTTACTTGGAACAGTAGTTTTGAATTTGTTGTATCTACAATCAGCCTTTGTCGAATGCAACCAGTCTTTTTGGGTTTGCATGTCCTTTAATTTGTGGAGTTCATTTTGTTTAATATTCACTGGTTTTTTTGGAAGAATTCCCCTTAGGTTATATGGAAAATATATATTATTAATGTTGAGCTCTTCGCTGTACTGCTCACTATAGGCCTTTGGAGAGGTTATTACATCATATTTCTCCTTCTTCTACTATCGTCTGCTTTATAGTCTTCATCATTCGATCTATTTCTGTTACAGCTGTTATCACATTTTCCAGGTATGATTCGTTTATTTGATGAATTTTTTCATTGTTTTCGAAGGACATTCTTCGCTAGTGTCAGTTTCATCATACTCATCATTTTCATAGGAAGATTCTCTTTCAGAATCGTTACTTTCACATGCCAGCTTGTGTGAAATAGTTGTACGATGTTTATTTATCCATTCTTCTTTTTTTCTGCTCTTGGTAGTGATAATTTCATGATCATTTTCATTTTCTCTGTAATCTTCCTCTTCTTTTTCTTTTTGAGTACGGTTGCCAATAGGTCCTCCACGTTGTTACAACTTCGTAGGGTGGTTTTTCAGAAATCGAAGGAATTTCTGTCAACAGATAGGATGCCACAGTTGTTTCGGAATTCTGAGGCAGTAGGGTATCCAAACGTAATTCAACTCCTTGGATATCCGACAAATCTTCATCGTTCCCCATATAATTTGCTACGGCCACGGTAGATGTTGTGTATGTGACAATAGGTGGAATAAGATCATCTACTGTTTCTTTATTTGTTATATCTTTTAAAGTCTTTGATGTTTCATCACTTTGGGGATTGTTTTGTAAATGTTCTGCGAGCTTTCTATATGATCTTCTAACTCATCATTATCTTCTAAATTTTTTAAATTTGCAGATGTTCTTTTCTTTCGATAGTACGTGAAAGTTTTTTCATTATTATCCTTTACCGAATCTAGTACATTTGGTATTCCACCGAAAGTCAAGAAGTGTTTTTTGTCAGGAAATGATCGAAAATAGTTGAACGTCAAACGTTGATCGTTTACTGCTTGATTTTTTCCACCAATATTCTTGAGATGATCTTTGTAAATTCGATCATCCAGTTTATCTTCTTTGAGAGGAGAAAAGTTTTCTATACGATTTAGATCTCTCTTCAAACGATTGTCCCCTATTTCTATCGGTTCTTTTTCCTGAATAGAGTTGCTAGTTCCTTTGTCGACCGAATTGAAAACTGCTGCAATACTACTTAAAACTGGTAATTTTGATAATTGGGCTCTAAAAAAGGTTCAAAATTGGGTATCCATTCCACCCAATTTCCTGTGTAATCTTTCCACCTCTCCTTTCTACTAGAAGGACTTTTCATGAAGTTGAATTGTTCATTATCGAAACTGTCTTCAGTCAGCTGTTCTAAGTTTTCATCTTGCGAAGGAAAAATTTGTTGTCGTTCACAGTACGAGAGTATCTCTTGAACCCCTCTCCTGACCTTCTTCTGTACGTTTTTTTCTTGAATTTTCTGAAAGGGCCGTTTGATTCAGGAGCCTTTCGATGAATTTCCATAGAAAAGAGTTTTCGTCCTATAGAAAATGTATCATCATTTTGAGAGCTCTTTCTAGTTCTCCTTTTCACTGCTTCACGAATCTCATATCCGGTTTCCTGATACCTTCCAAAATATTTTGAACCTCATTCACCAACCTCAAATCCCGCAGAAGTCTGTTTAGTGTTTCTGTTACAGTCTCGTCGTTTTCATCTCTAAGTGGCGGTTGTATATAATCAGAAAGCACAGATGGTACTTCAGCTGTTGTAGAGATAGCTTCAGTAGATTTCGTGATGACGATCGTTACTGGTTCCCCTAGTTTTTGTAACGTTGGTTCAAAAGTTTTTCTATCTTCTTTCATTTCGTTACATCCATCTACCTCCATTTGCTCCTACAAAAATGAGATGAACTGTTAGAAAAAATATTTCAATAATTCATGAATATGAGAAAGATATTTCCAGGCACCTGATCTGGTTTGGAAGTGAACAAAACATCAGAAACATCTTCAACTTCTTGACCAAGAGCTACTGGAGAAATATTCTCTTGCAAGGTGACCTTCACAACCTCAGACAAATCTCGTTGAGCTTCTTTCCAACTTGGTGAAGATTGGGTACTTACTTGTAGATCTCTACGCTTCCTTTGACATGTTCTGCAGCATCTGACTTTATGGGATTTAGGTGTCTTCGTCGATGCAGAAGATTTGGTCGTAATATCAAACACACCCTTTCCTTTCTCTTCACTTATTTGTTTTTTCGAACCGATGATTACTCCACGCATCTCGTTCTCAAATTCTGCAATACTCTTCGAAATTTTGCTCTTTGATTCCTTAGCAAGTTCTGCTTGTTTCGCACCAATTTTATCTGCAAAATATTTGTATTATCATCTCAATCGTCTTTCATCATTACAAAGGTTTTCCACAATTCTTAACGAACACTCAACAAATACCACAAAATGACCAAAAGAGGAGTGGCTAGCATGAATATATTTAATTCTTGGCTTCGCGATAGCCAATTCGGAAAAGAAATAGTGGAATTCTTTCACTATTACAGTAGCATGGGGGACAATATCGTCTTCTATGTGAGCTATATGAGACACCATGGATTTCCAGAATGTCTAGTATGCATCTGTCTGACGTCATCCTGACCTGACTCACTGTCATTACCTCTTTTCTCTCAGGAAAATACGGCTCCCAAACCATAACTGAACAGACTCCGCCACTGTCAGTTTTGCGAAAGCTACATTGCAAATATCGCTCGCCCGGATATCTATAAACTGGCACAAGTCTATCTGATGCATATAAGGAAAATCTGGACTCGTCAGATAATAAGACTGTTCCTTCAAGCTCCACTGATCGTGTTCCCTCAGAAATTGAAGTCAGGCAATGCGATGCGCCCTGGAGAAGCGCGGGCTCTTATATCATACTCACGCTAATGATTTCTAACTGTATGTCTAGAAATTCGGATATTTCGAGTAATAATGAGCCCATTTTGCAACATTCGGGATTTCGGGATGTACAGGGTGGGCATATTTCGATGTTTTAGTACTACAACTTTTGAACCAGAGGAGATAGACAAAATCTGATGGCCACTTCTCGATCTCTTTTTCTGAGAAACTAACAAGAGTGTTATTCATTTTTGGCTAACTTCTTTTGTTTTCGAGTTATAAGCGAAAATTGGAAAAGTGTCGATATCGAAAAAAATTCATATCTCCGCTAATACTGATGATGGAGCTCTGAAATTAAAACATTATACAGGCACTTTTTCACGTAGAATCCAGTGGCGTGCTCGTCTTTTTTGTACCATTTCTAATTACGAAGCTATGACCCAAAGTTATGTTTTTTTAATGGAATACTAGATTTTTGTGCCTTTTCTGAAAGCTTAATTTCTTCTGATTTCAAAAATATATAACATTGTATGCTTTGTATCAATATGAGTATAGAAAATGTTCAAAAACCGATTTTCATCTGAGTCTCAATATTTTCTATGGTTTCAACTGTTGATGAGCACAAAAAATAGAGCTTCCTATAACAGGAGCAGTATCCTTCAGTCAATCTCATTATTTCTATGCTCTCAACTAATTTTCTACAAAAGTTGAACATGGATATATTTCATAAACATATCTTAAAATGGATTACGAAATAACGGAAAGATCCACATGGTCCTCCATTTCAATATATCTTCTTAGTAACTTAGCTATAACAAGATGGATGCAGGAGATTATTTTTATTGCTCTCCAGAATAATACGCACAAGTGCCAGTCTATTTCAAATCGCATATGAAATAAACGCGTATAGATATGATTAAAGTTATCAATTCAATCAGAAAAGTATCAAAGGAAAAATATTTTTCAATATGTTATAGTGATTACAATAATAGGTCAGTAGGTAATAACCGAGGTAATAACTTAGAATGAGGACAAGTTTCAGAGCAGCCCATTTTTTCTTCGATCTTGGAGAAATTGAGTAAAGAGCATAGAAATGAAAAGACTACTGGAAGAGATTGTGGTAATTATACGATGCTAAATCAACAGTTGAAACCATAGAAATATTGAGACTCAGATGAAAATAGGTTTTTGAACATTTTCTATATATTGATACAAAGCATACAATGTTATATATTTTTGAAATCAGAAAAAATTAAGCTTTCAGAAAATGGCACAAAAATCTAGTATTCCCATTAAAAAAAACATAACTTTGGGTCATAGCTTCGTAATTAGAAATGGTGCAAAAAAGACGAGCACGCCACTGGATTCTACGTGAAAAAGTGCCTGTATAATGATTTAATTTCAGAGCTCTATCATCAGTATTAGCGGAGATATGAATTTTTTCGATATCGACACTTTTCCAATTTTCGCTTATAACTCGAAAACAAAAGAAGTTAGCCAAAAATGAATAACACTCTTGTTAGTTTCTCAGAAAAAATATCGAGAAGTGGCCATCAGATTTTTGTCTATCTCCTCTGGTTCAAAAGTTGTAGTACTAAAACATCGAAATATGCCCACCCTGTACAATGGCGGGTTCTTAAGTCAGTTAAACGTAAAAAGCGATCACCTCGAGGAGTAGTTACCCTCCTTCCTCCGTAGCCTTCTTTTCTTGAGGATCGATTTGTTTTCCTAAAACGCGTTACCAATCTGGAAATCGTACCGCTTTTTCGTTGTTCAAATGCTACGTTTCTCGTTCATGGACATTCATGGCAACCAGATAATCAGAAACTTTCAGAATATTTTATTGTACAGAACACTTTAACGGAACAAGCAATATTTTATTGTTTTGTTGGAAACACACATTATGCATATATCATTAATTTGTCGAGATCCGAAACAATAAACATGTTTTTTTTTAATTCAACATTCTACCTTCTGTTGTTCCCTTCAATACTTAAAATGATTCGTAAATAATATAAAATACAAGTGATGCGATCACTTTTTTGCAGTGTGTATTTTAAAAGTTAATTAACTATCACAGTTGTGAAATATCGGTCCAAGGAACAAACACAGGAAACTATTCCTGCACGACGTTTCGGCACTTTTGTGTACCTTCCTCAGGCTAAAAAATGTTTTAAACAATTACATCGATGATAGAATATAATCTGAAAACACTGAAAAACAACATTAAATATCAAAGCAGGCTGAGCAGGACTACTGTATAGCAAGACAGACCAAGAAAAAAGAAAAATTACTCACTGTCAGAATATTAAAAAAAATCGTCATTGAAAACGAAAATGAAACTGAAAAACTTGATCTAGGCATTGATGTATGTTTGCTTTCTAGGTCATGACACTAATGAATGAAAGAAAACGATTTACAAAGCAAACATACATCAATGCCTCGATCCAGTAGAACTAGTTTTTTCAGTTTTATTTTCGTTTTCAATGACGATTTTCTGTAAATGAAAATATTGAAAGTTTCAATATTCTGACAGTGAGTAATTTTTTCTTTTTTCTTGGTCTGCCTTACCATACAGTTCTTTGCTCAGTCTGATTTGATATTTAATGTTGTTTTTTCAGTGTTTTTTAAATTCGATTCTGTATTTATAATGAATAAGATTGATAATTTTTAGTAATTTATATGATGCCATGCGTTTTTTGTATTATCTATGTCATTGTTTAAAACACAATTTTTTCATTTTTAGCCTGAATAAGGCACAATAGAGTGCCGAAACGTCGTGAAAGTATAGTTTCCTGTGTTTGTTCCTTGGACAACTCCGCCTGTGGTGGGTGTTGGGTGGATTGAGTAGCCCAATAGCTGCCACTGCCGGTCCCAAGCCCGGATATAGGAGGAGGGTTGAAGGGTGAGGCTAGCGACCTACCCTACGTATTCAAAAGAAACACTGCTCACAGAGCCCAAACCGAGCCTCGGAACACGACGGATTTACTGATGACGGACCAAGCGAGAAAAGGAACACGAGAGGTAACACGAAGATGAGAAGGAAAAGGACGCTGGAACGTAGATCTTCTAATGTAAGGGCCCCACTCACTTCGTTCTTCTGCGCCGTTTTTACCCGACGGTTAAAAACGTCATGAAAATCAGGCCTCGTCTGAAATTTGAAACGTCGGGTAAGTGCGCCGTTTTAGCCCATACACTTCGTTTTTGTGGCAGTTTTACCCGACCGTTTTTAAACCGTCGGGTAAAAACGGCGTAGAAGAACGAAGTGAGTGGGGCCCATAAGAGACCAGGGGCCTGTAACACAAGCACTACAAGTCCTACAATTGTAAGAATATATTCTACACTTGTACTTTTTCATAACACAAACCATCTTGTAATTACAAGTACGGCACTAGTAATACGGCAAAATCTCTACATATGTAAACTTTTTCTTCTGTAACTTAAAGTTCACACTTGTATAATTGTGTTACGGAATTTTCTACAAGTGTAGATAATATTTTACATATCTTCAACTCTAGGTAAATACACACATAGCCAGAGAAAATCTACATACAATTATTTCGTCAGAAACTAACTTTATTGTTGTTAGGATATATGAATATTTTTATGAATCAACACGTTTTAATGTATTTGCAAAAATTAACAAAAAATCACAACTAAATAATTATATTATGTTTCTTATAATGAGATTGTTCCTATCTACTATCACAAATTGAAAAAGCAGCAGCCATTTTCATCTACGTTCTATTGTGGTAACGATGCCGCGAACTGTAACATGGCAGTTTAAGCTCTTTTTCTAATTTTACAATTTCTAGTTTAGTTTTATGGTTCTTCAACCTTAGATATTCTTCTTGCAAAGCAAGCTTTTCTTGTTTTATCTGAGCCACTTTTTCCGAATTGGAATTATTTGCTCTATCTCGCCTTCTTTTTCCTGTTTAAAAAACGCATTTTTATATTATTATTCCTATTATTTTGCTTTGAGAAGAATCACCATTGAATTGCTTTGGAATACATGGGTTTGGTGAGCACTGATGGTCCACTTTTATTGGCAATTTCTTCAGCATCATTATTCTCTACGACAGTTTCACGGCTCAGTTGCTTGAGTTTTTCGGAAGACTCAGCTACTTCAAGACCGCATATTACAGGAGAGTCTTTCCCAATTATTTCCAGTACAATTTTATCCACTTCCGTTAGATTCCCCATTCCACCAGTGCCAGTTTTCTTCGCATTATCAATTTTTATCCATAAATATGAACCATAAGTCGATAACAATAGTCAAGGGCGCAGCCAGGGGGGGCCCGAGGGGCCCGGCCCCCGCCCCCCCCGAGATTTTTCTGCATGTAAACTTTTCTACCTGTATCTCCCTAGATACGGTTGAATTCAAGCTCATCTTCAATATTTTATTTGAAATAGCTAAATGGTATTCATGCAAACAGTCAGTTTTCAGAACTTAATTGATTCTGCTTTCCGGAAAACATAATGATTAACCTTTTGAAAATTAGACTAGATACACATATACAAGATGTCGAGGAAAAAAGTAGGTACCATGCATTGTGCCAGTCGATAGAAGGCCATAAATATGAAAAGATGTCCCTGGAATATATGTCCTAAACTGCAGGTTGTTAAAGTTTATTATTTTATTTGTGTTTTCCTCGAATAACTTTGGACAAAGAGAGATTAAGATTTTGATTTAATTTCTTGCTGTTGGTTGTTATTGTAAGTATACTTTGGCGTTTCTGGACAATTTGCGGGCATCATAACTTTTCGATGCATTTAACCGGAAACCGTTGGTCCTAATGACTTCATTAAAGTATACCTTTTTGAAGAGAAAAGATGAAGGAATCGCTTTTTCTACTCCAGAATGATAGTAGGAATTTGAATCATACAAAATCCCCGCATATCAAATTGTTGTTCAATTCTTACCTTTCTGTCCAAAGTTATTAAAAAAAACCAAATGAAAAAATTAACTTTAACACCTTGTATTTCTTGAAGGAAGCAGTTTCCAAAATATATTCATGAGACTTTTTCATATTTATGGCCCTTTATTGCGTGACACTATGCATGGTACTTTTTTCCTGGACACCCTGTATATTGAGAAGGCATTTTAGAAAATAAATGATCACCAGATTTCAGAAAAATATTGTGAATTTGACATTTTTTATCAACCAGAAAGAAAAAGATAAAAATAACAGTATTCTTTTTTAGTTTTTTTCTCCCTGAATATTTGCATCGGGCCCCCCCCGAACGAAATTCTGGCTGCACCACTGACAATAGTGCTTGCAAGTTCCAGTTTTACTCACTATTGCAGTTTTCTTTCAAATTCTGCCCTAATGCATCCCTTACATAAGTCCCATCTTTATCCGCTGGTACTAAACAAATACTTTGAGCCAAATTTGCCATGTCTTTCCACTTGTCTACTTTATCTTGATTTCTACGTTTATCCGAGAAAGTTCTGAAAAGAATGTGTCTATTCTCTCTTAGCTTAATTAAAAATTCATTTTACGTTCCAAAACAATTAGTTTTGAAGACATAATGCAAACAGAAAAGCCGCAATACTACTTATATTGACAAGTCATGTCATATAGTAGGAATCATAAATAATAATTAATTCTATGATATTTGTATTACATGTGTAGCTACACATGTACAAAATTATTAATTTCTACAATTGTAGCCATTCGCATTGTGTAACCGAATTGGGTCGGACTTGTAGTTACAGGCAAATTACTTGTAACTTGTAGACTTGTTACACTTGTATGGTTGTGTTACAGCCCCAGGAAATCATTCTAGAACTGCGAAACAAGAAAATAGACATCTGCGCAATCTCCGAGACGAAGAAGAGAGGGAAAGGAACCGAACAGTATGGCGACTACATCCTGATATACTCCGGGAGGCCAAAAGAAACTAGAGCGACGTTGGAGTGGGAGTACTCATAGATCACAAATATCAGAACATCATCAGTGACATCGAATATCGGAGCGATCGAATACTAAAAATCAGTCTGAAACTCAAAAACCACTTCACACACATAATATCAGTTTATGCACCGATACTGGAAAGCCAACACAGGAGGTCCTCGACCAATTATTATCATTCCGCCAAAAAGGTGGAAGGACAGCTGGACCTCAATATCTCAGAACGAGAGGAGGAAAATGGGTGAAACAAGCTAGCAAGCTTTCGTAAAGTAGAAGAAGAAGAAGTTCTTTGGACCGATATTTCCCATGTGACTATTAATTGGAAGAAAAATTTTCTGTTCACAGTTAATTAATTTTTTTTCATCTTTACCAGTCGCGGTATTATGGACAGCCGAACCAGATTCTTCTTCATATTGACATGGGTCTGATTCCTCGGGTTCCCCCGACGAACAACTTTCACATTCGGGAGGTGGTTCAGTAACAGCCTCATCAGCTTCTTCTAACTCTTCAGCTCAGGATTATTTCCTTCCTCTGGATTACTCCCAGCTTCAACAACAACTGAGTCTTCTGCACTAATACTCACATCTATAGAATCTACAGAAATCGTAATGGTCAAGTATCGGAGTCATAGATATACTAACCTTACATGGATGAGGCCTGTCATTCAACACTTTCGGAGAATGTGATGCCAAGAGAAAGATAGAGCTAGAGGTGGGAAAAAGCCCGCAAATCCCATTTGAGAGCCAATCATAGAAATTATAACTTCAATAGAAGCGGCGAAAGAGAGAGACTCGTGATGCCAAAAGAAAGATAGAGCTAGTGGTGGCAAGATTTATTGGATTAATTTCATTTTTTGAAAATAATTTGTTTTTTTGCTATTTCTCAGACGTGTTTCAAATTAGTATATATTATACAGGGTGTTCCTAAATTGAACGTACAAACGAAAAGAGGAGATTCCTTAAGTGAGTTTAAGAAAAAAAGTCCCATAAACATGTGGTCGCAAATTTTTGGTTTTGGAGATACAGGGTGTTAAAGTTTCAATCAAAACATGAGTTGATTATACGAGTTTATCGAATCTTTATGAATCATCGCTACATATCAGGGAAATTTCCATAAAAACTGACACTGAATTCATTCATCACAGCTACAAGTGTCTTCCCATCATAATTTGGATTTTCACGAGGATTTCGAGAGAATCGTTCAAATTTTTTTTTCTTGAAATCGTTGGTAGATACGACAAAACTACAAGAGACCGAAAAGTTTAGTTTGAGAACAAAGCTTCTTTTTACATTTTTTCAAATTAACAGTTGCTCACCAAAAAAAAGTTCTGCAGAAGAACAGGTGGCAGTGTTCCAGAAAAAATATCACCCTGTAGATCTTCTATCGAAATTGCCATGTCACGTGGTGAAACTCTCAAATGTAATATCTATGATGCAAATTTCAGTTGAAAATCTTTTGAAGTGTAGATACTATGAGAGAAAAAGTTGAAAAAAAAATCAACTTCAACACTCTGTATCTCGAAAACGAAACGTTTGGGACCCCATGTTTATGGAACTTTTTTTTCTTAACTGACTTAAGGAATCTCCCCTTTTCGTTTGTACGTTTCAATTAGAAACACCCTGTATATTAGTATATATAGCAAAAAACAAATCATTCTCAAAAAATGAAATAATCCAATTAATCTTGCCACCACTAGCTCTATCTTTCTTTTGGCATCACGATCTCTCTCTTTTCGTCGCTTCCATTGGAGTTATAATTTCTATGATCGGAGTATATGATACTATGTAAATGTTGACTACATACCTGTTGCTGATGACATGAGTTCGTATTCTCTGTTATCAGTGGATCATGAATAAGCAAGTTGTTTCTGAGAATTCGCCTTTCAACTCTTCTGGTTTCTCGTCAGGAGCCTCTAAAAGTTTTTCGTTGTGTATTACTTCTCGTGCTCCTTTTCTAGATACTGTCATCTTTTCTTCATTTGATCAGAAGCACCTAAACTTTCTGTTGCAGATCCTTCATTTATAGCTTGCACAACCATCTCCTATTCGTATGGGAATGATAGTTCGATGAAATGGGTAATTTTGAAAAAACATAGCCCATAATTTCGATAAAAACTATTTAACCCACTTAATATCTATTAGTAGGGAAGCCCAAGCGGCGATTTCGGGATTTACTACAGCGCGACAGATCAATATACAGGGGGATACCTTGTACCTGGATGAGTACTTCCACAAAATATGAGCCCTATATAGAGGTTTGGAAATTCACATCTGAAACATACGATATACAATGCATCAGACAGAAAATTCTTCCCTCCAGTTGCACAGATGAATAGTCGAGACAATCACGTGCTGTAACACACTGAATTCCGTTGTCTTACTTCTATAGTCTTGTCTCTCTCTTATCGTTTAGAGGAGCGTAATTCTCAAGTATGGTAGGCAACAGTAAATACTTGAATCGAGTATTACGGGCAGCCTGACAATTAAAATTCTATACGTGTAGTGCGGTTTTCCTACCATACTGCGATAAGAGAGAGACAAGACTAGATTATTGCAATAAGACAGTTGAATTCATTCAGTTATCGCACTTGATTACCTCGCCTATTCATCTGTGCAACTGGAGGGAAGAATTCTCTGTCTGATGCATTGTATATCGTATGTTTTCGATGTGAACTTCCAAATCGGTATATGTCCGCCGGTCAAGGATGAAGGTCAGGAAGAGTAAACAAAAATCGATCATCTGACTTTCTCGAGCGCGTCAGATTGCCGTAGGATGGGTTAGTTACATGCTAAATAGTATATTATGCAACGAGCATATAATATAGCCATAATATGCAAGTGGCATATTATACTTTATCCACGACTACCGAAAAGATTTCTTGAAGATTCCAACATTGTGGCGACCGCGACAAGACCCTTCTATGACAAGCGTGAAAAAAGTCAAGTTGACTCATGAGAAATTTTTGGGATTTTTCCTGTTATCCCGCCATCATTTTCAAATGTCACTCGCCGACAGATGGATCAGTGATTCCAAACTCACCATGAAGTAGGGATGGCTTTGCTTTCCCTTTATTGTCAGATTAATCGTCAGATCAAAAGACAGCACGTGTAGGCCATACAGATCAACCATATACAGGGTCTCTTTAAATGATTGTAACAGCGTAGTTGGCTTTGGATTACATATTCACATTTCGCCGCTTCCTATGCAAATCACAGAATTCTGTGATCATGCTATGCTCTGATTGGTATTCTGTAGCGGCAAAGTAATTCAAAGCCAACTGAGCTGTCACAATCATTTATAAAGACCCTGTATATCTTAATCTGACGTATACTATCAATATCTGACGTGCTCAAGTAAGTCCTGTAACACTTTTTTTAATTTTTGAAGATCTATAGCCGCTTACCCACCGATGAAAAGGTATATATTATATGACATTTTTTCTTTTTATCATCTGAACTTTGCAACCCAATAGGTCTCTATGACGCTCGAGTAAATCCCTATTCAGCTACGTGGGCTCCCCTACTATATTAATCTACGCATTCGTTGTTGGTTTTTCTTGTATTTTTTCCACGAAAAGTTCCCGAAGAGAGTAACTTTCATATAAGGACAGGAATGGAGTTCATCACTCAGTAGAAGTTATATACATATTACCAATTTGGAACACATCGGAAAGATACGATATACAATGCATGAAACAGAGAATTTTGCTGTACAGTTGAAGAGTTTTATATTGGAGAGATTCACGTGCTTTGTAACAGACGTAGGCCGGGTTTCACAAAACTCCTACCAATTTGAGTACCGAAATGTCAACATATCTGTGCATCATTTCATTTCATTTTTGACATTAACCATAGACTTTATTCAAAATCAACTATTTGACTGTCCAATCAAGTTTGGTGAAACCCACGATCAATCTAATTGTCCAGTTGCAATGATGTAGTGCTGTCTCTCTCATCATTATGAGTGGCTTTAATTCCAGCAGTATGGTAGGCAACCGGGAGTACTTGAATCGATTATACCGGAGCCCTAAAAATTAAAAATTCGATACGAGTACTGCAGTTCCCTACCATACTGCTTGCAAACCAATCCCAAACGATAAGACAAAGACACACTACATTTCCAACTTACTATAGACTCAAAAACGGGAGCGCTTTATTTTTTAGTTTCAGTCAAAAATAATACATACTCAATAATGTTGATTCATGCTCATATATTATTATGGTCAATTAGTATGCATGGAATGCATTGTACTTTTTGTTCGAATTTTGGGATTATTCTTTTATTGTGGATGAACATTTCCCTGTATTATTATTAATATTTTTCAAAAATATGCCCTCCATTTTCTCATCACACGGTTGAAATCACTGAATAATCAACTTTTGTATTCTCCAGACGTGACTTAAGTTAGGGCGGCAGTTTGGCTTGCGTAGGCTCCGTTTTTCATGCGTATATTGGAAATCTGTCTCATGTACTCACCTTCTCCAATGAAATGTCTTTCTGCATCTCTTTTTCCAGCTGTACTTGCTTCTTCTCTACCTCTTTTTGTTCCGATTCAGCAGCGATATCATTCTCACTTAACCGGCTCTTTTTCATACCCAAACTTCTTTGAATTTCGAAAATCCCCTGGGGGTCGTAGTGAAATAGTAATAGTCCATGGAGTACCAGCACTGCAGAGATTAACCTCCCTGCTGCATTTCGTCAAAGTCGATCCTATACTTGTGGATATAGTAGAATACCTGGTATTAATTCCTCCTTCAATTGGTTTCAATGAATCCCTTGTACTTCTATCATGTAGCTCATCGTCAACAGTACCCCCTGATATCTATGAAATTGAAAGCATTTTCTAAACTGCTTCAGATTATCAATTACACTCCTTTTGAATATAAAGTTTGCTCTGTACTTGGGGGTATTACTGGAGCTTGAGATTGGGAATATTGTGTATTAAAAGTTCTCTGTGGTTCAGGATGTGTTGGCATTGGATCTTTTGAATTGAGCCCTGGAGAACTACGCTCAAAGTATTATTCGACAAAAATATTATAGTCAAATGTCCAATGTTGAATCCTGGACAATTACTGATTTTTCCATGAGATGGAACAGCAGACTTCAATATTTGATTTTCTTTTGATATTCCTCCAGGTCTCAATGAGTTTTCCATTCCTGGCGTTTGAATGACCATTTTCAAAGGTCAGCTGTCCTAGCGCCGGCGAATTTGGTATATCTGCATACGACTGCTGTTGGGTTGTGTTCGGAATTTGGTACGAACAGTATAGGAAGGAAAGTCAGATTGTTATTTTTTCAAAAACTCTTCTTTACAGATCTGATCATGCCAGAAAGGTGCTTTTGAGCTTCGGAAACTTTATTGTTATGTTCACTTGATCTGTCCACAATGAACGAGTAAGTTCGCCTAGGATACAAGTTGTCAATTTCTCGTCTTTTCCTGAAAATATCCGCCGATGCTGGAGAGTGTTGAAGCCATTGAACTTCATAAACAGCTGCCTTGTCAATGTTCGGGGATCCTTGAAAATATGTAGGTGCTTCATCCACTAAAACGGGTTGTACTACAGGAATGGCTAAAAACCAATAAAGTGGCTCAGTAAACCATCAAATAATACTCATTGAATTTGGACAAAAGTATAAGATTTAAGAGACAGAGGTGATTTTTGTTTTATTTATTATTTCTAGGTTTTTTCATTTTTTCTTATTCTTTAACAAAAACGGTCATGTAAACACTACACCTATACGGGGAACAAAAGTTTTTACAGAGTGTTCCCTGCCTACTGCCGTCCGTGAATACGATAACTTCAGAAAGGAACAACTTCAAACTCGAAATTTTCAAGGAAGATCCAAAAATTGAAGACACAAGTTTGAAAATTTGATTTTTACACAAGAGCGTAAAGCTTCTGATATGATATCATAGAGTAGAAGCAATGAAAGTATAGTCGAAAAAGTAATACCGGACAAAGATTTGTACCCAGTACCGCCAGCATTGACCGAGCGATATGTTATTCTCAAACTGTTCTGATGTAGCACGGCCTCTAAATCTTTGTCTTTAGAAGGCCGGGATGTAGTGAGTCGATTTAATGGGCAGGATCACCGAAAGCCAAAACAGTTTTCGGAATCTATAATCATCGAACACTTTTTACGATCTCAAACCATCGAATCTATCTCCATAATTTACCTCATATGCTCAGTTGCAGGAACGTTCATTAAAATTTAAAGGTCCATTAAACCTTAATCCTCCATTAGTTCCTTGTAATAATGGAGGATTAAGAGTTTAATGGACCTTTAATTTTAATGGACGTTCCTGCAACTGACACTAATCATAGAGCCATTTCATCGTAAAAACGAAATAGATCATGACTCTAAATACTGAAGAATTTCAGTATATCATCTCATTCGAAAAATATCAAATAAATAATTAGTGTGAAAAAAAGACTGCCATTCATTTTTTATTTCGAATCGAATGCTATAAAATAAATATGGTGTTGCCATCTAAAAATTTCGAAAGATTTAAATTTTGAGTTCACATTTTCAGATCAAAATTTTCGAAGAACCTTACATGTATCAAATACTGAATATACCACATGAATGCATGGCATCTCTACTATGAGACTGCTGATTTGGTTCCGTTCACATAAAAAAATAATCGAGATATTGCATTTCCAATCTTGCAATGCAGATGTCAAAAATTTCAAGAATTTGTGCATAACCTGACAACGGTGGCATGGTAGAAGAAATTTTTTAGTAGGTTATACTGCGAATTTGATATTGAATTGATACATAAATGAAATATTGGTAGTTTTATTTGAAATACAAAAGTAGATATG
>CM024240.1:111416638-111505563 GCA_013421045.1 Propylea japonica | reverse complement strand
TGATATTATCATGGCAACACTTGAAATGAAAATAGAAGAACTAATTGCAATATTCAATGATGGAGAAAAGATGTAAACTTAAAATTCACAGTGGAAAGAGAAAACGAAAAAAAATGGGTGCCCTTTCTAGACACAAAGACCATAAGGGACAACAATAAAAAATAATACTAGACTGTTACAAAAACCAACAGCAACAAACAGGACATGTCCAACCACGACATCCAAATCAAGGTAAACACAATAAATAACATGAAAGATAGAATAAAAAAAATAAGCCATGAAAAATTCAGGGAAAAAAAGTTGAAAACATTGAAGCGAACACTTGAACAAAATGGATACCCAAGAAAAATTCATAAATAGGGTGATGAATATAGAAACCACTAAGGGAAGAGAGAGAACAACAAGATCAAAATGAGAGACAGGTATTGGGTGGGCGCATCTGTTAGTTTTTTTTAACCATGAATTAAACCACATGCATTGTGGAAAAAATTCATTAATTTTTATTGAAAATCAAAGGAATATTTATGCCATTTATGTGTGCAAAATCACATCAATCAAGTGACCACCACGGCTCTTCTTACAAGCTTGCATCCGAACATCAAAATTTGCGATGACTTTTTCCAGTAAGAGCGGATCTGTGGCCTCAATTTCATGCCGAATATTGCGTTTGAGGTCTTGAATTGTCCGTGGGGCGTTAGCATACACTTTACTCTTCAAAAAACCCAAAGAAAATAGTCCAATGGTGTCAAATCGCATGATCTTGCTGGCCAATTCACGTCAGATTACGGGAAATTAAGCGTTCACCAAATTTGGTTTGCAATAAACCTATTGTTTCGCGAGGTGTATGCGATTTGACACCATTGGACTATTTTCTTTGGGGTTTTTTGAAGAGTAAAGTGTATGCTAACGCCTCACGGACAATTCAAGACCTCAACGCAATAAAGTTCGGCATGAAATTGAGGCCACAGATCCGCTCTTACTGGAAAAAGTCATCGCAAATTTGATGTTCGGATGCAAGCTTGTAAGGTGGTCACATGAATGAGTGATTTTTTCACACATAAATGGCATAAAATTTCCTTGATTTTCAATAAAAATTAATGAATTTTTTCCACAATGCATGTGGTTTAATTCATGGTTAAAAAAAACTAACAGATGGCCCACCCATTATTTTGTTCATTACCAAACTTAGGAATCTAACAGAAAAGATCATAAGAGAGTTAAGAAGTGAAAACATAAAAATATCAAAAAAATCACACACAAGACAAATAAACTATTCTCGAAAACAAAGGATAAAATAGAGATTCAGGAAAGATCCAAACGTTGTATATAAAATACCATGCGCAGAATGTGAGGAAGTATACACAGGACAAAACATCACAATTAATGAAAAAATAGAATAAAGGACACAAAAGTGACATCAAAAATCATCAAGAAAGATGCGCATTGGCCAAACATAGTACAGAAAAAGACCACAAAATTAACTTTGAAGAAACATCTATAGTAAAAACAGAAAACAATCTGAAAAAAACGTTTATTCCGAAATGTATTACATAAACAATGAAGAAGCTCGGATGAAACAAAAAAACAGATACAAACTCATTAAACAATATCTACTCATATTTGATGACACAAGAATGGAGGAGAGGAGAGAAACCTACATGGACCTGTGGACGAGTAAAGAAAGAAAAAGATAAGACCGATGACCAAATAAAAGAAAAAGAGTCTGACAGATGAGACAACACAGCTGAGATGACGGATAAGAAATATGAAGGTTGTCGGCCCCGTAGCGCGGAATAGCGCTGTGGCCTGGGATGCCAGGGGTCCCGGGTTCGAATCCCGGCAAGGACATGGATGTTTGTGTGCGTCTCGAGTAAAGTTTCTAAAATAACACAACCATGATCTGGGTACATGCCCTAGAGGCGAGCCCATTAAAGAGAAAAAAAAAAAAAAAAATATGAAGGTTATATGTTCTGGTGAATGTGACGTAGACGTGAGATTTTATTTATTCATTTGTAAAAATTTTGATGTTAAATTAAGTATGAAAGAAACAGCTAATTACACTCAAGGAAAATAATTATATACAGCTAAAAAACACCAATGAAAAAGAGTAAATAACCTCGATTGTGTAAGTTTAAAAATATTTTAATGTGAACTTTAATGTGTAAAAATATAATTTGTTGTTATTTTGTAGTAGACCCTGAAGAAGAATAAAATATTATTCGAAAGCTAGGTCAAAAAACAAAAAGAGAAAGCCACTTTCCTCTAAATAACCCAGTCTAATCTCCCTTAACAAACAATACATATAAAATAAAACAAGACTGTAAAAAACAATTAGTATTTTTTATTTATATACCGATTTGGAAATTCACAACGAAAACATACGATATACAAGGCATCAGACAGAGAATTCTCCCTCCAGTTGCACAGATGAATAGGCGATAACTGAATGAATTCAACTGTCTTACTGCAATAATCTAGTCTTGTCTCTCTCTTATCGCAGTATGGTAGGAAACCCGCACTACACGTATAGAATTTTTAATTTGTCAGGCTGCCCGTAATACTCGATTCAAGTATTTACTGTTGCCTACCATACTAAAGAATTACGCTCCTCTAAACGATAAGAGAGAGACAAGACTAGAATAATGAAGTAAGACAACGAATTCAGTGTGTTACAGCAAGTGATTGTCTCGACTATTCATCTGTGCAACTGGAGGGAAGAATTCTCTGTCTGATGCATTGTATATCGTATATTTCAGATGTGAATTTCCAAACCTGTATACTTCGAAGATCACATATCAGTATTTGATGCATTTCTATTGAAGTCAATAATTTAGCTCTTGCTTCGAAATTAATGCAAAATCTCAGCTTTTTCGTATTATATTCTGTAAATGATTCAAAAATGGAAGCTGCAACAAAACAATATAGACCAGGGCCGAAACCTTAAAAAATGGTAAAAATTGAAAAAAAATCGCAGTAGGATGAAACCCATTGAAAAAGGGGGAATATGATCAAAATGAAAGGAAAAATAAATTACGGTCGATCTGAGTTCGGGAAGTGGAGGGGTGAGTTTTTAAGGGTGAAAAATGGTTTTCCTTGATTTCCGGCAAAACTACAAGTCCTATGGAAAAAAATTAAATGGCAAAATTGTAGGTAATGAAAAGATCTACAACTTTTGTATCGACAATTTTTTCACATAACCTCAAAATTTAGGTGAAAAATTCAAAAAACCAAGTTTTTGGTTTTTATCTATATCTTTTTCAAAAAAAATTTTTTTTTTCAACGAAATTTCGTGAAAACTTACCTTATTATGTCCCAAATACACTGTAATTTATTTGATTTAAAATATTCATGTTTTCGTCTTATTTTTACTTAATATCAAAAAAGCACCCCAATTTTCAATCGAAAATTCTGACGTCAAAATATCAGCTTTTTTCAAAAAGTTTAAAGGATTTTCCTTCATTGAAATATCTACTTTCTGATGGTGTGAAAAAAATATACATTACTATAAGGAGTGTTCTCAGAATCAACGATTTATGAAACCCACCATTAGAGTAACTCAGTCCCCACTTCTCTATGAAATAACTTACAATGGGTTGAAAACTAACCAAAAGTCACTCAGGTATATGAATTATCTCAAAACAGCAATAAATAGTCATCTAAAAATATTATTTAAACAATGATTCCACAGCTATTTCAAAATATTGTAGATGTCTTATTAAATATTAACTTTATTAACTTATTTTTTTGTTAATTATAGGTATATTTCAATTTGTAATTTTTTCGTTTATGAATGAAACAGGAAATCTTACGTTTTTTGAGTAATTAAAGAGTAAATTTTAATAAAAACCTCAAAATTGTACATAATGATTGAAAAAACATTTCGCATTTGGGTTTTTTCAATTTTTTGCATTTTCTGAGAACTTTTCTAGTAATGTATATTTTTTCACACCACCAGAAAGTAGATATTTCATGAAGAAATCATTATGTACAATTTTGAGGTTTTTTTAAAATTTACTCTTCAATTACTCAAAAAACGTAAGATTTCCTGTTTCATTCATAAACGAAAAAATTACAAATTGAAATATACTCCTATAATTAACAAAAAAATAAGTTATAAAGTTAATATTCAATAAGACATCTACATATTTTGAAAAAGCTGTGGGATCTTGTTTAAATAATATTTTTAGATGACTATTTATTGCTGTTTTGAGATAATTCATATACCTGAGTGACTTTTGGTTAGTTTTTAACCCATTGTTAAGTTATTTCATAGAGAAGTGGGGACTGAGTTACTCTAATGGTGGGTTTCATAAATCGTTGATTCTGAGAACACTCCTTATAGTAATGTATATTTTTTTCACACCATCAGAAAGTAGATATTTCAATGAAGGAAAATCCTTTAACTTTTTGAAAAAAGCTGATATTTTGACGTCAGAATTTTCGATTGAAAATTGGGGTGCTTTTTTGATATTAAGTAAAAATAAGACGAAAACATGAATATTTTAAATCAGATAAATTACAGTGTATTTGGGACATAATAAGGTAAGTTTTCACGAAATTTCGTGAAAAAAAATTTATTTTTGAAAAAGATATAAATAAAAAACCAAAAACTAGGTTTTTTAAATTTTTCACCTAAATTTTGAGGTTATGTGAAAAAATTGTCGATACAAAAGTTGTAGATCTTTTCATTACCTACAATTTTGTATTTAATTTTTTTCCATAGGACTTGTAGTTTTGCCGGAAATCAGGAAAACCATTTTCACCCTTAAAACACACCCCTCCCACTTCCCGGACTCGGATCGACCGTAATTTATTTTTCTTTCATTTTGATCATATTCCCCTCCTTTTTCAATGGGTTTCATCCTACTGCAATTTTTTTTTGTTTCAAAAATTATCGACCCTGGTCTAATAAGAAAATAAAATTCAAAGATTCAGAAAACAGATTTCACTCGAATCGGATATCTTGTTATGAAAATATAAAGATTCTTCTTTTCGATATTCCAATTGAATTTACTATGGTTTTGTTAACACTATGAGCACATGCATAAAGCTTCTTATGAGCATCTTTCATGTGGCCGCAAGAGTTCATTTCAGTTGGTTTCGTTTTGTTTAAGACATTGAGGAACAAAAATTTTCAATGGCCATATTTTATGGAGCACTCTGTACAATTTGACTGGTTAACGAACTTAACCGCGGTATTTGGAAACAGAACTCACGTTCTTCGAAAGTTATCGTGCTAACGGCCGGACGGACAGAATTGAATTTGACAACGCATTTGTCATCAGGAAATCGAACCCTATCGTTCAAGACCATTTCGGCTTATTCGAAAATAACAGACATTTGGGCATAACGATTTGGTCCTCGTTTAACTAGAACAAGCGCTCAAACATGGCGGTGGACACTTTTGTAGTACACTGAAAAACAATAGACTATAGTTTCATTTCGTTTCTGATAATCGATGTTTCAGCTGAAATTCATAAAAAAATGAATTAAGAAGAAAAATCATTCGAGAATTTTGGATATCACTTTGGGAAGAAAATAAAATCGAGAAAAGTGTTTTTGTACAACTGTCAAAAAAACTTGACTTTTCTTCATCACTATGGAAGCGTAAATGATTACTTTTTTTCACCGTTAAAAAAAGACTTTTTTCTCCAAACATCAAAAAATGTTGACATTTTTGTACTTTTTTCAGGTGCAAAAGTCATGAATTCTTCTACCATACAAAATTTGCTCGTTGCTTAGTAACACTTTAATCCTAGGATTAAAAACGCTACTTCTTGGATTAAAAGTAATTGCATTTGACGTCTACTTGACAATCAATATTCACCAACAATACCAGATATTCCTGACAACCGACTCGCTTTCGCCAAATTTATTTTAATTTTGGCTTGGTTGGAGAAAAAGTAGTATATATTATACGGACTAAAAGTGCCTATTTTTACTCGCAATTTTGCATTCGCTCTGCACTTATAATCCTTAAAATATAATATAAGTACTATTTTTCTGTGACGGGAAAAAATGAGACATTTTATATTTCTTGACAGGTCACAAAATATGACTTTTTACGAAATTACTTTTTCCCTGTCAAAAAAATGATTCTTTATGTAGCCGGGAAAAAAGTACTAACTTTTTTCCCGGGAAAAAGTTAGTTATATTTCTTTCACTATTAAATGGTCGTTTTTCCTGTCACAGAAAAAAATAGTGTGTTATACACGGGAAAAATATAAGATTTAAGCTCTCGGCTACCTCAAGCTAAAATCTAATACTTTTTTCCCTTGTATAATGAATAACTATTCTTAACGGTGAAAAAAAGTAAATACAGTTTAAAACCGTTAAAAAAGTCTTTTTTTAACGGTGAAAAAAAGTAAAGACTGTATGCATAAAAATATTATATTGGAAGCATTGTCTCAATCATTTATATTTCAAATGATGTTAAATTCACATTCCCAGTTGTACAAAAAATGTTGTTTGTATTTCGTGCTTATAAAATTCGTGTTTTCATGGCACATTTGAGTGACTTAACACTCTCATATGCCATGAAAAAAAACACTCATTTAACGCACTTAATACAAAATAATTATTTTCACAAAAATCTCAAAAATGGCTCGTTATGAATAGCCAAAAAGTTGCCTGAATAATTATAGGACAACATCAAAAAGGCTATACCCTTTCGAATTGACCGGATGAGTTGTTACGAAAATAATCAGAAAATGGCAAAACTTTTGAAAGTCGATGACTCCGAAAGTACTGGACCGATTTGGCCCATTAGGGGCGGCAATCGAAACCTGAACCTAGCCTTTAATTTCAAAGCCCTTACTTCTTCCGTTCGTGAGTTATCGTTTTCGCGTCCAGACAGAATTATTTTTGACCTCGGATTCTTCATCAGTTAGTCAAACCGAGTCACTCAAGACTACTTCACCATTTGGGGGGACGAGAGCAAGTTGTTCTTCTTGAAATGTGCGCGTGATAGTTATTTAATCAACTAGGTAATAAATGACAGCGACCAGTGGTCAAGATATTTAAACGCGCGAGCGGAGCAAATGGGTTGAAAGTTAAAGATCAATAGCCGCTAGATCAATAAACGAGTTGATTACAAGATTTTTCCGTCGTCCTCATTATGAATTGAGAATAAATTTTTAATTGAAATACATCATTATTTCACATAAGACGTACATTTGACATAATAAAATTTCTATGTTTCTATATTCCAGCATGTATAGTCCGTTC
The DNA here is from genome assembly GCA_013421045.1 of Propylea japonica. Lineage (NCBI taxonomy): Eukaryota > Metazoa > Arthropoda > Insecta > Coleoptera > Coccinellidae > Propylea > Propylea japonica. The sequence goes on along the minus strand of CM024240.1, from coordinate 111,498,336 downwards.
ACGAAAGGTTGAGCGCATAGTAGGCGCTTCCTCATTTATCTGAAGTTGGCAGTATTTACTGTCATAGAGTAAAATAAAGTCAACGTTTCCGAAAATACTCGGCCTCGTCCGACGAGCTGCGGACTATCAGAGAACTCTATGCAATATTGACAACATTGCGTATCAATCTGACAAGAAAATGAAGAACATAACCTAAAATTTTAATATACACAGTGGAATATGCCAAATTTCCATGGCCACCGACGGCTCAACCTTTCGTGAACTGACTATACCTATAATAACGTACGTTCAAAAAAATTCGTGGTCAAGTAAGCTATGGATTCTATTTTTCCTAAGAGTATATGAGGGGAAAAATAGAATCCACAGCTTACTTGACCACGAATTTTTTTGAACGCACGTTACTATTATTATTAGTATTATAAATCTATGTATTCCAGTAGAGTTTTGACATTACTCATATTGCTTCTGAATGATTTGTGTTCGGTTACCTATGAGCATTGCACATTGAAATAGCATGAATTGAACATTAAAATCTTAAATGGGTTATTAATGTTCGTACACATAAAACTAACCATAACACGATAAGCTAATAAAATTATTTCGAAAATAGCAAAATAGACTACTCTCTTCCTCGATTAATCTTCATTTATAATGTGCAATAGTTTCGTCAATATTCTTGATTAACACAAATACAGTATCTTATTTGTTTTTCAGGAGGACTCATGCTTCTGGCCATGTCCTTGGCTCTCTTGAATATGTTTATGACAGTAACAGGACAATGTCAGTATTCGCAACAGATATTATTGGGAGAGCAGTACTACATATACAATAAAGAATATCCGAAAAATTATCCGAAGGGTACTAACTGCAGATGGAGCGCTGCCAGCGAACCAGGTACGCAACTTGTGCTGTCTTGCGAAGAAATTGATATTCCAGAAGTAAGTTGGTCCCAAATATGTCATTTTTTAGATTCAAATTTGACTTTTTCAAAATCTTCAACGCATCCAGCAAGGGAAACTGTTGCGGAACAGTTTATGATATTTCATGCTCTTTCTGCTTAACGCATCGCATCGCTACCTATCTAATACGCCATTTTTGGTAGTTGCCAAAAATTATACTCACTTTTGGTAACCGTTGCGTAACAGTTCCCTCTACTGATTGCGCCTAGTATGTTTGCATCAATGTGATAAAACGTACGACGGCTTATTAGTGCCACTGCGTTGGGATAAAATAAAAATCTGTAAATTTACAGTTATAATTCATCAATTGACACATTAACCAGTGCAATCAAATCGTTGATTTTGCACAGGAATAATGACATTTCATCAATCAATGTAATCGAGGTTTTTATGAAACCCAGCTTAAATCCATATACATACTTATAAAATATATACTGCGAATGTGATAAAAAGTTTGAAGCCAACATAGTAGGCTTTCACGCTACTTGACCCGAAGGGATAATCCAAACTGCGTTACCAAATCAAATCTAAGGTTATGTTGCTGTCAAATTGAACTTAAAAATTTTGCGCTTGCGCAGTAGTGCTCATCCCCCTGGGTCATTCTTACTCCAATTTTCAGAGCATTGAATCTGTCGATTCACACTTTTAATCTGGCAATTCAAGAAGGTCCAAGTTTGAATACCCGTAATCTTTCATCTTTGTCTCTGCTCTAAAACTCATATTCGATTTGGCTTTGACAGACCATCGTAATTTAATTGAGAATTCGTAATTAAAACTAGTAGGGAAGCTCACGTAGCTAAATCCGGATTTACTCGATCGTCATGGACCCTATTGGGTTGCGAAACTTAGATGATGAAAAGAAAAAACTATCATATACAAATACTTTTTATCGGTGGGGAAGCGGCAATAGATTTTCAAAAATGTTAAAGAAATTGTTACACGGGCATACTCGAGCGCGTCAGATATTGATAATATTCATGTCGTAGTTATTTCTAAAAATGAACGCATGTTAATTAAATATAAATAAATAAAATATAAGTTTTGCCGACGATATGATAGTAATGTACGAAGATACATCTTGGGAAAATCTGAAACAGAAAGCAATAAAAGATTTGAGGATGCTAAAGAAATGGTTCGAACAAAGTAAACTCACCTTAAACCAACAGAAGACCCAATATCTAACCTTTTCATCTAATAAAGTTGGACTTCCAAATTTGGGCACCCTTCGAGTCGACGATAGGTTGGAAATAGAGAATACTAATTCAACGAAATATCTTGGTGTTTATATAGACCAACATTTGAAGTGGGATCAACATATGCATTATTTGACTAAAAAGCTAAGAGGAATTGCATACAGATTCAGGTTAATACGAAAAGATATCCAATCCACAAGACATCTCCAAATACTTTATGACGCACTTGTACAATCACAACTCTCATATGGATCATAGGATGGGGAGGTGTCTTGGATTGTCATAAAAGAAGCATAGATGTCTTGCAAAAGTATATTTTAAAAATAATTTATGGAAAGAAGTTCACATTCTCTAGTAGACAGATTACGAATTATCAAAAGCATTAGATATAAGGCAAATCTATGCAAATAAAATTATAATAAACATCAAACAGAGGAAGATAAAATTAGTCATCAAAGAACACAACTACCTGACCAGAACAAGAAAACGTCAACTGTAAAAGACAGAGGGCAGAAAAAAGAATAGGACAGAGAAGCTGCACATACCTAGCTTCTAGATTGTACCCAAACGTACCTACGGAAATAAGAGAGATAAGAAACATAAAGAAATTCAAGAAGGAAATAAAGAACTGGTTGACTTCAGAAGATAGATCTAGGATACATAAAATAATCAATTCTACATAAAGAATAACTATAATAATAATAAAAAAAAAATTAAATATGAACTAAGAAAAAGGAAAATAACCCGATTGTGACAGATATTCCCGAACGTGACTGTGAACCCGATGAAGACGAAATATATGTATACAATGGCTTGACGAGGAAAGGGGACAGAACAAGATTTTTATTGGTATTTTATAATTTGTTTTAGTTAGAGTGAAATTTATTTTAAACAACTGTAAACAGTTATTATAATAACTCACAGTTTTTTTCTAGAGTTTAAACAATCTGTAATATTTGAATAAACTCATTTCTATTCTATTCTATTCTATTCTAATCTGATTATTTCCATAATGGGGATCGTACGTGAGGGTTGAAAATGAAAAAAGAAACGATGTATATCAATTTCATAGAAATTTTAAACTGTTGTTTTGAGCATGATATCATCACCAAAAACTTGAATGGTAAATTTCCCAAAAACTACAATGGTACGATGAAAGTAAGATGAGCTACTAATTAGGCCCTAAATACATATTGCACATGGTTTCAGAATTATATGGTGCTTTTTAACTTTCCTTAACTTCCAGAAAAGTCTGTCAATTGAAACTGTAAGGATTCAATCGGTCATTTGACCGATTGAAAAGTGTTATTTGATAGGGGAAGTATGTCTATGATGGCATCCTGCTTATGATGGCACACTTCAAAGAAGTCTGTTAACATCACTGAACAACTTATATTTACTGATTTTGTACGCCAAATGGCATTTACGCTTGATATGCGTAATTACACCTTGAATACATGGCAATTTGTGACTGTTATGAAAGTTCATTTCGGTAAGTGTTGATGTATAATAGTTATTTCATTCTTTTTCGTTTTATTTGGATATTCAAAAAATCTGTGTAAAAAAATGATTATACTTTCCTTTAATCACTCTATAACATGTTTTAACTGTAAAAGTTTTCATGTTTTTGCGTCTTTTCAGTATCTTTTTCGCTTTGTTGAAAAATATATGTTACTTATGCGTATGATGGCATAGCCAGAGTGTTCCTATGATAGCATAGGGTGCCATCATAGGAAAAAATCAAGACCAAGAGACGATTCCTCCAAAGCCTGTTTCTTCGCAAGAATATATTAGAGGTATCCGAAAATAATGAAAATGGTTTCAAGTGATCATTGAAAATCATACAAAAACTCTCACCACTGCCACTGCTGTTGCAGAATCAACAGTGAACAGAGAAAGAAAATGAGGAATAGTTGGAATCTTCAATACAACCCCTGACAAAAGAAAAGAAGTTGGAAGAAGAGGAGAAGACAAAAAGAGAGAGAAGCTAGCTAGAAAGGTCAAAAGACAGATTAAGTTCGTAGAAGAAAAATAAGGAAAATGAAGAAAGACACTATGACGATGATTCAGATGCCGCTTGTTTTCATTGTTATAAGCTGTTGTCCATGTCTCGACCAAGGGAGAATTGGTTGCGTTGCCAGAAATGCGCCAGCTGGTGTCATGCCGAGTGTGCTAGTGCAAATCATATCGTATGTAAATTGTGCGTATAAAAATTATATTTCCTGTATTTTGACGATGCCAAAGAATGTTAATTCAGTTTATTTACACTTATATTTTCATTTTCATGAAATAGGACTGTTATTTTCATCAATAAAACATTTCAAATAATAATATCATTTCATTTAAGTTATATGCCATCAAAGGACATACGTGATCTTATGATGGCACCCGTGGCCAAATTTTAAAAAGTGCTATAATTCAAATTTTTAAGAATCTATATTGAAACTATGTATAAGAATGCATACTCCATAGGAGTAGCAATAAATCTGTCTATTCGATGACATAGAAAAATATTTCTTTGATGAAATATGTAAATAATTCGTTAAGGTGCCAACATGGGCACACTTCCCTAGATTTTTATTTTAAAGAAGTGGCACTGATACGCCCTCGTAAAAACACAGGATTAAATATAGAAAGTCTTTTGTTTTATTCGAATGAAGCTGTAATTTCCAATCTGCAGCTATGGCTATGCCCCTAGGATTATCTGTTCACAGGTGTACCAGAATGATTTGCGCGGTTCATAGATTTTCAGTACTGTTTAGAATTTATCACTTGTTAGTTGTTACATATTATTTCATTTATATGCATGATTGGTATAAGAGACATATTTCAAATTTTTTTGTGAAGCATTTAATTCGTGGTATAGTTGCATAAAGAATTTTAGTTCAACTGCACCCTCTCATCATCATTATTGTGATGTTGATGGATTAAGATCATTACTAATATTATTTTTCATTTATTAATTTTGTAGAGCAACAATTGCGAATATGACAAGCTGTCAGTTTCACTATCAGGAAATGCCAACTTTGCCGATGCCCATAACTACTGTGGAAAGGGTACTTTGAGCCTTGTGTCGGACGCAAACTCAATGCGAATAGGTAAGTGTTTAATGAAATATTTTTTTGTTCAACTTCAATTGGTATTTTCCAAAAATTTACGATTTGAGACCTGAATCAACGAGCTGACGAACCCTGCTGATCAACCGATCAGCAGGGCCGATCCTAGGGTGTTGCCGCCCCAAAAAAATAAAAAATATGGGCTTTAATAGCTCTCACGATATTCAAATTGCATTTATTGTTTAAAAACTTGTTGACCTCGGATTCGTCATCAGTGAGTCTAACAAAGTCGTTTGGAGCACTACCGACCCAAAAATCCAAACTACCTACAGACATTTTGGCAAAGCGATAGCTAGGAACAAGCGCTCAAAAAACTCGAAAAATTAGAAAGAAAATAAAAAAATTTCGATACTGCAACCCAAGTTAGAACCTGAGGCGGACAGGTGAAAGTTCAGCGGCCAACAAGTTACACTACCAGGGGCCTGTAACACAAACCATACAAGTGTAACAAGTCTACCAAGCAACTGAGCCGTGAAACTGTCGTAGAGAATAATGATGTTGAAGATATTGCCAATAAAAGTGGACCAATCAGTGCTCACGAAACCCCATGTATTTCAAAGCAATTCAATGGTGATTCTTCTCTAATCCAAATAATAGGAATAATAATAGAAAAATGCATTTTATACAGGAAAAAGAAGGCGAGATAGAGCAAATAATTCCAATTCGGAAAAAGTGGCTCAGGTTGAAGAACCATAAACTAAACTGGAAATTATAAAATTAGAAAAGAGCTTAAACTGCCCATGTCACAGTTCACGGCATCGTTTACCAACAATATAACGTAGATGAAATGGCTACTGCTTTTTCAATTTGTGATAGTAGATAGAAACATTCTCATTATAAGGAACATATCAGTGACGGCTCGTGCCCTCCAGATGGGGTCGGCCAGACAAAAAAAAATATATTAATAGCAATGATTTTTTTATTCGCGATTGTGAACCGTTAATTTTTTTCCGCCATCACAGCCGCGTCGTCATTGGTTTGTCCTAATAATTTAATCAATATATTAAAATGATTGAAATTGTCTAAGTTACCCATTGAAAATATCATTCGCGGTTCAAATTTTACTAACATCGAAAAATCCTCAAAAATCGTTTCCGATGTTTCATCACCGTCTCGTCAACATTTGATAGAAACATCTAATATCTATTGTCTCGTTTATTTCCCGAGAAGAGTATGTTGCACTGTCTATTTCCTCATCTCATAAATTCATTCCCTCACCGAATCAATTAAAACACTCTGTATGGTTCTTGATAAACCAAAAAATACTGAGGACGCCGAAGAATGAAATCTTCGTCTGAAGTCGAGGCGATTTAACGAGCTCCTTGAAATTCTCATAAATGTCTCTTGTGTCAATAGAAAAAGGATCATATTCAGTAGATATTTCATAATTTACAATTTTCCCTAACCTTATCGTTGAAACTTTTATTAAGTTTGGGATGAGCACTCGAGCACTGTCCGAACAAATCAAAATATTTTGTTTTCCGACTCACACAAGTCGCTGCTACTTGACACAATAACCTCCCTTACATGTGCTCGATATTTCAAATTTAACAATTAAATAAATTCGTAATGAACTTACGGAAATAGCCAAAGAATTTGAATTAAACGTGGGCACTTTGTCTCCACACTGTCAACTTACCCCTTAGGAATACTAACTAATGAATAACCCTATTCAATTCCTTATACATATGCGAAGATCGCGAAATGCGCTGCTAGATGAATTCCCTCTTCTCTGGTACGGCCTGCCGACCTAGCCGCGTATTCTAGACCTTTTGAAATCGCGATGTTCCTAAAGTTAAAAGTTAATAATATATTGATGATATTTTCATGATCAAAAAATCAATAACTACTATCGAACGGTAAGAAACCGATCTTTCCTGAAATAGTTATAATTAACTATTAATTTAATCAGCGAATAATTGGAAAGAACTGTGAAAATTAGCAACTTCTACTTCGCAGGGTAGGCCTGCCGACCGTGACTATTGGGAAGCGACCTACTATCGATGCGTTGTACCGTTCTACTGAGTGGCCGTATTCTGGACGTATGTCGTAGTATCGCTTCATTTACGTACTGCTAGTACGGCCGAGGGCTGTGGGCCGACCTTGGTGTCACAATTGTAACAATTGTGTTACATTTCAGATCCACTGTTATAGTGTACCGTAACAATTCTAAAATTTTCAGTTTTCGGTGATGTTACGAAATGTTACCATTTATAATTTTGGTTTGTTACAATTTATTGAAGGGCAAGAACAACGCTGGATGCTTTGGAATATAATATTAGGTGTCAGTGAGCCGGAAAGAAAATGTTGGGCATAATAAGTTATAATTTCCTGTTCCGAGTGGAAATATTAAATATCCAGGCAATTTGAATATCGAAATCGATCATTCAGAATAAGTTTGATGAATATCTAGAATTATTTTCTATATCCCGATTATTTTTGGGTCGGCCCGGCCGACCCTGCCGACCCTGCCGACCCCGACGAGCCGTCACTGGAACATATAATTATTTAGTTGTGATTTTTTGTTAATTTTGCAAATACATTGAAACGTTTTGATTCATAAATATATTCATATCCTAACAACAATAAAGTTAGTTTCTGACGAAATAATTTTATGTAGATTTTCTCTGGCTATGTGTGTATTTACCTATAGAGTTGAAGATATGTAAAACATTATCTACACTTGTAGGAAATTCCGTAACACAATTATACAAGTGTGAACTTAAGTTACAGAAAAAGTTTACATATGTAAAAATTTTGCCGTAATTACTAGTGCCGTACTTGTAATTACAAGATGGTTTGTGTTATGAGAAAGTTACAAGTGTAGAATATATTCTTACAATTGTAGGACTTGTAGTGCTTGTGTTACAGGCCCCGGTCGAATATATTTTGAGGTTTTATTGCCTAACAGGCACGGTTTCTGACCCTTATGACGATTACAACAGAAATCTGTATAGACATGTCAACTACATCCTCATAAACGTCATAAAACAGTGTCACAGACTATTCAAATCCGAATCATCATTACGAACTATAATATTTATCTTTCTGAAAATATTATTCTATTGTTACAATTCAGAAGAAATTCAGCTCAAATATGCGCGTCGGCGTCTTAATTCTAAATATCAAGTTTGATATTGATCGGATCAATGAGACGAAGTTCGAGTGGGAGTAGCTTCAGAAACAATTAACCGATTTTTTGTGTTCGTAGGATAGTAGGAGCATACAGACATGTAGTTAGTAGTTCCAAATCTTCCGTGAAAATTTCGAGGCCATAACACCTTCCGTTCGCTAGTTATAGCGACCAGAAATTTATCGGTTTACCACGCACAGACAAAATATACAGGGTGTTTCCTAAACATGCGGCAAAAATTCAGGGGGTTGTTCCTTGGACTATTTTAAGCATGTTTTGTCCTTTGATGATTTTTGAAAAACCTCTTTGTTTCGAAGATACAGGGCGAACAACATTTTTCATATTTTTAAAATTAATAATAGTTTAAATAAAAATGCGTACCAAGGGCGTAGCCAGGGGGGGGTTTTGGGGGTTCAAACCCCCCCCCGAAATGTTTCAGAGCTATTTTTTTATTTAATACTTGCTACAGAAAGCGACCCTCACAATTCCCGGCACCTACAAAGTCAATTGCCAAAATGTCAAAACCCCCCCCGAAATTAATTCCTGGCTACGCCCTTGATGCGTACCGCACTGTGTTTACTAAGTAGGTACAATTTATTTTTAAATTTGTTTAACAACATTCCAATTACTAAAAACGGCCAGTTTTTTTGACTCAAAATTGATAAGTTCAGATGGTAAAGGAATACAGATTAAACACGGTTTTCATTTGAATTCGTTTTGTGATGTATTAGCAAATAACATTTTATCTTTGACTATTATGAATCGCTATACAAACGCCGAGATGACTGACATGCATTTCATTTATGGACTTGCTGATGGAAATTCATTAAAAGCTAGGAGGTTGTACATTGAACGATTTCCTGGGCGTAATATTCCTGACAGAAATTGTTTCAAAATATTCATCAACGTCTGCATGAAACAGGCACATTGAAAAAAATGGGGGGACCAGGAAACCAAACACAGTAAGAACGGTGAAACTGGAAGAGAATGTGCTGGACATGATCGAAGAAGACCCTAGTACTTCTACTCGAAAAATTTCCAATACTTTGAATGTGAGTAATAAGACTGTTGGAAAATTCTTAAAGACAATTTGTTATACCCATACCATATGCAACGCGTTCAGGCACTCATTCCTACTGATTTTCCCCCACGTATTGCATTTTGTCAATGGCTTTTAACCACATTAGTTCTAATTCCTCAATTACTGACGCTGATTCTTTTTACCGATGAAGCGAATTTCTCAAGAAATGCAATAAGAAATTTTCATAACAACCATGTATGGGCCGACGAAAATCCACATGAGGTAATTGAAGATCGTTGTGGAAAATGTTTCAGTTCTTTTCACAGACATATAAAAGGATTGTTTTATAAGTCTATGGTTCTTTTATACAATTTAATCAAATAAGCGGTCGTCAAGAAAAATAAAAAATAAATTAAAGATTGTTAAATCAAAAAAGTTAGAACGGCGACCGTATTTGAGTTTTAGTTCAGTTCTGTTAGTGTATTTTCCAATACGATTTTGTATTATCAAAATAAAATACTACAATACTGCAAATAATCGCCGACCACCGTTCATTCTTCACAAAGTCTCAAAGCATATCTAGATTTTCTGATTTCTTGTTCCTGTTCTGGTTTCTTCTCTTCGTCATTTTTTCTTGTTTCTAGTTCATTTTGTGGGTTACCATTTCGCCGTTGTGCATGTTGGTCTCTCTCAATTATGCCTACTCGCAAAAACATTTCCTTTATATCTGCAGAAAATGCAATTTTTCTTTGTCTGAAACGAAGAAGTACCCCTAAAAGAGAAGCCAGTTGATCATCTCCTTTCAAAAGCATGGTGTTGAGGGATATTCCTTGAGTTACGGCTGCTGCATCCCAGACTATTCTGAATTTTCCAGGTTTATTCGGATTAAAAACAGGAAATATTGGAAGATACCAAATTTTTTCTTGTGGTTGTAGCAGTTCTTCATTTGTTAATTTTCTTATGTATTTCTTTGCTATAAAGTCTCAAATACGGAAATTATAATTTGGTTATTTCAAGCAGTTATACTCTGGATCACGAAGAAATGGCTTCAACAGCAGTTGAGGGAACCAAAAATGATAATGATCTCTGCCCTGTCTGCAGTAAACCTTATAGAGAAGAAAGGATGGTGGAATGCACCCAATGCAAAAAATGGTGTTGTTATGAATGTGTAAACGTCACGGATGACATCTCTGAAAATAAAAATTGGAAATGCCCAAAATGAAGCTGAAAATGGAATCATGAAATTCAGTTCACCAAATCATTCCCGGGAGATGGCACCGATCCATACACCAAGAATTAGTATAAGTAATTCCTCAAGAAAAAGTTCAAAATCCGTTTGCTCTTCAAGAATCAAACTGAAACTGCAGTTCATTCAAGAGGAGAGAGAACTCCTCCGAAAATAGCGCAAGTTAGCTCAGGAAGCGCGAAGACTTCTTGAAGAAGTTGATGACAGCCAAGAAGAAATTAGCGAAGAAGAAATATTAACAACGGATCCCGTTAAAAATAAGATGTTGTCTTTAAAAATTGAAGACTCTGTTCAAACACCAGATCCTACACCCATGAAAGAAACAAAATTACTGACATCAACCGAAAAATCAAAGGTTGATGGAAACTTCCTTACCGCTCAGCAATATGCAGCACGTAGAAGCACTCCAAGTGAACTTCCAATTTTCAGTGGGAATCCATATGACTGGCCATTATTTAAAAGCAGTTTCGATAGATCGACTGAATTGTGTGGTTTAGATAACAACGAAAACTTAATAAGACTACAAAAATCGTTGAAAGGTGCGGCCAAATCCAGTGTATGCAGTTTTTTGATTCTTCCTGAATGTGTTCCTCAAATAATATCAACACTGGAAATTATTTATGGAAGACCAGAGCAAATAATTGAAGCTCATATTAATCTGATTCGGAGACAACCAGCCCCGAAACCAGATAAATTGGAAACATTAGTAGAATATGCCTTGGCAGTTAAGAATTTATGTGTTTCTTTGGTAGCTGCTAAACTAAGTGAGAACCTAAACAACCCCACACTAATGCATGAATTGGTTTCCAAATTACCTTCCCAAATAAAAATTAATTGGGCAATGCACAGAAGTACCTTGAAAACATTCAAAGGATTGAGTGAATTTGCAGACTGGTTGTATGAAGTAGCAGTAAATGTCTGTACTGCTCTTCCCACACTGATCGCAAATGATCAAAATAAATTGCAAAGGAATGAGCGAACGAACATACACAACTCGTCAAGACAGGCAGAATCTCATCATTGTTGGATTTGTAAGGGAGACTGCAAATCTGTTACAACTTGTAAAGAATTTATTCAGTACCCAGTTACAAAAAAAATGGAAAGCTGTAAAAGATTTGAATTTGTGCAGACTTTGCTTGAAGAAGCACCGATTTCCATGCAAATTTCCTGTCAGATGCAAACAAAATCATTGTAATGGGAAACATCACCCAATGCTTCATAAAGACACTGTCAGGATAACTAAAGAACCAGAAAGCGTGAAAACACGAACTGAAACATCTGTTGAAACACTTGAGAATACTCCAGTGACTTTCTCGGGCGAATGTAATATTTCCAAGAACTGCAACCCTAATATACGATTCAGAATTATTCCAGTAATATTGAGAAATGGCAACAACGAAGTGAAGACATTTGCTTTCATGGATGAAGGTTCCTCTGTTACGATACTGAACGAAAATATGCTGAACAACTTGATCTTGAAGGTACACCACAAAACTTATGCCTACAATGGACTGGAGATCAGCAGCGATTTGAGAATATTACATTCGCCCGAGAAAGTCACTGGAGTATTCTCAAGTGTTTCAACAGATGTTTCAGTTTGTGTTTTCACGCTTTCTGGTTCTTTAGTTATCCTGACAGTGTCTTTATGACAGTCAAGAAGAAATTAGCGAAGAAGAAATATTAACAACGGATCCCGTTAAAAATAAGATGTTGTCTTTAAAAATTGAAGACTCTGTTCAAACACCAGATCCTGCAGTGTTTAAAATTTCTACACCAATGAAAGAAACAAAATTACTGACACCAACTGAAAAATCAAAGGTTGATGGAAACTTCCTTACCGCTCAGCAATATTCAGCACGTAGAAGCACTCCAAGTGAACTACCAATTTTCAGTGGGAATCCATATGACTGGCCATTATTTAAAAGCAGTTTCGATAGGTCGACTGAATTGTGTGGTTTAGATAACAACGAAAACTTAATAAGACTACAAAAATCGTTGAAAGGTGCGGCCAAATCCAGTGTATGCAGTTTTTTGATTCTTCCTGAATGTGTTCCTCAAATAATATCAACACTGGAAATTCTTTATGGAAGACCAGAGCAAATAATTGAAGCTCATATTAATCTTATTCAGAGACAACCAGCCCCAAAACCAGATAAATTGGAAACATTAGTAGAATATGCCTTGGCAGTTAAGAATTTATGTGTTTCTTTGGTAGCTGCTAAACTAAGTGAGTACCTCAACAACCCCACACTAATGCATGAATTGGTTTCCAAATTACCTTCCCAAATAAAAATTAATTGGGCAATGCACAGAAGTACCTTGAAAACATTCAAAGGATTGAGTGAATTTGCAGACTGGTTGTATGAAGTAGCAGTAAATGTCTGTACTGCTCTTCCCACACTGAGCACAAATGATCAAAATAAACTGCAAAGGAATGAGCGAACGAACATACAGAACTCGTCAAGACAGGCAGAATCACATCATTGTTGGATTTGTAAGGGAGACTGCAAATCTGTTACAGCTTGTAAAGAATTTATTCAGTACCCAGTTACAAAAAAATGGGAAGCTTAAAGAAGCACCGATTCCCATGCAAATATCCTGTCAGATGCACACAAAATCATTGTAATGGGAAACATCACCCAATGCTTCATAAAGACACTGTCATGATAACTAAAGAACCAGAAAGCGTGAATACACAAACTGAAACATCTGTTGATACACAAAATACTCCAGTGACTTTCTCGGGCGAATGTAATATTTCCAAGAACTGCAACCCTAATATACGATTCAGAATTATTCCAGTAATATTGAGAAATGGCAACAACGAAGTGAAGACATTTGCTTTCATGGATGAAGGTTCCTCTGTTACGTTACTGAACGAAAATATTGCTGAACAACTGATCTTGAAGGTACACCACAAAACTTATGCCTACAATGGACTAGAGATCAGCAGCGATTTGAGAATAACTCAAGAAAAGTTTCAATATCAATATCTGGTGATTTCAAGAACGCAGAGATATTCCATTATCGTACAGCAAGAACGGTGAAAAATCTTGATTTACCAAAGCAATCTGTCAATAGTAACGTGATCAAACAAAAATATCCTCATCTTCGTAATTTACCAATTCAACATTATGACAATGCGAATCCACAACTTTTAATTGGTTTAGACAACTGGGATTTGGCATTACCTCTTCGAGTGAAAGAAGGACAATTTGGGGAGCCTAGAGCAGCCAAATGCAGACTAGGATGGTCTATATTTGCATTTCAAAGAACGAGGAATGAAAATAAAAATCATAGTTTTCACATCTGTTGCTGTGAGGAAAATTTTATGAATAATCGAGATCTCTTTGAAGCTACCAAGAATTATTTCAACATAGATAATTTAGGAATCCAGCAAGTCAAATTATTTGAATCTGAAGAGATGAAACGAGCAAGTAAACTACAAAATGATACTCTCATTCAAGTTAGTAGGCAGTACAGAATTGGACTTCTTTGGAAATATGATCAGTTGAAGTTACCAGACAGTAAAACCTATGACTTTGAAACGACTGAGATGCATCCAGAATAGAATTTCAAAAAAACCCGAATTAGGCGAAAAAATGAATGCTCAATTAGATGACTTTATAGTCGAGATACAAGAAAACTCAATGGTTTCTAATTGGAGATACGTACCTACGAAACTTAATGTAACAGTTGGAAGAAGAATTTAAAAACGTTGGGGTGCTTTATTTACCTGCCTAACAACTAGAGCAATACATTTGGAAGTAGCCTATAAATTGAATGTTGATAGCTGCATACTTTGTTTCACCAATTTTATGAATCGTAGAAGTCGACCACGCCATATCTACTGTGACCGAGGAACTAATTTCATAGCCACTGAAAGAATTTTGAGAGAGGAATTACAGAATATAGATCCTCAGTTGGTTGCAAACTATTTCACCTCATATGGGTGGCGCATGGGAGCGTTTCGTTAAAGCTGTGAAGATTTCCCTCTATAGTGCCTTACCTTCCAGAAACCCAACAGACCAATTACTCTTCAGTTGTCTTGTTGCGGCTGAAAATATAGTGAATTCAAGACCACTTACATATCTACCAACAGATAGTGAGACTACAGTAGCTATAACACCGAATCATTTCCTCATTGGTTCCTCTAATGGCGACAAACCACTTGGACAAATGGATGATGATGCAACTGTTTTAAGGTATAATTATTTGTACAGGGAACACTTTGCTAATAAATGTTGACGTCGATTCGTAGCCGAATACTTACCACAACTACTTTTGAGGAAGTAGTGGCAGAAAGCAGTTATTCCAATAAAAATTGGAGATATTGTTATTATATGTGATAAACAACTACCCAGGTGCCACTGGCCAAAGGGAAAAATTATAGCAGTGAAGCCTTCAAAAGATGGCCAAGTAAGAAGTGTAACTGTACAGACTACCAATGGAATACTTGAGAGACCGGCGGTAAAAGTAGCTGTGTAACCTGTTAGAAGAACTGATGATAGTGCAAGCCATTTCCATGGAAAGCATGCACCAGGCGGGAGTGTGGAAAATGTTTCAGTTCTTTTCATAGACATATAATGGGGTTCTGGAAGGTAAGGCACTATAGAGGGAAATCTTCACAGCTTTGACGAGACGTTGACTTTGTGAAGAATGAACGGTGGTCGGCGACTATTTGCAGTATTGTAGTATTTTATTTTGATAATACAAAATCGTATTGGAAAATACACTAAAAGAACTGAACTAAAACTCAAATACGGTCGCCGTTCTAACTTTTTTGATTTAACAATCTTTCATTTATTTTTTATTTTTCTTGACGACCGCTTATTTGATTAAATTGTATAAAAGAACCATAGACTTATAAAACAATCCTTTTATATGTCTGTGAAAAGAACTGAAACATTTTCCACACTCCCGCCTGGTGCATGTTTTTCATGGAAATGGCTTGCACTATCATCAGTTCTTCTAACAGGTAACCCAGCTACTTTTACCGCCGGTCTCTCAAGTATTCCATTGGTAGTCTGTACTTACACTTCTTCCGACGCCAACATTTATTAGCAAATTGTTCCCTGTACAAATAATTATACTTTAAAACAGCTGCATCATCATCCATTTGTCCAAGTGGTTTGTCGCCATTAGAGGAACCAATGAGGAAATGATTTGGTGTTATAGCTTCTGTAGTCTCACTATCTGTTGGTTGATATGTAAGTGGTCTTGAATTCACTATATTCTCAGCAGCAACAAGACAACTGAAAAGTAATTGGTCTGTTGGGGTTCTGGAAGGTAAGGCACTATAGAGGGAAATCTTCACAGCTTTGACGAGACGCTCCCATGCGCCACCCATATGAGGTGAAAGAGGGGTGTTGAAATGGAAACTAATTTCTGGATTTACGAAATAGTTTGCAACCAACTGAGGATCTATATTCTGTAATTCCTCTCTCAAAATTCTTTCAGTGGCTATGAAATTAGTTCCTCGGTCACAGTAGACATGGCGTGGTCGACCTCTACGATTCATAAAATGGTGAAACAAAGTATGGAGCTATCAACATTCAATTTATAGGCTACTTCCAAATGTATTGCTCTAGTTGTTAGGCAGGTAAATAAAGCACCCCAACGTTTTTCAATTCTTCTTCCAACAGTTATATTAATTGGACCAAAATAATCCACTCCAGTATTTGTGAAGGGAGCAGTGAATGTTGCAAGACGGCATTCTGGTAAAGGTGCCATTTCAGGTTCTTTGGGTTGACAAAATTTCACCTTACAGTATTGACAACTATTTTTTATATTGTTGACCACTCTTCTCAATTTGGGAATGAAGAACTTTTGCCTTATTTCATTCACAACGACTTCTTGGTTCTGATGAAGAAATTTTTCATGATAGTTTTGCACAATAAGTGACGTCAGATAGCTATGTCTTGGTAAAATTATTGGTCTTTTCATACTGAATTCAATATTTTTTGTTGCCTCAATTCTCCCTTTAACTCGAAGCAAACAATTTTCATCTAAGTATGGAGGCAATTTGAACAAACTACTAAATTTTTTAACGATTGCTTGACCTGTCGTGGAAATTTTCTGTAATTGACTAATCTCTTCTGAATAAAATTGCTGTTGTGTCCAATGGATCAATTTTTTATCAGCATTCAATAGTTCTTCAGACGTGAATGTTAATGGTCCATTATTCCCAATGAACATTTTGATGAACTTCAAGTGCGGTAGAGCTGTATAACCAGATTTTAATGGTTTCCAATATTCCTTTAAGATATATTGATGTTTCCAGAAATTACCTGATGGTTATAGCAACTGAAGTTCAATAAATCTGTCATATAAATATATATAGCACCTCATTTATAAACCGAATAGTCCCAATTACTCAGAGTCCTATAATGAACTTGTGTAAATATCACTACCTCTACTTTATAGAACTTATTATCATTTTTAAATATAAGTAATTGATCAATCATCATTCGCAAGCGTTCATAGGGTGCACATGTGTGTTGAAGTGTTCACTTAATAAGTCAACAAATTTCTTCACAGTTTTGAGTGCCTAGTACCAAAACTGAACCTCCAAGGCGTGGGAAGATTGGAAAGGGTTCCTCTACCTCCTGATTGTATAATTTGGAAAGGTATCTGAGTTTATTTTACTTTTTTCACTCTTTGAATAGGTGGAAAATCAATAAACCATCTTATCTATAAAACATCTGGAATTCCTAAGATGTTGAATTCAATCTTCTTATCTGATCACACCTGATACAACGTTATCTCATCACATTGATGAGTCATCCGATGGCGAATAACACGATGTCCACTTCTGAGTACAGGGGTGCATCAAAAAATGTAGAAACAAGTAAAAAATTTTCACAAGTTTCAAAAAATTCTCAGTTCCCTAAAAAAGACCAAGCAATCATCCTGAATCATATAAATGAGTTGAATAAAGTGGATTACGCAAGAGCTGTTGCAAATATAGTAGATGCAAAAAATATTATAGCCATATCTAAGATATCTAATAACAGAATATGCGTTTATCTAAGCAGCAAAGAATTAGTTGATAAAATAACAGCAAACGATAGTCTTGAAATCCAAGGCAATGACGTAGGAGTAAGAAGATTGGTTACCCCAGCAAAACGTATAATACTCTCCAATGTTAATCTGTGCATTCCACATGATGTTCTTGAAACGGAAATACAGAGAATTGGATATAAACTCGCTTCACCTATGAACTTCTTGAGAGCAGGCATACCAGGGGAGGAATTTTCACACATCTTAAGTTTTCGCCGCCAACTATATGTATTCCCTAATGATGCTATCGAACTTCCTGATTTCATAGATATAAACTACGATGATATATCGCAACGTATTTACCTAAGTTTTGACGCAGTAACATGTTTTAACTGCAAACAGCCTGGCCATATAGCTAAAAACTGCCCCATTTCAAGCCAACCAAATACAGATACAGCTGACGATGATCTCCTCAAGACATCAAATCAACAGACAAGGGAAGAAACAATGGACTTGACAGAAACGGTCCATACACCATACCACAATAACGAAGACCCTGCTGAACTAAACCTAGATATGACACAAGAACAGCAGCCCTCTCACCACTCCAAAAGTCACAAGAGACCCCCATCCCCAATCACACCAATTACACCCAGTACACCGGACCAGAGTATCCATCAAGTGGATTTTACTAAACCAAACAAGCATAAGAGAAACAAAGTAGCTAACGAAAAAGCAACCTTCGAAGATCAAATGGAACCTATCCAGAAACTCTTAGATGCCAACAGCTCACAGTTTATTTTAAATTTCAATCAAATCTGCAGCTTCCTGCGAAACTCCTTTGGATCCAGTGACCCAGTGAGTATACCTCAAGAGTTTACGAATGATATACCAGGACTACTTGAAATGTTAGCGTCAATATACCCTCATTATACACATAGAAGTCTCAAAAATAGAATAACAAGGATACAACGGAAAATCAGAACACAGCTAAATATCCCCCAACTGACACAGCCTACAAGCTCAGACAGTGACAGCAACTTATCAGATTTCAACACCACTGTATAAGAACAATTCATCCTTCAGTGGAACGTTAATGGGTTTAAAACCCAATATGAAGAACTACAACTTATTGTTAAAAATGTGTCTCCAGATGTGATTTGCTTACAAGAGACCAACTTTAAAAACGATTATCACTTCACTCTTAAAGGATATCAGTGCTTTTACAAAAATAGAGTATCAACTCGTGCTAGCGGTGGGGTGGCCATATATGTCAAGGAGTCTTTCACATCAGCTGATATCCCCCTCACGACTAGACTAGAGGCTGTTCACGTTGAAATACAATATTACGAGAGGAAACTCAGAATTATGAACCTATACATACCAAACAGCCAAGAATATTCGTCAGCAGATCTACAAAATCTGATAACAAACAAAAAACCTCATATAATGCTTGGCGATTTCAACGCCCATAATATTATATGGGGCTCCACTACAACAGACAAAAGAGGTAATCAGCTGGAGTCTTTCATGGATAACAATAACTTCATTCTTTTGAACACTGGAATAGGTACAAGGTTCAATTCTACCACTACCGAATTCTCTGCAATTGACATTACAATGTGCGAACCAACGATAGAACACATTCTGAGTTGGGAACCCTTCGATAACTTACACGGTAGTGATCATATCCCTCTAAAATTGGAATCCAGAAAAATATTTCTAACGCACCACCACAGAGCTTTAATAAGTGGAATCTGAGTTCTGCGGACTGGACCAAGTATGCTTACTACATTGAGGCTCACATAACTTCAGTTGATCCGAAGGCAAACATCGAAGATGTCATCACTCAATTCACTATGCTCCTAAATCAAGCAGCAAACGAGTCGATTCAGAAGTTATCTTGGTCAGGTAACAGAAAACGCAGAGTTCCCTGGTGGAACGAAAGATGTAAATCAGCAACTATGGATAGCAAGCATGCTTTTTACAAACTGAAGAGATATTTTACAATAGAGAACCTTATAGAATATAAAAAATTACGAGCTAAAGCTCGCCATATAATTAAAGAAAGCAAAAATAACTCCTGGAAAAACTATGTTTCCTCTATCACTACTAGTACCAAATCATCGGAGGTATGGAGGAAAGTCAAACAATTAAGGGGCAACGCTGTATCCAATGACAATCCCTATATAATATCTGACGATAAAGTCATATCCAACAAAGAAGAAATTACGGAAAAGTTCGCAGACATCTATGAAAGTAACTCTAGCGACTCCAACTACAGGGAGGCATTTCTAGAACATAAACAAAAAGAGGAACACCAACCATATAATTGTGAAGATGATGAGGATAATCAATTGAACATATGAAGAACTAGAAGACACATTAGGACAAACCCCTGATTCCAGCCCCGGACATGATAATTTACCTTATGCTTTCCTTAGAAATTTACCGAAAATAGGAAAATCATTATTACTTGAAATATATAATAAAATCTTTCATGAAAAGGTGTTTCCAGAAACTTGGAGGGAAGCTACAATCATCCCAATTCTAAAACCGAATAAGAATAAAAACGATCCTAAATCATTCAGACCGATTTCACTAACCTGTACTATGTGCAAAATACTGGAAAGAATCATCAATAAACGTCTACAGTGGTATTTAGAAAAACACGATTTGTTATTACCATTTCAAAATGGATTCAGAAAACAAAGATCAACATTAGATAATATCGTTTATTTAGAATCCGAGATACATGAAGCATTCGCGAACAAACATCTTTTAGTTGCCGTCTTTATGGATCTACACAAAGCATTTGAAATGGTTTGGAAGCACAAAATAGTGAAGACTCTACGCAAATGGAAAATAAAAGGAAATATTCTGAGTTTCATCGAAAATTTTATGAAAGACCGTATATTCAGAGTCTGCTTGGGTGGCTATATATCAACCCCAAGGGTACAAGCGAATGGAGTCCCCCAAGGAAGCGTACTCAGCACGACACTTTTTTTAATAGCAGTCAACGACATAATGACTTTCTTCAAGTTACCTGTAAAAGCGCTGATATTTGCAGACGATCTGGCATTCTTCTCAAAAGGACCTGATATAAATCTGCTTATTAAATTTCTGCAAGAATCTTTGGACTCTCTACTTTCTTGGACTGACACAAGTGGATTCCAGTTTTCACCAGAAAAAACTCAATGCATTGTATTCACTCAAAAAAAAATACCCTATCCAATTCTCACCTTGGGAGAGAAAGAACTTCAATTTACCGACAATATTAAATACCTTGGAGTCCATTTTGATAGCAAATTGAACTGGAGGAATCACTTTGAAAGTATCAAGAAAAGTTGTAACAAGGACCTAAACTTACTGAAAATCCTGGGAAAACAACATTGGGGAGCGGACCTTAATTGTCTTCTAAGAATATATAGATGCTTAATACGAACTAAAATCGGATACGGAATATTGGCCCACTCTACAGCAAGAAAAAGTTACTTCAAATCTCTTGAGGTTATACAGAGCAAAGCTTTGCGGATCGTCGTAGGTGATTCCCTACAACCCCCACCTTCCCTCTTTGGGCCCTACTAGGTGAAATGCCTCTTAACTACAGGATACAAATAGCCTCCATCGTGTATGCAGGGAAAATACTATCTATCCCAAAACACTGCAATAATTCTATCATAAAGTCAACTCGTTTCACATCGTTATATGCTGCAAACCCGAACATAATTCCACCATTTCACGAAAGACTCAAAAAAATTGTGACGAATTTAGATTATGAAATCCCTGACATAATGAAGTCGGTTTCTTATGCAACACCTTGGACGATAAGAAACCCCAAAGTAGAACTGGAACTTTCCGAATACAACAAGAATGAAATACACTTTTCTATAATACAGAAAACATTCGCAGGATACCTAGATAAATACAAGGAAAACATCTTTTTATATACTGATGCTTCCAAAAATGGTGCCAATAACAATATTGGGCTATCAGTGGTTACCCCAACTGAAGATGTTCTGTATTGGAGAAACTTCAATATTCACTGGTGAATTGATGGCTATAAATCAAGCTCTCCTCTTTATTTTGAAAGAAAAAACCCCTGCTAGGTACTACTGTCTCTGTACTGATTCTCTATCAGCGATACGCTCCCTTCAGAAAATATATACAGACAATGCTCTGGTAAATGAAATAAATCACAAACGTCAACAAATAGAGAATCTAAGTATAAATATCACTTTCATTTACACTCCATCGCATACTGGAATTGATGGAAATACACAAGCAGACGCAGCAGCAAAATGGTCATCAAGGAATGTAGATAGAATGCTTAACGCCCAAACCAAGGAAGATCTAAGAATTACCGCAACATGTAGTGTTGAAGGTTTATGGAGATCAGAATGGCAGCAAAAAAGTACGTTCCTGAAACAGATTAAACCTAATCCACTCAAAATGATGACTCTTCCCAATAACCGCCTTGACCAAGTCAAAATATCACGATTACGACTAGGCTATACCAGGCTCACACACGCTTATAAGCTTAGCAGAGAGAATGCTCCAGTATGCACCGAATGTGATCAAACTATTACCGTCGACCATATTCTGATAGACTGCCCCAATTATGAACTCCAACGAGAACAAGCTGGTATGATGAACTCCCTACAACAGGCACTAGGAACAGAAGCTGACAAACTGGAAGCTACAATCAAATTTCTTCAATCTACAAATTGATCGAATCAATCTAGATCTTTTATTGTATCTAATAGTTCTCTTTTGTTAAATACTCTATTATATATTTTTTACATATATGTAAATGAAATGTAACTGTTCCGTAGTGCTAATGATCTGAGAAATCGAAGCACAATAAACTTTAATTAAAAAAAAAAAAAAAAGAACTTATTATTGAAAGGTATATAAATATCTCTATAATGACCATTATATTTCTTGGAGATACTCTCAGTAATCAGAGGAACCTTGATATGTTATTATTTGCTTATAATCTAATATATAAATATAAGTGCCACTTTTCGTTGTGATTTAATAACTCAACAAAGCCTTCACCGATTTGGCTAATTTTGGTCTTGAATTATTCATGGAAGTCTAGGGAAGAATTTCACGTATAGAAAATTCAAAGGAAATCTTGAAAAAGTGTAAAATCAACATTACAGGTTTTTCATTTTCAGTGCCATCTGTAGTCGTTTTCGAGTAATACGAATTCAAGGCAGTTTCCTATTTTTTCATACTCTATATAATCTTTGGTTAAATTGTCATAGATGGCGAACCTGTAAAAATATTAGAGATTTAAATTTTCAACGAATTGAAATATTAAAATTACCGACATTACACTATTAACACTTCAGTGTATAATCATCATAATGGTACATTATTGTAATAACTAATCACAGGAATCTGAAATATTTATTATTGACCGTAATTTCAGAGTTCACAGAACACTAATATACAGAGTTCGTTTTTCATCACTTCTTTCAAAGTATATATGCTTCAATAAAAATTCGAGCACAGATGGCATAGAATTATATATCAACATGTTCGCCATCAAATCCACAGAACATAAAATATATCAAATCCACTCGAATTATGGAACAAAAACAAATATAAGCATTATATGGCAGAAGATATTATTTTAAATCGTTTGCGTCATCATGCAAGAAATCCTGATTTGTCAGGGGGGTGAAACGCTAGAAGTAAAATCTACAACACGGACATACGTCTCCCCATTTATTTTGGGGGCGGAGCCAAGCAGTGACGTATGTCCGAGCTAAATCCAAGTTATGTCAAATTTAAATGGATGTGCTGCCATTTTTATTGTTTGTGTGTTGTTTTGTTTATTGTTTGAGTCGAAGGAAGTGAAAAAGTTGAGTTTCAAGTGGAATAATTGTTTAAATATTGCCAATATTAAAGTATTTGTGAGGAGATTGAAGTTATATTTTCTGTTTCTTTGATAAGCAATAAGGTTATAGTAATCATTCTCTTTTTGGATGTATCTTTGCCTTACGAATGAATCAGTGTTATTGTGTACTGTGTAGTGACTACCTATAGTGACTTAACTTGACTTTTTTAATACAAGTGTTGATTTTCTATACGTATTATATGAACAAATGCTTCAAAATTTGTCAACAATTGCTCGGAAGTTTTTCAACTGTACTCAAATTGTAAGACCTGTGGTTGATCATGAATGTTTGTTAGTTCAAAACATTCAAAAGTTATGTACTGTACAATTGAGCCTAATAAAATAATTATTTTTATAATGTATATTTTCTTTCAAATCTGCCCTTTAATTCCGAAACAATAGGAAAACCGAAAAGCAAGTAAAATAAATAAAAAAATATATAGTATCTTCTTTCTCTCTCTTTCTGGAACACAGAGCATTGTCAAAATTTGGGAAATAACCATAGAACCTCTCTCTTACAAAAAGCGACCACCCCTCAGAATCCAATCGCCCCATTTATTTTTGACGTTTCAAATATCACGCGTGTTGTAAGGGTTTAGTATAGGCAGATAGCACTTCTTATATTTTATGTTCTGTGAGATATGTGTTCTACCATTGGAAATAAAGCATTAGAACAATTGGGTATGACCGCACCAAATCGTGAGATACATCAACATGTATATGACACAATCATTCAAGCCGTTTCCAATAATGCAGGTGGATTATATTTCTTGGATGCACCTGGTGGTACAGGCAAAACTTTCGTTGTATCAAATATTTTAGCGACTATTCGATCGAAACAGAAAATTGCATTGGCACTTGCATCTTCGGGAATTGCTGCTACATTATAAGGAGGTGGTCGGACCGCACAGTCTGCATTGAAATTGCCATTGAATGTACAGGTGATTGAAACTCCAAATTGCAATATTTCGAGAAATTCTGCTATGGTTCTTCGATTAATGTCAATTATTTTATGGGATGAGTGCACAATTGCGAATAAAAAATTACTAGAAGCATTTAATCGAACAATGCAAGATTTACAGGGTAATCAACAGCTTTTTGGTGGTGCTCTGTATTGCTGTCAGGAGACTTTCGTCAAACATTGCCTGTCATTCCTACTGTTGATGAAATAAATGCCTGTTTGAAGTCATCAGTTCTTTGGATATATGTACGAAATTGACACTGAATATTGATATGCGTTTTCAACTAAATAATGATGCAACTGCCCATGAGTTTTCAAAACAATTGTTAGAAATTGGTGATGGCAAAATACAAATCGACAGTACCAACGGACTGATCACCATATTACTGGTAAATCAAAAGGAGAAGTGTGTTTGATACCGCGTATCCCTATGATTCCAACGGATATGCCATTTGAATTCAAACGGTTACAATATCCCGTGCGTTTATCATTTGCGATGTCATAAACAAGGCCCTAGGGCGAACACTTCACGTTTGTGGTGTGAATTTGAAGGAATCATGTTTTCACATGGCCCACTTTATGTTGCCTGTTCCAGAGTCGGTACTCCCAATTGTTTATTTATTCATGCTGAAAATGGAAAAACAAAAATATTGTTTATCCAAATGTTTTAGACTAACACCTACCATAGTGAGAGTACCCAATTCTTTTAATTTTTTAGTTTCTACTCTTTGCAGTCTTCATCATTTAAAAGGCATTGGCAATTGGGAATCGGACAACGTCTATCGAATGTTTTAACTCGAATGAATATAATATAGTTTTTACTCTTTGTCATAGTTGAGAAATATCATTTAATAGTATATCTTTTTGTTTATTTCTGATAAATATAATATAAACATTTACATTATGTTTTTGTAGTGGCTTTTGATGAGCAGTTCCATACATTCGAAATTAGACTAAGTAATAAATTTTATTTTTTGTTATATTTCTAAGTTTATTACTATGCCTTATACGTAGCGAAGCACGTACCGGGCAGCTAGTACCTCTATAAAACTTATGAAAAATAAGTAGGGCATATATGACTTATTGGACTTGAATCTGTCGCGAACGGCCTTATCTTCAACACTTACTGTATTTGAAACCATCGCGGAATATTTATATTATTTTACTTTAAGTATAAGAAAATGTCAGTGAATAGGCTGCTTATATGGAGTTGGAAGAAAGTGAAGATTAGCGGCGCTTTCCATAGTGAAGTGAAGCAAAATTTACAAAGAATTTTGAATTCAACCGCTGAACAGATTGAGCCTGAAAATACCCCTTCGGAAACTCATTCAAACCCTTAAACATTCCATGACATTGAACCATTAACATCAACTGGTGGACGGCATTATCAGGCGGTATTCATCAGATTTTTCATTTTGATGACATAATAAATAATAAATTTTCCTATGCAGGTTATTATTCTTCAGAATGTAATAGATAGTGATAATTTTGATAAAAATGAAAACAGAGATAGATGGTTAGTAGAACTGGAGGATGAAGATAAAAGTGCCGAATCAAAATATTCAGAAAAATTTCGCACGTTCATTCGTTCCCATGATGCGGGAACCACACATAAAGAAGGTCTTTCATTTCTTGGTTCCAAAGTTTGCACAATATTCTCATATATTTTGCCTTTGAAACTCAAAACATGTAAAATTCGCGAAAAGTTTAGGGTTAAGAATTTCGCCGGGTAGCGTCGTAGCACTCGTAGCCGTAGCGGCAACCAGTATTCCACATTGTCTAAGGTATATTATCACTCCGAGTAATCTTCGATACCATAATAAGAGCATTGGTGTGTGATTTGTAATATTTTTTAATTTAATAAGCTGTTGCAGCCTATAAAGGATTTTATTATATACATTAAACATTACAGACGGTGTATAACAGGCCGACAGAATCAGCTAACAATGGTTAAAACTTGTAATTGTTTCTTAAAACAAATCAAGTGATTTTACTAATTCCGCCATTTTAATTGGACTTATCCACGAATCAAATTTCGGAACAAAGAATAAAATCATGTTTTCATGAGAAATGTCTCATCCAATAGTCTGTTTATTATGAATTTGATGCTATTTGTTTAGTAAACCAAAGTTTGCCTCCAATCATATGAACAAAGTTCAAGTTCAAGGTCGGAACTTTTCCTTTATTTCTATTGGAATTAGTGTATTTCTTATTGTTATTGAAGCGCTTCAGTTTTTGAGGCCTACAATACACGATTTCACAATAAAAATAGTAGTCGCATAATAAATTAGGTTGAAACGATTCAAAGTTCTCACTTTAAACCATTATGCAACTTTAATGAAACAAAAATTGTTCATTGGGTTGCCAAATACTCTTTATGAACTATAGCTAGCTAATAACTTATGAATCTATTCACATATGCTGTTGTTCTTAGAAGTCTGTTTTGTATTTGCTAAATCTTTCCTCTGGTTCCTTCATCTGATGATGGATTATAAATTCATCTTCAATTTTCGGGTTTTCCGCTTTGAGTTCAATTGCTCGTTTCATCTCTTCAGATTCAAATAATTGACTTGCTGGATTCCTAAATTATCTACGTTGAAATAATTCTTGGTAGCTTCAAAGAGATCTCGATTATTCATAAATTTTTCCTCACAACAACAGATGTGAAAACTATGATTTTCATTTTCATTACTTGTTCTTTGAAATGCAAATATAGACCATCCTAGTCTGCATTTGGCTGCTATAGCTCTCCAAATTGTCCTTCCTTCACTCGAAGAGGTAATGCCAAATCCCAGTTGTCTAAACCAATTAAAAGTTGTGGATTCGCATTGTCATAATGTTGAATTGGTAAATTCCGAAGATGAGGATATTTTTGTTTGATCACGTTACTATTGACAGATTGCTTTGGTAAATTAAGATTTTTCACCGTTCTTGCTGTACGATAATGGAATATCTCTGCGTTTTCGAAATCGCCAGATACTGATATTGAAACTTTTCTTGAGTTATTCTCAAATCGCTGCTGATCTCCAGTCCATTGTAGGCATAAGTTTTGTGGTGTACCTTCAAGATCAAGTTGTTCAGCAATATTTTCGTTCAGTAACGTAACAGAGGAACCTTCATCCATGATAGCAAATGTCTTCACTTCGTTGTTGCCATTTCTCAATATTACCGGAATAATTCTGAATCGTATATTAGGGTTGCAGTTCTTGGAAATATTACATTCGCCCGAGAAAGTCACTGGAGTATTCTCAAGTGTTTCAACAGATGTTTCAGTTTGTGTTTTCACGCTTTCTGGTTCTTTAGTTATCCTGACAGTGTCTTTATGAAGCATTGGGTGATGTTTCCCATTACAATGATTTTGTTTGCATCTGACAGGAAATTTGCATGGAAATCGGTGCTTCTTCAAGCAAAATCGTTTTCAACATCAGTTCTCATTGAATGTTTGGGCTGGTATTGTGGGTGACTGCCTAATAGGGCCGATATTTTTACCAGCAAGACTTACCGGGGACGTGTATCGCAACTTTTTAGAACAAACGTTACCTCTGTTTTGGAGAAATGTACCATTGGCAATAAGACATGCAATGTGGTTTATGCACGATGGTGCACCAGCGCATTTTAGTTTGGTTGCTCGTGAGTTTTTAACATACGGAGATCGCTGGATTGGAAGAGGTGGACCTCATTTATGGCCTGCTCGTTCCCCGGACTTAAACCCCTTAGGTTATTTCCTATGGGGCCATATAAAATCATTAGTTTATACCACTCCAGTAGAAAATGTGGAAGACTTGCGAAATCGGATCATTGCTGGGTGTAACTTAATAAGAAATGATCCTGGTGTTTTTGAAAGGGTTCGGCAGTCAATGAGGAGAAGATTGGATGCTTGTATGCTGGCTAGAGGTGGTCATTTTCAACAGTTTTTGTAGGTTAAGTTAAATTTTCATGTAATTTTCCATAATAAAATGTTATTATCTAAAATTTTGTTTCCCCGGTATCTTCGAAACAAAGAGGTTTTTCAAAAATCATCAAAGGACAAAATATTCTTAGAATAGTCCAAGGAACAATCCCCTGAATTTTTGCCGCATGTTTAGGAAACACCCGTATATTTTTTCAATTTCTCATCTCGCGTTCCTCAAGAAATTTTGCAGAAAATTGCGCGTCGTTATTTTCCTTCAAAATACCGAATTTAGAAATTACCCGATGTGTGGTTTAGGAAATATAGGGGAAATAACAACATTTTTCAGATGTCAATAACGACGAAACTACTTAACAGATTTTTGAGGCGTTTGAGAGCACCCCCGGCCAAAAATTTGCAAACAAATTCCTAGGGGAACAAACAGAATCGATTCTAAAATTTAATATAGAAAGCAAAAGCTGAATGGATTTTCGGTGAACTCTACATAGAAACTATTCGTTCAACATCATAGTGGCGGCCTACAGCCACCCCTTGAATTTGGCCGCCCGCGTTCAGGCGTTCACATTACGGCAGAGATCGGCCCTGTTGATCAGTCACGGTGGACTCCCACTATTGATAAAGTCAAGGTTGCCAGGTAGCCAAATCTAATAGCTGACAGGCCAGCCAGTTTTGCCGGAAATTTATTTCCAAAAATTTTGTTAAGTTCTAATCTGTAAGATATAATATAAATTGAAGAGAACCTATGGCTATTATGTAAGTGTATTACGTGCAAACGATTGCACCGCATTTGATTATTCTTTTTGAGCGCTCGTTCTACATTGAACGAGTGCTATATCGTTTTGCCCAAATGTCTGTAATTTTCGAATTTTGAGCCGAAAATGGTCTCAAACCATAGGGTTCGACTCCCTGATGACAAATCCATGGTAAAATTGAATTCTGTCTGTGAGGCCGTCTGTCTGTGAGGCCGTCTGTCTGTGAGGCCGTCTGGCCGTTAGCACTATAACTTCCGAAGGAATTGTCCGAGAGACTTGAGATTATCAGGATGAGTTCTATTCCTTAATGCCGCGGTTGGCCATTCAAAATTTTTGTTCCTCAATATATCAGACAAAATGAAACAAATCAAAATGAAATTTTGCGGCCACATGCGAGTTGTTCCTAATAAGCAAAATTTTGTGGTCATAGTGTTAACTGAACCATAGAAAATTCAATTGGAATATTGAAAAGGAGAATCCCTATTTTTTCATACCAAGATGTCAAATTCCAATCAACTTTATTTTGTGAATGAAGATTGATATACGGAATGTTCATGCAATATTTCAAGAGGATCGCATTATCTGAAGCACAGAGAATTCAATTGGAATATTGAAAAGAAGAATCTTTCTTATATTTCCATAACAAGATATCCGATTCGAGTGAAATTAATTTCGTGTATTAAGATTTATGTATTAAATGTTCATGCCAAATTTCAAGAGTATCACATTATCTGAACCATAAAAAATTCAATTGGAATATTGAAAAGAAGAATTCCTTTATTTCCATAACAAGATATCCGATTCAAGTGAAATTTATTATGTGAATGAAGTTATATTGAATGTTAATGCAAAATTTCCAGAGGATCGCATCATCTGAACCATAGAATTTAATTTTTCAATTGACATCTTCAGTAAGAGCATTGAGTTTAGAAAATATATATATATAAATATTTTTAAACTCAATGGTAAGAGTTAAAAATACAAATCCCAATTAAAGAATGTTCGAACAGGAGTACAATAAAAGTATCTTGTAACTTCCATAGATAAATAAACTCTTTGTCTATGGTAACTTCACTCTCTTCGCGAAGGACACCGCCATTTATGCAAAGTATTTCTATACAACTGCTGAAAATTATTCGCTGTAATATCACATGAACATACTACAAAAGAAAGAAAGTAAAAAAGCACAACAAATCATATTCAACAGCAAGAAAAGGAATTACTGGATCCTCACACCTTTGAAAATTGATAATATAAAACGTAAAAAACAGTCAGTTCAAGGCAAAATTTATTCGTGGATGAAACTATTCACGATATTTTCAGAATTAATTAGCATCTGTTTGATTCCAAAGGATTTACTCCAAAAAAGTATGTTTACCTTGTAGGAAAAGCCACATTCCTGGGCTCTGTGTGGCTTGCGTCTCGACGTATCAATCTTCACAATTGCCCAGGAATTTTAGGCTATTTCTACCCGGTGAACAATATATCCACTATTTTTCAATCGATTTCATGATTATTTTAGCACTACTGATATTTTTGCGAATGTTTCCCACTAAACCTGATTTGTTTCCTGGAAAATATTCTTCGAAATGTTTGATGATAAACGCATATTTATTGTGTTATAATTGTCAATCATTTAGAGAATAGCTTTGGAAACGAAGACTCTGACAAAGTTTGCTTCCTACATACTGTAATGTATATAACAGATGTTTGTACAGATTGTGAGTCTTGCATACATCACATGGCGCAGTCGAAGCGAACATACGCGTGTGTAGAATATTGAAATCCTCTCGTGGAAAATTAATATTGAATTATAATTGTAACAATGACAAAGACACCATCCGAGATGAAATCAGAAGAAAATTCGTTGTACGTATCCATGTCAGCCAAGCCACCATCCGAAATGAAGTTAAAAGAAGATCCAGCAGTGGAATGGAAATTTTTCTACAGAAATTCAAAATTTTCATTCAAGCTACAAAAGCAGAAAGTGAATCTGAAGAATATAAAGCCGCCTTGCTGTTGAATTGCATAGGTGATAAAGCCCTCAAAATATACAACACCTTCGAGTTTGGAAATGAAAAAGAAAAAATGAAATTGAAGAATATTCTAGAAAAATTTGAGGCATACTTCATACCAAGTGTTAATGTTACATATGAAAAGTACATATTTTTCACCAGAGATATGGAAGAATCGGAAACTGTGGATGAATATGTAACTCAGTTGAAACAATTAAGTAAAAATTGTGAATTCGAAAATTTAACAGATTCTCTCATAAAGGACAGATTAGTCTTAGGCATCAAAGATAAAAACGTCAAGGACAGACTCTTGAGAACAAAAAATCTGGACTTGATAAAGGCGGTGGAAATATGTAAATCGGCAGAGATAACGAATAAACAATTGGAAATTTTATGTTCAAATCCTGGTCCAGCATGAGGAAGAGAGAAGATAATCAAGAATTAATGGAAGTGAGACGAAAAATTTTTCACATGGGTATGAAGAAGCAGGCGCCGAACACAAGGAGACAGAATGAAATATCTAATGGACAAGGACAACAACATCCCAGGAGTCGTCAAAGAAAACAGATAAGTTTCAAGTCATTTAATAGTAATAATTTTCAACAGCAAAGAAATAACAATAATGAATTTCATTGTACGAAATGTGGTACTATTCATTTCAGAGGAAATTGTAAAGCATTCGGAAAAATTTGTCGAAAATGTGGTTTGTATAATCATTTTGCTTCATTTTGTAAAAGTAAAAGTGTTAATAATATTGCAAGAAAAGAAGAACTTTATATAGGTTCGGTGGAAAATAGTACTTCATCTACAAAATCAAATTGGACAGTCGATTTAAAAATAAATAATGAAATAGTAAATTTCAAAGTAGATACAGGCGCTGATGTTAATGTTATTCCCTTCAGTTTGTATAATGCAATTTTCAAATCAAAATTAATTATGAGAGATGATACAAAATTGATAGAATATACTGGAAATCAAATTGAAATAATAGGATATATTACAGCCCCAGTTTTTTATAAAAATAACGAATTTAATGTAAAATTTTTTATAGCTAAAGGATATGGCCGTCCAATAATTGGAAAAACCACAATAGAAGACTTGGATATTGCGAGAATGGTAGCGGAAATGAGTGACACTAAGAGGTATATGATTGATTTTCATGATGTTTTCGATGGAATTGGGTGTTTACCAGGCCAATATAGAATTAAGGTAGATGAAACTGTTAAACCTTGTATCCATGCAGCTAGACGCTTTCCCCAAGGGATTTTGGTGAGATTAAAAAATAAATTAGATAATTTGGAAAAACAAAACATTATAGTTAGAGAATTCGAGCCAACTGAGTGGGTTAACTCCCTAGTAATTGTAGACAAGCCTAATGGAGATTTCAGAATATGTATTGATCCTACTGATTTGAATAGAGCAATTAAACGAGAACATTTTTCAATTCCCACTTTTACAGATATTGTTGCTAATTTAAATAATGCTAAAGTTTTTTCTGTGTTGGATACGAATAATGGATTTTGGAATATTGAATTAGATGAACATAGTTCGAAATTATGTACTTTCAACACTCCATTCGGCAGGTACAGATTTAAAAGATTACCTTTTGGTTTGGTAAGTCAGCAGAAATTTTTCAGAGAAAAATTTCACAATGTTTTGAAGGAATTCAAGGTGTCGGCATATATATATAGATGATATTCTGGTCTGGGGTGAAAATCAAAGAGAACATGATGAAAGGCTGGTCGAAGTTCTAAATAGGGCGCGTGAAAATAATATTAAATTTAATAAAGAAAAGTGTAAATTTTCAGTTTCGGAGGTGAATTACTTGGGTCATAAAATAACGAGTAATGGTATAGAGCCAGATGAAAGTAAAATTACAGTAATAAAAAATTATCCAGAACCAACGAATGTGAAAGAATTGCAAAGATTTCTCGGTATTATTAATTATTTGCATAAATTTATTCCGAATGTAGCTGAAATAACTGCCCCTTTGAGGGATTTATTAAAAAAGAATACAATTTTTGAATGGGGATGGAAACAAAAGGAAGTGTTTGATCAATTAAAGAAAATTTTGTCATCACAAACAATATTAAAATTTTATGATCCGCAGAAAATGTTGGTGTTATCTGTGGATGCTTCAAAAGATGGTTTGGGAGCGGTACTATTACAAGAAAGCAAGCCTATAGCATATGCATCGAGTTCTTTAAATAATACTCAAAAATGCTATGCTCAAATTGAAAAAGAGATGTTAGCAATAGTATATGGGGTAAAGAAATTTCATCAGTATATTTATGGTAGAAAAGTGATTGTAGAAACCGATCACAAACCGCTGATTCATATTTTCAAGAAAGCATTAATTGATTGTCCGATGCGTTTACAAAGAATGCTTTTGGATGTTCAGATGTATGATTTGGATGTTCAGTTCAGGCCTGGAAAGGAAATGTATATATCTGATGCCTTGAGTCGAATCAATGTGCAAAAGGACGATACAAACATTTTTGAACATGAGTATGAAGCACAAGTTAATTATTTGAAAAAGTTTTTTCCAATTTCACCACAATACTTAGAAAAGTTCAAAGAGGAAACTAAAAAAGATTCAACTCTTCAAGTTATTAGTCAATATATTAGGGAGGGATGGCCGAATTCTCGGGCTAAATGTAATTCTTTGTCAAAATTATATTACAATGTAAGGTCAGAATTGGTTATTATTGATGACATAATTTATAAAGGAAATTGCTTGGTTGTTCCAGAATCATTAAGAAGAGAAATGTTGAATCTAATCCATTTAAGCCACATGGGCATTGTTAAGTGTAATTTAAAAGCAAAAGAACTACTTTATTGGCCAAATATGTTTCGTGACATAGAAAATGTAGTATTATCATGTGATATTTGTCAAAAGTATTCTAGAAATAACTTCAATGAGTCACTCATACCGCATCCCATTCCCGAGTATCCATGGCAAAAAGTAGGTTGTGATTTGTTTGAAATTGATGGCAAAAAATATATGATTGTTATAGACTATTTTTCAAAATACGTTGAAATTTGTAAATTGAATTCTATTTCTTCAGAAATTGTCATTAAAAATTTGAAATGTATATTCAGTAGATTGGGCATACCACAAATATTCATGTCTGATAATGGTACACAATTCTCCAGTTTTGAATTTCAGAATTTTGCAAAAAGTTGGCAATTTGAAATATAACTTCTAGCCCAAATTATCCACGCTCTAATGGTATGGTAGAGAGAGCTATTCAAACTGTTAAGAATATAATAAAGAAAAATTCAGAGTCAGATACAGAATTAGAATTAGCTTTATTAGACTATAGAAATACTCCAATAGATGTTAACATACCTTCACCTAGTGAATTGTTTTTCAATAGGAAAACTAGGACAATTTTACCTGTTAAAAATGAATTGTTATATCCTAGAAATATAAATTTTAAGCGTCAGAGAAATCTCTTAGTGAAAAGACAAAACAAACAGAAGACATATCACGACAGGATGTCAAAAACTTTAAGAATTTTAAATAAAAATGAAAAAATATATATAAAAATGAATAATATTTGGGTAAAAGGAATTGTAATTAGGAGAATTAATTTAAGGTCTTATTTAGTTAAAATAGCAAGTACCAATTCTATAATTAGGAGAAACAGATATCATATAAAACCATACTTTGTGAACAGTTATAAATATAGATCTGACATTGATATTGATGATGAAGAAAATGAAGTTAATAATACTTCTACTTCCAATACTCAAGATATAAAGAATCCACGCAGAACTACTATTTATGATTTAAGATATGGTAGGAAAATAAGACAACCTATTTAGACAACTATTATATAACGCAAATGATTATAATTTTAATACCCGTAGTTGATAATTTTTAGATGTAAGAAATTTTGGTAATTTTTATAATAATTTCAAATTGAATTTTATTTTGTTGAAAAGGGAGATGTAATGTATATAACAGATGTTTGTACAGATTGTGAGTTCAGTATTAAATGAGACACCGAGCTAGCCACTTGTTTTTATCAAATCGAAATACATCACACATACATTTTTATATAGCGAAACATTTCGTGAAAATGTTTCAAATATCGTCCTGTAAATCTGTTGTGAAAAATCGAAAGATCTATCAAGCAGTCGAACATAAGCACACTAACTCTAGAATAAGATCTTTTTACAAGAATATTTAATTTATTTTTCAATAATAATTTTCGATTTGGTAGTTTTGATATGTCAACATTTCTTATTTCCCAGGTCTTTTCTCTTCTTATTGGAGCCCGTACACCCGAACGGGAAAATTTGTATGTACCATTACTGCTATTCGGAGCAATGTACCCACTACAACCACGAGGAGACCAGTGACTTGTGATTGTGGGTGGAAACAAGGGGTAAGTCATTGGCGGATTATCCTTAAGGCAAAGTAGGCACGTGTCTAGAGGCATAAAAAATAAATTAGCCAGTGAAAAACGTAGTATGAGAGTACTTTTTGTTAGGTTGTGTGGAAATAACAAGCGATTGCTTCAAAATAATATTTGGTATTTATTGGGATAATGAAAGGCTTTAAAAGCAACAACTTAATCTTAATTTGTCGAATCTTACAATCAGAATGACTTCAAATTCACAGAACATTGCATAGACCACAGAATATCATAGAATTGACAGATGTGCATATGCGCAGTTAAGATAAGATAGAAATGAACAACTATCTTCAGAAGTAATATCAAGTTGACAGGTATGTCATATTTACACTTTTCCAGATAAAAAATCAAATGCAATTTCATTCAAGAGATACGAGATTTTTTTTTATTATTTCCAAAATTGTTTAGACACAGATTAAGGCAGCGCAGTTCCATGATTTTCAT
This sequence comes from Propylea japonica, assembly GCA_013421045.1. Lineage (NCBI taxonomy): Eukaryota > Metazoa > Arthropoda > Insecta > Coleoptera > Coccinellidae > Propylea > Propylea japonica. Next base: position 111,462,246 of record CM024240.1, on the reverse strand, counting down.
TTCATTCATCCGGAAGAAAATCCACATTGAATTAGGAAAGCTCATTACTAGAACTAATTTTCTGTTAATGTATTGATTCAAATAATTGATGACTATTTGATTGGGCCTTTCTTCCTTCCGACTCGAGGTTAAATGGAGAGTCATATTGCCGCTTTTCGTATGAAATGTTCGCAAATTTGGTTGTGGGTCATGGTAATGAGTCTCTTTAATTTTGTTTAAATTATCCTATAAAAAAAATGAAACTGAAGGGTCCGGGCTGAATTAATCTGTGTCTATGCGATTTTGGAAGAAATCAAAGAATTTCTCAACTCTCTCAGAAGAAATTTCATTTTTTTTTCACAGAAGGTAACTCACTGTGAATTATGTCTTGATTACGAAAATAATTTCAAATTTGGAAAATAGCAATGGCATACATTTTTTTCACCAATTTTATTGGGACAAAAGTCTGTTCGGACGCCACTGGTGAAAGTTAAAAATAAATTTGAAATATGAACCATTTATTTTGATTCGTACTCATAACCTAACGAAACAAAAAAAATCGTACACGGTGTCAAAAATATTTTCGAAAAACCAATTTGTTTTCTAAATTTCAACACTCCGTATTTCAGAGAGCCATAGTTCATAGGAACTTAATCATAAACTCATCAGTTACGGAACCTTATTCTAAAACATCCTGTATGGGGGGCGCCTATACGATGTGTTTGCCTAATAGGGCGCTACCAACGTGTAATCCGTCCCTAGGGTAAGTCATTGAGAATTTCTATTTTGAAACCGTAAAAGTATTAGAAAGAGATATTATTCCTAATAATATAATATATTTTTTTCAATTCAAGACCTATAAAGAGAATTTTACTTTCTGTTAAATTTAGAGAACGTTTATTTCAAGAATATCTGTCCATTGTGTGGAACTTAAAACTTGATTTCAATGTCAATACCCGAACGTGAAACATCAAGCCAAAACCTTCTAGAAGATCATTCATAATTTTTATTGTACTGACGTTTACAAGGTGTAAACTGTAAGGTGTCCCAAGATGTTCCATACAGCCAATATCTCGACCATCAGGGTGCGTTCACAAACTTACTCTGAGAGTAGAGTAAGAGTATGGCGGAGTATGAGTAGTATGACGGAGTAAATGCAGTTGGGTCGTCGTTCAGAAACTCTACTCTGACAAATGTCATTCGCGAGACATACGTTTGGTTAAGTTAGACTTTCACATTTTTACTAGCTTTTGGTTTATTATAGACAATTAATATTATTTCTTATATTATTCAGTGCTCTTCAAAGATTGCTAATTATTCAATCAGTAGATTTTCAGAAACCAAATGGCTACCTGGTACCTACACCTTCAAGTGCTTCTTTTATCGTTTCTGAAAATCTCTAACTGGGAATATTGTCAGAATTTCAACAGATGTAAAAATAATATTCTTGATGAAATTATAATACATACATGCCTATACTCTCATTTTAAGTATCAAAGTATTCGATTTATAGCCTATTCGTTTTGAGATATTTCGTGCTCCTGAGTAACTCAAAAGCTCAAAATACGGCTTGCCATTGGTTGCGCACAAGCACTGGAACAGCTCAGGAGCTCGAAACTCTTCAAAACGAATACTATATTAGTTAGTTGAGTTTATCTCAAAATTCTTGGTTTATCGTGTGAAATATAAAATATTCACCCAAATTGAATAAAAAGGATGAATACATTTTCAAATGCGACCAACATTTTCACATTAAAGTTTCAAGAGTAATGGATATAGTGTATACCTTTATTTATTTTGAGTATTACGGGTATTACTGTCAATCCATAAAACTTCAAGATTTTCAGTTTATCGTAAGAAAATACAGATATTAACTCAAAATGGTAAACAAACGACAAAAAAAGCTTTAAAACTATAACCAGAAATATTTTTCTTGAATGAATGACAAAGAATGCATAACGCTTTAAATTCATATAACTGTCAAAGTACCGAATACTCTGCAAAAAAGCAGGGTACATGGACAGGCTAAAGTGAGTTTATGAACGCTTTGGAGCAAGCAGAGCATACTCGGAGTAAGTTTGTGAACGCAGCCCAGACATGATACAATGCAAGACTTTTTGCACTAACAATATGTCAACTAATTTTCCAAAAACCATGCCCAGAAGAGGAATTATACTCCACAACAGAATATTTGAGCCATCTTTTCATCTTTATATGAGTCTTCTCATTTATGGTCGAAACCGAGACAAGCGATATTCAGGGTGACAATTTAAAAACTCGCCAGTTATGTCGCGACCAGGATGTTTTTAAAAGAAATGCAGGTCAGTTTTATTCGGAGGGAGGACATATTTTGATCAGAATTGTAAGCCGAAATCTCCTCAACCCAAGGTGTATGAGCTTTCCCCCCTAAATTCTTACTAAGGAATAGGGGTGAGATTTACCTCACCTGAAAGATCACTCGTCCCTCTACATGAATACAATGATTTGCAAATTTTATTGATTCCTTGAAATAGTTACAGGAGGTGACAATTTGAAAACTTGCCAGGCCAATTATGTCCAATCATGCCAATGATGTTTTCAAGGAAGAAGCCAGAAAAGGTCCATTTTTAAAGGAAGGGGCTCATATTTTAAGCAAAATTGTGATCCGAAATATCCCCAAACCTAGAAACATGCCCCTCTTCGAATAAAAATTGACCTATTTCGGCATTTTCTCTGAAAATATTCTTGTCGAAACATAATTGGCATGGCAAGTTTTCAAATTGTCAGCTCCTATAACAACTTCAAGTACTTAATATTTGCAAACCATAGTATTCATGTAAAGGAATAAGTGATCTTTCAATTGAGGTACCTATAGCTCACACCCTATTCACAATTAAGAATTTAGAGGTGATAGACCCTTCATCAAGGTTTGAGGAGATTTCTTATTACAATTCTGCTTGAAATATGCCCCCCTAAAAATAGAAATTGACCTGTTCCGGCATTTTCTCTGAAAACATCCTTGTCGAGACATAATTAGCCTGGCAAGTTTTCAAATTGTCAGCTCCTATAACTACTTCAAGGACTCAATAGAAATTTGCAAACCATAGTATTCATGTGAAAGGTCAAGTGATTTTTCAATTGAGGTACCTATAGCTCATCTCCTGTTTCTTTTTAAGAATTTAGTGGTGATAGACCCCACATCAAGGGTCGAGGAGATTTCTTATTACAATTCTGCTTGAAATATGCCCCCTAAGAATAGAAATTGACCTGTTCCGGCATTTTCTCTGAAAACATCCTTGTCGAGACATAATTAGCCTGGCAAGTTTTCAAATTGTCAGCTCCTATAACTACTTCAAGGACTCAATAAAAATTTGCAAACCATAGTATTCATGTAAAGGTTCAAGTGATTTTTCAATTTAGGTACCTATAGCTCATCCCCTGTTTCTTTTAAGAATTTAGTGGTGATAGACCCTACATCAAGGGTTGAGGAGATTTCTTATTGCTATTCTGCTTGAAATATGCACCCTTAAGAATAGAAATTGACCTGTTCCGGCATTTTCTCTGAAAAACATCCTTGTCGAGACATAATTAGCCTGGCAAGTTTTCAAATTGTCAGCTCCTATAACTACTTCAAGGACTCAATAAAAATTTGCAAACCATAGTATTCATGTAAAGGGTCAAGTGATTTTTCAATTGAGGTACCTATAGCTCATCCCCTGTTTCTTTTTAAGAATTTAGTGGTGATAGACCCTACATCAAGGGTTGAGGAGATTTCTTATTGCAATTCTGCTTGAAATATGCACCCTTAAGAATAGAAATTGACCTGTTCCGGCATTTTCTCTGAAAACATCCTTGTCGAGACATAATTAGCCTGGCAAGTTTTCAAATTGTCAGCTCCTATAACTACTTCAAGGACTCAATAGAAATTTGCAAACCATAGTATTCATGTAAAAGGTCAAGTGATTTTTCAATTGAGGTACCTATAGCTCATCCCCTGTTTCTTTTTAAGAATTTAGTGGTGATAGACCCTACATCAAGGGTTGAGGAGATTTCTTATTGCAATTCTGCTTGAAATATGCACCCTTAAGAATAGAAATTGACCTGTTCCGGCATTTTCTCTGAAAACATCCTTGTCGAGACATAATTAGCCTGGCAAGTTTTCAAATTGTCAGCTCCTATAACTACTTCAAGGACTCAATAAAAATTTGCAAACCATAGTATTCATGTAAAGGTTCAAGTGATTTTTCAATTGAGGTACCTATAGCTCATCCCCTGTTCTTTTTAAGAATTTAGTGGTGATAGACCCTACATCAAGGGTTGAGGAGATTTCTTATTGCTATTCTGCTTGAAATATGCACCCTTAAGAATAGAAATTGACCTGTTCCGGCATTTTCTCTGAAAACATCCTTGTCGAGACATAATTAGCCTGGCAAGTTTTCAAATTGTCAGCTCCTATAACTACTTCAAGGACTCAATAAAAATTTGCAAACCATAGTATTCATGTAAAGGTTCAAGTGATTTTTCAATTGAGGTACCTATAGCTCATCCCCTGTTTCTTTTTAAGAATTTAGTGGTGATAGACCCTACATCAAGGGTTGAGGAGATTTCTTATTGCTATTCTGCTTGAAATATGCACCCTTAAGAATAGAAATTGACCTGTTCCGGCATTTTCTCTGAAACATCCTTGTCGAGACATAATTAGCCTGGCAAGTTTTCAAATTGTCAGCTCCTATAACTACTTCAAGGACTCAATAAAAATTTGCAAACCATAGTATTCATGTAAAGGGTCAAGTGATTTTTCAATTGAGGTACCTATAGCTCATCCCCTGTTTCTTTTTAAGAATTTAGTGGTGATAGACCCTACATCAAGGGTTGAGGAGATTTCTTATTGCAATTCTGCTTGAAATGCACCCTTAAGAATAGAAATTGACCTGTTCCGGCATTTTCTCTGAAAACATCCTTGTCGAGACATAATTAGCATGGCAAGTTTTCAAATTGTCAGCTCCTATAACTACTTCAAGGACTCAATAGAAATTTGCAAACCATAGTATTCATGTAAAAGGTCAAGTGATTTTTCAATTGAGGTACCTATAGCTCATCCCCTGTTTCTTTTAAGAATTTAGTGGTGATAGACACTACATCAAGGGTTGAGGAGATTTCTTTTTACAATTCTGCTTGAAATATGCCCCCTAAGAATAGAAATTGACCTGTTCCGGCATTTTCTCTGAAAACATCCTTGTCGAGACATAATTAGCCTGGCAAGTTTTCAAATTGTCAGCTCCTATAACTACTTCAAGGACTCAATAAAAATTTGCAAACCATAGTATTCATGTAAAGGGTCAAGTGATTTTTCAATTGAGGTACCTATAGCTCATCCCCTGTTTCTTTTTAAGAATTTAGTGGTGATAGACCCTACATCAAGGGTTGAGGAGATTTCTTATTGCTATTCTGCTTGAAATATGCACCCTTAAGAATAGAAATTGACCTGTTCCGGCATTTTCTCTGAAACATCCTTGTCGAGACATAATTAGCCTGGCAAGTTTTCAAATTGTCAGCTCCTATAACTACTTCAAGGACTCAATAAAAATTTGCAAACCATAGTATTCATGTAAAGGGTCAAGTGATTTTTCAATTGAGGTACCTATAGCTCATCCCCTGTTTCTTTTTAAGAATTTAGTGGTGATAGACCCTACATCAAGGGTTGAGGAGATTTCTTATTGCAATTCTGCTTGAAATATGCACCCTTAAGAATAGAAATTGACCTGTTCCGGCATTTTCTCTGAAAACATCCTTGTCGAGACATAATTAGCCTGGCAAGTTTTCAAATTGTCAGCTCCTATAACTACTTCAAGGACTCAATAGAAATTTGCAAACCATAGTATTCATGTAAAAGGTCAAGTGATTTTTCAATTGAGGTACCTATAGCTCATCCCCTGTTTCTTTTTAAGAATTTAGTGGTGATAGACACTACATCAAGGGTTGAGGAGATTTCTTTTTACAATTCTGCTTGAAATATGCCCCCTAAGAATAGAAATTGACCTGTTCCGGCATTTTCTCTGAAAACATCCTTGTCGAGACATAATTAGCCTGGCAAGTTTTCAAATTGTCAGCTTCTATAACTACTTCAAGGACTTAATAAAATTTGCAAACCATAGTATTCATGTAAAGGTTCAAGTGATTTTTCAATTGAGGTACCTATAGCTCATCCCCTGTTTCTTTTTAAGAATTTAGTGGTGATAGACCCTACATCAAGGGTTGAGGAGATTTCTTATTACAATTCTGCTTGAAATATGCCCCCCTAAGAATAGAAATTGACCTGTTCCGGCATTTTCTCTGAAACATCCTTGTCGAGACATAATTAGCCTGGCAAGTTTTCAAATTGTCAGCTCCTATAACTACTTCAAGGACTCAATAAAAATTTGCAAACCATAGTATTCATGTAAAGGGTCAAGTGATTTTTCAATTGAGGTACCTATAGCTCATCCCCTGTTTTTTTTTGAGAATTTAGTGGTGATAGGCCCTACATCAAGGGTTGAGGAGATTTCTTATTACAATTCTGCTTGAAATATGCCCCCCTAAGAATAGAAATTGACCTGTTCCGGCATTTTCTCTGAAAACATCCTTGTCGAGACATAATTAGCCTGGCAAGTTTTCAAATTGTCAGCTCCTATAACTACTTCAAGGACTCAATAAAAATTTGCAAACCATAGTATTCATGTAAAGGGTCAAGTGATTTTTCAATTGAGGTACCTATAGCTCATCCCCTGTTTTTTTTTGAGAATTTAGTGGTGATAGACCCTACATCAAGGGTTGAGGAGATTTCTTATTACAATTCTGCTTGAAATATGCCCCCCTAAGAATAGAAATTGACCTGTTCCGGCATTTTCTCTGAAAACATCCTTGTCGAGACATAATTAGCCTGGCAAGTTTTCAAATTGTCAGCTCCTATAACTACTTCAAGAACTCAATAAAAATTTGCAAACCATAGTATTCATGAAAAGGGTCAAGTGATTTTTCAATTGAGGTACCTATAGCTCATCTCCTCTTTCTTTTTAAGAATTTAGAGGTGATAGACCCTACATCAAGGTTTGAGGAGATTTCTTATTACAATTCTGCTTGAAATATGCCCCCCTAAGAATAGAAATTGACCTGTTCCGGCATTTTCTCTGAAAACATCCTTGTCGAGACATAATTAGCCTGGCAAGTTTTCAAATTGTCAGCTCCTATAACTACTTCAAGGACTCAATAAAAATTTGCAAACCATAGTATTCATGTAAAGGGTCAAGTGATTTTTCAATTGAGGTACCTATAGCTCATCTCCTGTTTCTTTTTAAGAATTTAGTGGTGATAGACCCTACATCAAGGGTTGAGGAGATTTCTTATTGCAATTCTGCTTGAAATATGCACCCTTAAGAATAGAAATTGACCTGTTCCGGCATTTTCTCTGAAAACATCCTTGTCGAGACATAATTAGCCTGGCAAGTTTTCAAATTGTCAGCTCCTATAACTACTTCAAGGACTCAATAAAAATTTGCAAACCATAGTATTCATGAAAAGGGTCAAGTGATTTTTCAATTGAGGTACCTATAGCTCATCCCCTGTTTCTTTTTAAGAATTTAGTGGTGATAGACACTACATCAAGGGTTGAGGAGATTTCTTTTTACAATTCTGCTTGAAATATGCCCCCTAAGAATAGAAATTGACCTGTTCCGGCATTTTCTCTGAAAACATCCTTGTCGAGACATAATTAGCCTGGCAAGTTTTCAAATTGTCAGCTCCTATAACTACTTCAAGGACTCAATAAAAATTTGCAAACCATAGTATTCATGAAAAGGGTCAAGTGATTTTTCAATGGAGGTACCTATAGCTCATCCCCTGTTTCTTTTTAAGAATTTAGTGGTGATAGACACTACATCAAGGGTTGAGGAGATTTCTTATTACAATTCTGCTTGAAATATGCCCCCTAAGAATAGAAATTGACCTGTTCCGGCATTTTCTCTGAAAACATAAACAGGGCAAAACGGGAGCAAAACGAGGGCATAAAAATTTCAAAAATCCATGAAGGTGCCCTGTTGGTGTAACGCCGCCGAGATGAGGATGTGGCAACATAGATTTTAGATCAACTTTGGAATATCATGGGTTTCACATCGTGATAGAGTCTTCTGATAATGTGGCAAGGAAGCCTCTTACGCATTTTTGAAGCCCGTTGGCATCACCTTATCCAAGAAGGAGGGACAATAAAAATGAACGGTATCATAAAAACACAAAGAAACCACAAAAAACCGTCATCGGTCATGTTTTATTTTCATTTCGTGGAAGGTTTTCTCTACATTTCAAGCTATAAAGAGATTTAATACATATAATAACCAGGGGAATATTGCACCAAATACTTAGCAAAGTGCAAAGTGAAGAGCACTTCACAGAAATCAAATGTTGAGAGAAATGTTGTGCCACATAATTAATTTTCACTTTTGAAATTTGTCAGAATGCAAAGTGCAAAGCGAAAAGTTGCAAAGTATTTTGGTGCTATAGGACACAGCTCTATCAAACACATTTTGTTCTTCCACTTTACTCCGGTCACCGGTCACTATATGCATCAAGTCAAGAGAAAGCAAATAGAATGTACTTTCGGTAGTCGTTAACAAAACTCTTACTTTTTCTGTATTGTTTTCAGATGAGAATAGTAGGGGGCCAAGAAACAGGTGTCAACGAATATCCCTTCATGGCTGCCATGGTAGATGCAGAGCTTGGTTCGTTGTATTGCGGAGCCAGCATTATTTCGGAACGTTACGCTGTCACGGCTGCTCACTGTTTGACCAGCAGAATGGTGGACAGAGTCGGATTGCTGGTTGGGGACCATAACATATCTACAGGTTCGTTGATCTGGTAGAAACATAGAATTGATGAAAGAAGTAAAAAAATGTAAGAAAAGACCTGAGCAGGTGCTTTTGAGCGCTGGATCATTGGTGGAGTATTATTATGAGATTATTACTAAATACAAGGTTAGCCTATGGTGTCGGACTTTCATAGTGCGTTGTAAAAAAAATCATTAGTTCTTCAAAAGTGTTGCTACACATTCCTATAGGTCAATAGTTCAATAAATTAATTGATCAATAAAAAATGATAAAAACCAGTTAAATTTCTTGATGATGCTAGAGCATGCACGTTCATCTATGTAAATAAGCAAAATAATCGCTATTGGTTTGACGTGAATCCGCAACATCTTCATGAACAACTCCTCCATGATGAAAAAGTCACCGTATGGTGTAGTGTTTTAATTTTTGGGATCATAGGCCATATTTTTTTGAAGGGATCAACAGAAATGTTACACTAAATTTCGACCGTTACGTTAACTTGTAATGGTTAATTTTACGGACCGAATTGCACGACTAGGACAAAATCATATTTGGTTTCAACAAGATAGGGCTTCCACACATACGACAAATTCGAGTTTCGTGGTGACATAACATGGCCAGCTAATTCCTTCGATTTGACGGCTCCTGATTTTTTTCCTGGAGATATCTGAAAGAGAAGGTACATGAAAGGCGTCCCAATACCATCTAAGAACTCAAAATACCAATTTTTGAAGAAATAAATAATATTGGAGCAGAATGGTTGGAAAGAGTTATGCAAAATTTTAGATGAGGCGATTGCAAAAATGCATAGATAATCAAGTAATCCATTTAAAGGATGTAATTCTTAAAACATAAATTACACATATCAATATTGTTATTTTTCATAATTTCGTTTCAATAAAATGTTTTTTGCTCTTATAACAGATTTGCCAAAAGAGGTGACACCAAATGCCTAGCCCAGTATAAGAGTGTAGAATCTCAGCACGATCGGAATGACATTCTGAATATTATTACAAAAATGAAATGAATGTAAAAAATCGATAACTGAAATCATCAAAATTCTATGGTTCTAATTTCAAAATTGTTTTGAAACTTTGCATGATCATTGACTTCGCCAATTCACATCCTCGAACTCGAGTTCATTTCAATCGAAAGGTATTCATGGAAATATCTGAATTTTTTATTTGATATAACGATGGATTTTTATAGTTGAATTAAAGCCAATCCCCCAAACTTGAACTGGCATTGAACATTTTACTGCAAAATTTCAGCTTGATTGAATCGACAGACTCGAAATTATTCCAAAAGTTCATAATTAAGAATAAAATGAATTCTAAGGTTCTGATGATGTGATCCTCTTGAAATGTTGCATGAACATTCAGTATATCAATCTTCATTCACAAAACTAATTTCACTCCGATCGGATATCTTGTTATGGAAATATAAGATTTTCCCTCTCAATATCTATGGTCCTGTTAACACTATGGCCACAGAATTTTACGTGAGGCTTATTAGGAGCATGTCGCATGTGGCTTCAAAATTTCATTTCGATTGGTTTCGTTTTGTCTGCGATATTGAGGAACAAAAACTTTGAATTGCCATATTTTATGGAAGACCCTATTCGATTTGGCTAGTTAACGACTTAATCGCGGCATTTGGGAACAGAACTCACCTCTTCGAAGGTTATCGTGCTTACGGCCGGCCGGACGGCCGTACGGACATAATTGAATTTGACCATGGATTCGTCAACAGGGAGTTGAAACCTATAGTTTGAAACCATTTTCGGCCCCAAATTAGGAAATTATAGACATTTTGGCAAAACGACATAGCACTCGTTTAAGCTCAAAAACTCATTCACAGATATCAAGAACATATTCTTATGAACATTTCATTTTCGTTCTAAAAGTTGAATTATGCAATTCAAGTGTTTATTGCTAGATCTTCGCAATCTATGTTTTTGTCCAATGATGAGTATAGTCCGTTCACGAAAGGTTGAGCCATCGGTTGTCCATGAAAATTTGGCATATTCCACTGTGTATATTAAAATTTTAGGTAATGTTGTTTATTTTCTTGTCAGATTGATACACAATGTTGTCAATATTGCATAGAGTTCTGTGATAACTCGGAAGCTCGTCGGACGAGGCCGGGTACATTCGGCAACGTTGACTTTATTTTACGATATGGCAGAAAATACTGCCAACTTCAGATAAATAAACAAACGCCTACTATGCGCTCAAACTTTCGTGAACGGACTATAGAATATATTTGTCAAGAAATTTGATTATTATAATCAGATCGGAGAGATTTTTTGTCTCGAATTGAACAAAGAATGAAAAAAAAATTTAGTTTAAAATATCTCAGTGGCGTATCACTTTTTAGTCAGTTTTGAGTAATTCAGATACTATGTGACTACATCTGTGAGATTATTTCAAACTGTTATAGCACTTTTTCCGAGTTCGAACTCAAAATTGAACAATTTTTGTTTATTATTGTTTTTATAACATTTTGATTGTTTCGGTCATATTTCAGCTTTTCTACAATGTTTAGTACCTAGTAGATTGCGATAATATAGTGTTGTGTCTCTCTCTGACCGTTGGGAGTGAATCAATTCAATTCAGTATGGTAGGGAACCCGCAGTACTCGCATCGAATTATTGAATGTGCCGTATTCTGGACAAGTGATCTTTCAAAACGTATGCGGACTTTATTGGGAGAGTCCCTCTTTAACCTGCAAAAATGCACAACGCGCAATGAAGTTCGTTTTCACTTTGAAAGATCACTTGTCGAGAATACGGCACCTGGCACCTCGTTATACTCGATTCAAGTACTTTCGGTTGCCTACCATACTGCTTGATTAAGCCACCTTTAAGGATGAGAGAGAAACAACACTACGTTATTGCAATCGGTCATCTTTATTATGTTAGTCAAGCAGCACGAGAATCTCTCGAGTCTGTTCAACTGGACGGAAAAATTCTCTGTCTGATGCATTGTATAATCCATATCTTTCCGATTTGAATAACCAAACCTGTTTTATATACTATATCTTTCCAACTTTTGTGCGAATTCAAATAATTATGTACTGAAATTACTAATTATTAATTTTTCCAAATCTTTTTCAGGTGCCGATACACCGTACGCTAAGATTTATATTCTGCAACGATTCCTAATTCACCCTGAGTTCAACCCTACAACCCAGGACAACGACATAGCATTAGTAAAAACAACCTATAGTATAGAATTCAGTCTTTACGTTGGCCCGGTTTGTTTACCTTTCAGATACAGTTCTGACGATTTAACGGGTCTGCCAGTGACAGCCCTAGGTGAGTAAATATTTCATAACCACCAGTGTTATTGACATTAACAAGGGGACACTGAGTATTGATGTCATCTGTTGAGACAGAATTAGGTGGAGGAGTGAATTAATTATTATCTCTATATGAAGCAGACTGCCAGTGTTAGCTTGAAATGAAGAGGATAAACTAAGGCCGTCTACTCACGTACCGGGTGTCCTAAATTCATTGTCTACTGGGAGTATCTCAGAAACCCGATGAGCTTGAACAAAATGTAATAAAGAAGAATTAATAACTTCGATGAATTCTACTGGAAAAAGTATAATATTTCAGTTTCATGTTTATAACTTTAGTAATAAAGAAGTTATGAGAACTTTTCATTTGACGCCATTTTCCAATTTTCTCTAAAAGCTCGAAAACGGTTTGACTTAGAAGGTTGCGGTTTTAACCAAATGAATTCTCTCAAATATCAAGCCAGAAAATATCCCACTCATTTTGTTCGAGCTCATCTGAGATCCCCTCACAAGACAACGAATTTAGGACATCCGGTACAGTTAAAATTGTCAATCAAACTGTACGTGAGTAGGTATCTCAGCCTCAGTTCAACTCAATTTTTCTAACTGTTCAGTTTAACTGAGAGAAATGGAATTCTTCATATGTTAAACTGAAAGAACTACCTGCAATGACAGTATGTGGGGTTTCGACTGTGCATTTCTCAGTTCAGTGTATGTCTAGAAAGAAAGCGTATCACAATGTCACGTTTTACTTTCCTATAAACGGCATTATAAACATCTCAGGGTAGCAGTTAATTTTTTATTTGGAGATATTGATGTTCTCATTACTGTCATTTTTTCATAATCGAAGGAGAAATCAACGTAATCAGTAATTTTTGGTACACTGAATGAGTCACGAGCAAGTATGTAATTGAAAAAATCCAATGGATCTTCCCCAACTCTCTTAAAAAGTTCATATGTGAAGAAAAATTCCGTTTATGCAGCCACTTTTTGCATCACTGTTGATGCCTCTTCTTTTTTATTCTTGGTAAAACTACTTCGCGAGGGTTACTCGCGAAAATGGGCGACCCGCCAATTTTCCAGAGATAACTATGTCGTTCGTACCTCCGACTGCACAGTCAGCATTTGCTATAATTGTGATGGATTATGTGAAGAAAAATAAAAAAAAAAACAAAGAAAAACATCGATCGTGGACCAGAGAAATATTTCGTCGGCAATTACAAACTTAAAATCAGCTGCTAAGGGATTTAGTAGCGTAACCCATCGTTTTCCTCTTGGCTTCGAGAATATTGACAGGTTGTTAAATTTTTACATCCCCTCTTGTTATGAAATGCTTTACCTATGGAATCACACAACAATCGGTTGGCTGTTTTAGACGAATTCACTCGTCTTGATCAATTTTTACGTTTCCACAACGCGAAAATAATTTTGCGAGTCTCTTTGATTCGCTGTGAAAAATTGACTGTCATCGGCTCGCAGAAAAACTGCCTCGCTCAAAAAATTTTCTGGCGCGAAAGCGGTATCCAGTACGCACATTTTGTTTCGCAAACAGTTGCGCGAGTTAATTTCGAGCAGTGGAATAGCACCCTGACATTCCGCGGTGCAGCAAACAAGATGAGATCAACGTCATAATCTGGTTAGGAAACTACGCGAAGTTCTACAATTTGCATGAAAGTGACGCACAGATTGTTTGCCAAAAGTTGTGTAGACTTTGCAGATTAGCCGTGCAATTTCAGTATCCAAAGTAGCTACTCGGATTGTATACTTACTCTTACTGTACACAGGGTGTCTACTTTTAAAGTGGACAAACTTCGAGGGTTGATTATACAAGTGATTTGCAACAAAAAATGTCATATAACACATGGTCGAAATGGTCGATTTTACATTTCTTGATTTCACGAAAAATTTCAAGTTTTCTGTTTAAAAAAAATCATTATTCAGTTTTTCTTGTAGTCTCATCAAATTTGACCGCATATTCGGAAAGGGCAATAAATTTGCTACAAGATGAAAAAACCTGTGTGCAGAAAACACTCTTATTGCAGGCGTGGTAAGGAGAAGAATATCACGATTATGAAATTAACAAAATCAGTCAAATTTTTCCAATGGTTTCTTCAATGAAATATTAATAATTATGCGCACGCTTTCTGTTCAGTAAAAAAGACCTCATTTAGTATATGACATCAACTTTTGTGCTAGCTGCTCATTCTCCGCTATATCATGGCTAACCTGAAAGCTAAATTTTACAAGTTTTTCCGAAGAAGGTGTCTGATATAGACACCGAATCGTTTCATTATCCTTTTCATTTATAGACATAAAAATCCAAAGGCGTAAGATCGGTGCTTTTCGGTGGCCATCTGACCGTATCTTTCACCCAATTGTATTGCAATATATTCATTAAATAGATCTTGACATTACGTATATTATGTGCTGGACAGCCATTAATTTGAAACTAGACATTTTATCTGTTAGACAGGTGCATTTCATCGAATATGTCTGTCAAGTTGCTCTGGATTAATCTGATGAATTCTTCAGTGTCAAATTGATCGGCAAGTATAACTGGTCCGAAAAGTTCTCTTCTCATGACTGCCAACCTCATGTTAACTCATGGTTGTTTCATAAATTAATCACACCCCCCATTCTCCTGAATTATTCTGGTACCACCTACAAAATGTAATTTGGTCTCAGATAACAGATAAATTGATGATTTTCATAAAATTACACTAAGATTCAATCACGAAGAGCTTCAAAATAGAGCTTTTTCGTTGTTATCAGGTTAGCCAAGATATTATAGCGGAGAATGAGCAGCTAGCATAAAAGTTGATATGTCATTCGAAAGTACACTAACTGAGGTATTTTTACTGAAGATAAAGCGTGTGCATAATTATTAATATTTCATCAAAAAAACCATTGGAAAAATAGGACTGATTTTGTTAATTTCATAATCGTGATATTCTTCTCCTTGCCACACCTGCAATAAGAGAGTTTTCTTTCGTCTTGTAGCAAATTTATTGCCCTTTCCGAATATGGGGTCAAATTAGATGATACTACAATTAAAAATGGATAATGATCTTTTCAGTGGAAAAACTTGAAAGTTTTCGCGAAATCAAGAAATGTTAAATTGAAGAATAATCGTAAAAATTTCGACCATGTGTTATATGACTTTTTTGTTGCAAATCACTTGTATTATCACCCCTCGAAGTTTATCCACTTTGAAAGTAGACACCTTGTATAAAGGAAATCTGATCACAGGAAAAGATACAGTCAAAATGCAACGACCAATTTGTATATAGTCGACGTTTCGTTCTTATATTTGGTTTTTCTATTCTAACACAGAGATTGAGGACCGGGTTGTCATGGTATATGAACACTTCGAAAGTATTCTATTCCTCACTATTCATACATAATATTACAGATGTGGTTTTTTTGAGGAGTGACAACGAGGGAACAGGTCTTCCCTCTGAAGCAAAAGTCTTAGCACTACCTTCCTACTCAAGTAGGAATTTTTAGTCAGAGGAAAGTTTCAAATAACAACATCAGAGTTCACCCAAACCGTGATTCTCATCATTAATAGATGGAGTCAGGAGGAGGGCTTTAACGTCAGTTCCACGAAATCCAATAACAAAGCTCCAAACTGAATTTCTGGCATCGACCTGGGCGCATCTGTGCCCAGGTCGAGGCAGTACAAGGAAGCCAGAATTTGCATTGCCTCTGATGTCAGATGAGGCACTGAGGTAACTGATGACCATTGTTTGTAAATCAAGGATTTGGAGCTGTTAACAAGCCTCACATAAAATGCGAAACACAAAAGGCAAATTTTTATTTAAGTACCACCACAACATCGAGGAAAAAGAAGGAGACGTGCACCCTTGTTGGGTGACACTAATAACACTAATTACGGCGGAGGTTGATGATTTGAAATGAAGAGAGAAGCACTCTCTTTGAATTAACATTTCAAGTCACAAAAAAAAACACATAAAGACTTATTATTCACTCAAATAAGAAAGCTCAACAGCTTTATTTTTGTCGAAAAACGAGTTAGTGCTGCCTAATGGGTCCCCACATGTCATTGTTTGGTGTAGGTGATGTGGATCGGCCACAGAAAAACCACCGAGCACATATTCTACCAAAAAATATGCGTTGGCTCAAATTAGACTTACTCTTGGGTGGTACGACACTAAAGTCAGACAAACAGAGAGAAGTCTTCTATGAAATAATCAAATTTGCGCAGTTGGTTATCTTCCTGGGCGGATAACCTCATTAGTCGCTGTGAAGAAAGGTGGTTACCTTGCCGATCAAAAACCATCTTATTTAATATCATCTATCTCGAAGTTTTCAGCACTTTAGATACCCCTAATTCTTGATTCCCTATTTATTGTTATATCACATGTCTTCAGTTGAACGTGATATCAATTTACAGGTTGGGGTTCCGAAGAATTCTCAGGTCCACGATCAGATGTGCTTCAGGAAGTCACTCTATACGTTATCAGTAACAGCCAATGTGCCAATACAGAAAAGAATATAACAGACAGACAGATATGTACATACACACCCAACAAGGACTCTTGCCAGAGTGATTCGGGTGGTCCTTTGGTTTGGATGGTTAATAGTATAAGAAGACTCCAGCTGGTTGGTGTAATATCCTTTGGTCTGGGTTGTGCCACAAAGAGACCTTCTGTGAATGCAAGAGTTACTTCATTTCTTCTTGGATAATTAGCAAAACCACAGGTAGGTAGAAATAGTTATTTAATCAACTAGGTTCTTAAAGACAGCGACTAATGGGGCCCACTCACTAGGAAGGAAGAATGCGCAGTTAAGTCTCTGCATGTTTGCGGTAACGCAAACGTGTGCATTCATATTGCCCAACACATACACTTTTGCGTGTTGGTTTGGATGTGCGACAAGCGTGAGATGACGTCGAAAAAAGACCTGATGTTAATGGCAGTGGCGTGGTTGTTATTTAGGAAAAAATGTCCAAGGTATAAATATCGAACCCGACACTGTGTTGCTAAACATATGAAACGTGCAGAGACTTGTTGCCCATACACGGTCGTTTTTGGTCATTCTTCCCGTACGGGGAAGAATGCACACGCCACACGACGGAGATGAATGCGCATTCCAAATCTACGCCATACACACACACTTTTAACTGTACCACGCGCATTCAAGTCTTCGCGCTTCCCTCTTAGTGAGTGGGCCCTTTAATGTTCAAGATATTTTAATGCGTGAGCGGAGCGAACGCGTTAATAGTTCGAGACCATTAGTCGCTAGATTAATACCCGTGTTGGTTACAAGATTTTTCCGACGATCTCAACATGGATAGTGTATAAATTCTTGATTGAAATACATTCTCATTTTACACAAGACATACATTTGACAAAATGGAGTTTCTAGTTTCCAGTAGAGTTTTGACATTTCTCGTAGTGCTTCTGAATAGTTTGTGTACGGTTGCCATGAGGATTGCCATTAAAATGGCTAAAACATTGAGCATTAAAATGGGTCATTAATGCTCAATTTCGTACACTTTAAAATCACCTTTTATTTCGAGGTCGGCGGAAAAGATCTTTAAGCATGAGCTGATGGATAATGTCTTAAAGTCTTGTTGGATGTGCGCTAATTTATTGAGTCTTAATATTCAGAAAACAAAATTTATGACACATTCTTCCACAAACAAAGGCCATCCCTCGCAGAATATTTTTGCGGATTCATAATTGTGATTGTAGTACGATCTCTCCTGTTCTTGTCTAGTTATTTACAGAACAGATAAAGGGTTTTCCACTACGAGGTGTTATTTTGATATTCAAAGAAAAATGCTATTTTTCAATATAAATGATCGGATGTTCATTTCACTATGAATAGGAAGCTATGCCGTTGATATTGGAAAATAACATCAGGCAAATGACCACCACAACCATGCTTACAGGACCATATCCTTTTAATGAAATTTTTCATAACCAAATCGCAAAGTGGCTGCCCTATGTCCTTGATAGCCTCACGAATTTCATCTTTGAGGTCTTGAATCGACGCTCTTTCACGTGGCCCCAAAGGAAGAAGTCCAAGGTGTTAAATCACAAGATCTCGGTGGCTAATTGTGATCACCTCTTCGACAGATAACACGGTCGGGAAACTTTTCCCGCAAAAGATCAATGGTTTCGTTGCTCGTGTGGCACGTAGCGCCGTCTTGTTGAAAGTTAACGTTGTCCAGATCAATACTATCCAATTTCGGCCAAAAAAAGATGACGAGGAATGGACAAAGCTGGGTTTTCTTCAACACTTTCAGCTACAGCAGCAATATTCTCGGCTGTTCTTGATCGACGTGCACGGATTTAATTCTTCACATCACTAACTTGTTCCAACAGCTCGAATTTTCCCACCAATTTCTTTATTACGATCCGACAAGGTGCTTCACGACGACCCGAAAATGTTCGAGTTTTACGAACCGTCTCTGCAAATTTTCACCATTTTTATAGTGAATTTAAATAATTTCAATGCATTCTTGAAGCGTGGATCGTTCCATTTGCATTAATGGTGTAGTTTCTACTTGTCAAATGTCAAAAACGACAACTTCAAACGTGACATCTACCGAAAGCTATTAAAAATAACACCTGTTATTAGAAAACCCTTTAGCTACTGTCTTAAATTATGTTTTTAGTTGCTATGATTCATTATCGTGTAATTGCTGAATCTGGACGTTACTTTAGTGAGCATTGTATGTTTCATTTTGAGTAAGGTTTATCAATTGTATATTACTCATGAATTCATAAGAACTCAGATCAAAGTCAACATTGAATTCATTTGTAAGATTTTTTGTGTGAAATTATGACTGATGTTAATTTTTTTCAGATACGAATTACTGCATACGATAGGCATCTGTGCCATACAGCTTCATCGTGTCAACCACTGGACTAGAATCAAGTTTCCTGTTGTTTCATGGTTGCAGAACCTTTTTTGTTTGAACGTATGAATGGTTTTAATTTATTCATGATTATATTTCGAGGCTTTATTATTTATTATTTATTTCCTGTTTGTCTTGTCTGCACTTCAAGAGACCTCAAATTTGTGATTAGTATTACTTATTTTATTTTCTCAAATGATGTAACGATTTTATTTTGGATTAAAAGTATGTGATAAACACAAATAAATTCTAACCTTACGCCTTTCCAGTCAATACTGAATAAAAATGGGATAGATTGATCAGAAGTTATTCAAAATAAATTCATGTATTTTAATTGTACCGGGTGTTCCAGTAAGATTGGCATTTCGTTCAAGGAACCGTCAATTGAGAAAAACTAAAATTGAAAGTCACTTACGGTTTGACCGGAATCGATAATGATTCTGTATTTCATATAACACCTTGTATATATTTGGCAATTTTTGATTTCTACTCGAAATAACCTTTTCAACGATGTATTACACTTTGTATTTTACTTTTGATTCCATGGAAAAAAAGTCAATTGAAAGTTCAATTTGGAAGAATTTGACTTCAGTAATAATTGGTAATCCATGGAAACGTGTGAATACATTATCTTTCGTAACTTTGACAATTCTCAATATAGTTGTGTGCGTGTCAAAGTAACCAATAATGAATAATAAATAATAATGAACAACCGTGAAAATGAAATTTCAATTGATGTTTTCTCAATTGAATCAAAAGTGAAATACAAAGTGTGATACATCGTTGGAAAGTTAATTTTGACTAAAAATCAAAAATTGTCAAAAATAAAGATGTTGTTATGTGAAATGAAAAAATCGGTGTCACTTCCGGTCAACCAGAGGTGACTTTCAATTTTTCGTTTTCCTAAGGGGCCATCCATAAAGTACGTCACACGTAAAGGGGGAGGGAGGGGGTCGACAAAGTGTGACATGGTGTGACAAGGGGTGGGAGGGGTTTCGTGACATCACATTTCAAAATCTAGAGGTACTAATCGCGTAATTTGAAATATTAATTAAACTAAAAAATATGTCCAACTCTATCTTTAGGGCAATACAGTTTAAATTGTTTTTTTGACAAGTTCATAGTCGCTTCTGACACGTGCCGATCGCCGACGAGCCCTTTGACTAATGCCGCTGAACGCACCGCATCTCGCGTAGGTAATGTTTTTGTTTCAATTTTTCATTCGACAATTTGTTTTCGCTGAGTGAACGACGTCGTTTTTTAGTTGTGCTATTTTGTGGATATAAACATACACTACTGGAAAAAATTAAAGGATCAGAAAAAAATTCCAAATTTTTTGGCAAGAAAATGGTCGTACAAGGAATTTAAAAAAAGGAAATTGTAGCTCCAAGTGTCTAGGTTTTGGATTAGAACTTAAAAAATTTTTTTAGTTTCAGTGGTTTCCGAGTAATGATAGAAAAATCAGCAACAAAAAAATTCTCAAAATTTTACCACTAATTTTTTTCTTGTCTACGAGCATGGAAATTTTATTTTTGCATAATCGTTATAATGATGGGATACTTCGTTAATTCAGCTTTAATTTATTTTTTTATCGACCTCAATACGTCCACTTCTCGCCGAAATATCGGTCTTCAAATTTAAAGGATCCATTAACATGGCTGAACGTTTGAGAGCCGTTATTGAAAACAGGGGTGGCAATACCCGTTATTAAATCAATAAAAATTTTATTTTATTTATTTTTTTTTTTTGAAATTTATGTACTATCTGCAAAAAAATGTGGAAAGCTCGAGAAAATTCTTTTTGCTTTTTTGAAGATTATGAGCTTCTCAGAGCAAAAAACGTGATCCTCATTTTTTTTCAAAATTCAATCCTGTCTAACAAAAAAACGGCTCTTGGATTAAGTTGGCTCTTCGTTAAGGTTTTTATCGACAACTGTGAAAGTCACACTTAACAGTATTGGTTTCCTCAACATTTTCGATCCAGCGGTAGATTTTCCAAGAAAGCACCAAAAGCCCTTCTTTTGTTAAATTTTTATATTGATGTGACATGAAGAAAAAAAATTCTATGAATAAGCAATGGTTGTTCAATAATGGGAGTTCAATAAGGTCTTGAAACCGGCTCCTTCAATTTTCTGTCTGTGCGATCATTGGTTGCTGAGAAATCGATATCAAAGACAAATGGATCCTTTTCCATTTGAAGACCGATATCTCGGCGAGAAGTGGACGTATTGAGGTCAATAAAACATAAACTAAAGCTGAATTAACAGAGTATCTCATCATTATATAACGATTACTAAAAAATAAAATTTCCACGCTCGTAGACAAGAAAAAATAGGTGTAAAATTTTGAGAATTTTTTTGTTGCTGATTCATTCATTACTCGAAAACCACTGAAACTTAAAATTTTTGAAGTTCTAATCCAAGAACTAGACACTTGGAGCTACAACTTCCTCTTTTTAAATTCCTTGTACGACCATTCCTCCCAAAGTTACGGAATGTTGAAAATTGACTCATGAAATTAGTGTGACGTACTTTATGGATGGCCCCTAAGATAGGGATTCCTTGAAGGAGTAACAGAACATTTATTTTAAAATTAGTATCTTCCGAAACGGCTGGAACAGGCTTGCTGGGATACCAGGTATACAAGGCGAGTCTTTGACTTGTACAATTTTTATTTTAACCGTAGATTCCTTAGGACGAAAGGAACTGTTGGGACACTTTTTTCCTTTACTAATTCTTCTTAATCGGAATTTATTGTTTATAATCTGGCATACCGAACCTAATCAATATTTTTCCTGCAAACTTCCGTGTGAAACCCTCGATAATACGAATCAATTAAGAAGGCCCGCTGTTCTATTTCTTCGATTTCCAAGGGATAACTAACTTCTTCTACATATAACTCTGAACCCTCTTTCAGACGAAAGTCTCTATAAACCACTATCGATTTGTTCTGCAACTTACTGACGTAGGTACATGAATTCGATGAGCACCATGAATTACCATCTCTAATTATCTACCCATTTTCACTATCAACACCATTTCCATGCCTCTTCTCTCCCTGTTTCCTTGCCATCTCCTTTCTATTATTAGGAGTGCACCAACATGAACAAGAACCTAAAAGCTTCATCTTCAGGGCATTTATCTTTTATTTTTCTACTTTCCAAAGAGTGATGAATACGTCAAGAAGTGTTTCAGCACATAGGAGAATGCAACTGAGAAAGTTTAGTTTCTGAGCTTGTGCATGTCAAAGGAGTAACATGCCATTTCTTCTGCGAGCATCAAGAACGAGGAAGGTTCCTAGTCAGCTCCTTCCATTTCATTTCGAGGATGAATTCCGACTAAACATCATACACAAAATTATTATTATAACTTGACTACATCTAATCAATATTCCTACAGCAAACTTTCGTGAGAAACCCTCAACAATACGAATCAATTAGGAAGGCACGATGTTCTTTTTTTCGATTTTCAAGGGTGAACCCCAACTTCTTCTGCATATAGGTACCTCTTCTGCATGAACCCTCTTTCAGACCAAGGTCTCCATAAACCACTATCGATTTATCCTGCCACCTACTGACTCACATAAATTCGATGATCCCCATGAATTTGTATCTCTAATTATCTACCCATTTTCACTGCCAACACCATTTCCATTCCTCTTTTCTAATTGCTTCCTTTGCCATCTTCTTTCTATTATTAGGAGTGCACCAACATGAACAAGAACCTAAAAGCTTCATCTTCAGGGTCTTTTTGTTTTAATTTTTCTATTTTGCAAAGAGTGATGAATACATCAAAAAGTGTTTCAGCACATAAGAGAATGCTTGTGCATGTCAAAGGACTAACATGTCATTTCTTCTGCGAACATCAAGAACGAGGAAGGTTCCTAGTCAGCTCCTTCTATTTACTTTCGAGGATGAATTCCGACTCTACATCATCCACAAAATTATTATTATAACCTGTCATACCACATCTAATCAATATTCCTTCTGCAAAGTTTCGTGGTAAACGCTCGACAATACGAATCATTTCCATCTCTAATTATCTGCTTTTCACTGCCAACACCATTTTCCAGCCTCTTTTCTCCTTGCTTCCCTTGCCATCTTCTTTCTATTACTATATTACTAGGAGTGCACCAGCATGAACAAGAGCATAAAAGCTTCATCTTCAGGGCCTTTTCTACTTTGCAAAGATTGATGAATACGTCAAGAAGTGTTTCAGCACATAGGAGAATGCAACTGAGAAAGGTTAGTTTTTGAGCTTGTGCATGTCAAAGGACTAACATGTCATTTCTTCTGCGAACATCAAGAACGAGGAAGGTTCCTAGTCGGGCTCCTTCCATTTCATTTCAAGGATAAATTCCGACTATACATCATCCACAAAATTATTATTATAACCTGACATACCACATCTAATCAATATTCCTATTGCAAACTTTCGTGAGAAACTCAACAATACGAATCAATTAGGCCCGCTGTTTATTTTCTTCGAATTTCAAGGGTCATTCCAACTTCTTCTGCATATAACTCTGAACCCTCTTTCAGACCAAAGTCCCTATAAACTACAATCGATTTGTTCTGCCTCCTATTAACGTACATGAAGTACCTACGTTAGTTTTTGAGCTTGTGCATGTCAAAGGACTAAAATGTCATTTTCTGTGAACATCAAGAACGAGGAAGGTTCCTAGTCGGGCTCCTTCCATTTCATTTCAAGGATAAATTCCGACTATACATCATCCACAAAATTATTATTATAACCTGACATACCACATCTAATCAATATTCCTATTGCAAACTTTCGTGAGAAACTCAACAATACGAATCAATTAGGCCCCGCTGTTTATTTTCTTCGAATTTCAAGGGTCATTCCAACTTCTTCTGCATATAACTCTGAACCCTCTTTCAGACCAAAGTCCCTATAAACTACAATCGATTTGTTCTGCCTCCTATTAACGTACATGAAGTACGTTAGTTTTTGAGCTTGTGCATGTCAAGGACTAAAATGTCATTTTCTGTGAACATCAAGAACGAGGAAGGTTCCTAGTCGGGCTCCTTCCATTTCATTTCAAGGATAAATTCCGACTATACATCATCCACAAAATTATTATTATAACCTGACATAGGTACCACATCTAATCAATATTCCTATTGCAAACTTTCGTGAGAAACTCAACAATACGAATCAATTAGGCCCGCTGTTTATTTTCTTCGAATTTCAAGGGTCATTCCAACTTCTTCTGCATATAACTCTGAACCCTCTTTCAGACCAAAGTCCCTATAAACTACAATCGATTTGTTCTGCCTCCTATTAACGTACATGAAGTACCTACGTTAGTTTTTGAGCTTGTGCATGTCAAAGGACTAAAATGTCATTTTCTGTGAACATCAAGAACGAGGAAGGTTCCTAGTCGGGCTCCTTCCATTTCATTTCGAGGATAAATTCTGACTATACATCATCGACAGAATTATCATTATAACCTGACATACCACATCTAATCAATATTCCTACTGCAAACTTCCGTAAGAAACCCTCGACAATACGAATCAATTAGGGAGGACCGCTGTTCTTTTTCTTCGATTTCCAAGGGCCAACCCCAACTTCTTCTGCATATAACTCTGAACCAAGGTCTCGATAAACCACTATCGATTATCTCGCCACCTACTGACGTACATAAATGCGGTGAGCACCGCGAATTTCTATCTCTAATTGTCCACCCATTTTCACTGTCAACACCGTTTCCCTGCCTCTTCTATCCTTGCTTCCCTTGTCTTGCCATCTTCCTTCTATTATTAGAGGCGCACGAATTCGCGAGTGAAGCATGCTCGCTATCGATTTTAGGAGGCGTACTATGACGTCATCGTGACGGGATCAGACGCCCTTTCCTGCATCGTAGTGTTGGTATATATATCGTTTCCATTTCCAATTGAGGAGTAACCTTATACGGTGTGTCCATTTAAAAAGGTAACATCCTCAGAGTAGTTCAATTTCAGTAGAAACGTACTGATAACATACTTAAGATCATAACTGAAGCGAGTGCTTCACACATCCTAATTTTAACGGAGGGGGTTGAAAGGGGTTGAAAGTTGTGCATGAACAAAACTGTAATGGTCGACTTTCATTCGGTGACAAATTTCATCAGGTAGTGTGAATGAGGGTAATGGGGGTCGCTTAAGCAGGAACTGGAATAAAATGTTTATTATGAACAAATGATTTATTTCAACAGCCTTTAAACATAATGTACTCAATTAACTAACATTAGAGATCATATTTAGTCACTTTCGTAATCAATTTTGGAAGTTATAAATTTTACAAAAAAAAAACAGATTTGACTCCCATTACACCGATATGTGGGTAATGGGGAGATCACTCTGGGTGGCAATCGGAGTCAAAGAAAGCCTAGCATATATCACACACATAAATCTCAACTGAATTCCATCAAAAGCATTTCGTGTATGCCCATAGCCCATATGAGATGGATCTGCACGACATCTCGTGGCATACAAGATATTTTTCTATAGTATCTTCTACGTCGTCATTATCGCCCTTCTGGTATAATTCGTCAGGCCAACATTTGTCACAGAAGTTTAATTGGGTTCTTAAATTGAAGTACTTGGGGTTTGGCATTCTTTGGTACTTTAGTCATTGTTATATAGCCATACACTCAGATAGTCAAGCTGCTATTAAAGAACTGATCTCCTACGTCATCTACTTAAAGATGATCTGGGAGTGCCGGAAGAAACTCAATGAGGTAGGCAGAAAAATAAGGTCTTTTAATCTGGGTTCCCAACCATTCAGGAATCAAAGGAAACGAAGAGGTCAATACACTTTCCAAAGAGAACCCTTCTGTGGTATAGGTAAATGTACCTATAACAAGGAGTTTCCGGAGAAGGAGAAAGCCGAGAAAGAAAAATTCTGGCGGAATCTTCCAGGGATGGATCATTTCACTAAGTTCCTTCGGAACTTTGAAACAGCAAGATTCAAAAGATATCTGGATCTTTGTAAGAGACAATATCACCTCCTCACTGGCTTTCTTACAGGACACTGTCGCCTTAGGAAGCACCTGTTGAGGATGGGATTATCGGATACTGACGATTGTAGGTTCTGTGGGGAGGATAATAACTATATGACTATCATCCCTTGAACATTTCTTGTTTAACGGTGAAAACTTTCATGGTTTGTTCTTGTTTGATGATATTTTGATGAGAATTCTTCCAAGCAGTAATTGATGATCTTAGGCGCGGATCCAGGCCCGACTTTTGGGGGAGGGGGGTTGTGAGTTTTAGATATTGAAAATACAAAAGGTACTGCTATTTTAGGCAATGTGATATTGACTAAATTAAGTAGCCCCCAATCAAAACCCCATTCAGAAGTTGTGTCAACTCAAAGTTTTGCCCGTCCTGTAATTATTTTACCCTTAGTATGTCAGCAAAATTTTAGGTGGACGGGGGCCATTTGGGGGGCGGACCGATCTCCCAGTCCCCCTCCCCCCTGAATCCGCACCTGGATGATCTGAACCTATATTCGGCGATGTCAAAGATTTATGTGACTATTCTAATTATTGTATAGTAATAATTGTTGACGATGTATGTTTTGCCAGGTGTACCTCCTTGGTCGTAGTGATTCGTGAAAAATATTTTTCCTCAAGATATTCTGTAAACAACAAATATGTTCTCTATTGAAGTCTTTTCTTCAAATTTTTGTTCGATATAAGGGGTGCAATCATTTCTACTCTACTTGCATCTAGATCTCCCTCATGAGATTCGGGCTCTTCTTCAGCATTCTATGATACAATCAAAGTTCACTTGCAGTGAGACACACACCACTAAATTCGGATTTTCAGATTCCAAATATGCTATTGGTCACTTCTTGAAAAAAATCAACTGAATCGGCCGAGACGTTCAAAATTCGTGAGGGATTTAAGTGAAACAATTTTCAATGGTCATTTGATGTTCTCTCGGATAGCCTTTACAGGTGGTAGATATAATATATACAGGGTGGGGAGAACTTGTGAACTACAATTTTTTAACCGTCTAAGATAGAGAAAAATGAATGGCACATTGCGACTCATTTTGCGGTCAACCGCATTGCTCTTTCGTCATCGTCTATCTACTTTGATCATTCTCTCCGTTTCTGTTTGTGCTATAAACTTTTTTATAGCAATCCAGTGGCTTAATCTGATTTTTGCTGAGGGGAATCCTTCCTGATATATTACATAAACTTTGTTTTCTTATGAAAACGATAATCTATTTTCACTTAAAATTAATCATTGTTTTTCTTCTCATTTTAAAAATATATAACATATCATATATCGCCCTTAAATTAGTGGCGTATCTAGATGGGGGAAAGGGTTACCCAAAATTCAGTGGAGGTAGTGATGAGTGAATCGGTACAATTTTGTTTTGCATATGCCATAAGAATCAAGGGGGTCTCGGACAATCATTGCCCCTCTAGCAACGCCACTGGTCTTAGGGTGATATATAACATGTTTTTCATTTTTGAAACGGGAAAAAAACGATGTTTATTTTCGAGTGAAACTAACTCATTGTTTCCATAAGATGATACAAAAGGTTCTGTAATCAATCAGAAATTTGATAAAACCACTGGATTCCCATCAAAAAGTGTCGGTATAAAGTTTCTGTTCCAAGTTTATAGGCAGCACGAACATAAACAGAGATAAAGACCAATGTTGAAATTGCCCAAATGTCCATTGTGGCTTATAACTCGAAAACAAAAGAAGATACACCAATGCGTTTGACGGCAAAATGAGTTCCTAGAAAAAAAAGACCGCAATGTGCCATTAATTTTTTTCATTGGGTTAAAGAGTTGTAGTTCGGGGATCACCAATTCTGGCGACCCTGTATCATCTCTCGTGAATCACTCTGTATACAAACACAAATTTCTAATACTTCGATGATCCTTTTTGTTTTTTTCCGGTTTCAGAAACAGCACAAATGTATAAACCTATCATGCGTGTTTTCATTTCAATCAGAATTTCCTGGTATCTTGTTCCACGATATAATCTTTCAGTATGCCATACTTAATTCCTTCATCGTAGTCCTGCATCATGCTGATGTTGTCTCCGAGTGTATCCTCTTTTTTTCCAGAGCATTGTGATCGTTTCTAGGAGCAGCTTTATTTTTACAGGGGCTGGTTGCTAGCGTCACCCTCCTTTTTACCCGGGCTTGTCACCGGCATACACTGATGCCGAGCTAAGCAATCCATCCGACATGAACCTAGGTAGAATACACGTGTTTCAACTGAAAACACAACAGAATAACAAATCCATTCGCATACAAAAAATTTAAGAAAAGCCATGAGCAGGAGCTTTTGAGCGCTCATTCTTTGGTGAAGCATTCAGACTATTACCTCAAAATTTTATATGGGAAATGAGAATCAGAATTATATTCTGGAAATTATTCAAAGAATTAAATATGTAAAAAGGTATAATTTAAAAAATTTAATTCTATAGTTCTGATGACGCGATCCTTTTGGAATTCTGTATGTAGGTACATTCAGTATATCAGTCATTCAAAAAAAAATTTCACTCTAATCGGTTATCCTGTTATGGAAATAAAGAGATTCTTCCTTTAAATATTCCAATTGAATTTCCTATGGTTCTGTTGATACTATGGCCACAAAACTTTGCATGAAGATCCAGTATATCAATTTTTATTCACAGAGGAAATTTCACTGGATTCGAATATCATTTTATGGAAATAAAAAGATTTTTCTTTTCAATATTCCAATCAAATTTTTTATGTTTCTGTTAACAATATGGCTACTATATTCTGCAGAAACATACAGTATACCAATATTTATTTATGAAACAAATTTGATTCGAATGGAATATTTGTTTATGGAAATATGAAGTTTCTTTTTTTCCAATATTCTAATAGAATTTTTAATGGTTCTGTTCCCACGTTAGCCACAAAATTTTGTATGAGGTTTGTTTTCAGCATCTTGCGTTTGGCCGTAACATTACATTCCGATTGGTTTCGTATTTTCTGAGATATTGAGGAACAAATATTTTGAATGGTGCTTTTATGGAACACCCTGTACGATTTGGCTGGTTAACGAATTTAACCGAGGTATTTGGGACCCGAACTCATCCTGAGAATTTCAAGTCTCTGGGATAATCCCTTCGAAAGTTATTGTGCTAACATCCGGACGGCCCCACGGACGGAGTTGAATTTGACCACGAATTCGTCATCAGAAAAGTCTAACCCTACCGTTTAAAAGCATTTTCGGTTCAAAATTCGAAAATTAAAATTGACATTTGGGCAAAACGATACAGCACTCGTTTAAATAGAACGAGCGCTCCAAAATTTAATGATACGATACGAACGAATGCAGGGCCGTTGCGAACCAAACCGCCGCCCTAGGCAAAGACAATGTTACATCTGGAGAATGAAAACTTTGAATATTAGGTTATCAGGGTGATCAAGTGATCAAAGGCATATTTTTCAATATTCAATGATAACAGGGATATTTTCATCAACAAAAATGTATAATTTCAGAATTTGAACAACAATTAAAATGCATTGCATGATTGGTAATGAAAGACCTAATAGGTAAGCATACATAAGCAGCTTTTAGATATCATTATTGACTAGAAGAAAGAGCGCCTTGTGTGATCAAATAAGAGAATATCACAACGATGTAGAAATTTTATGAACAAAATTCAACGAATTCTTCAGAAAGTGGCCTTTCGTGCTTCATTTTAGCAAATTTGCTTACTAGTTCTTTATAATCCAAATATTCTACAAGTGTAGAATAGAATCGATGGCAGAAAATTCTAACACCACGAACGGGAGCCTGTAACATACTACAGAGTCTCTAAAAATGATTGTAACAGCGTAGTTGGCTTTGGATTATTCTCATTTTGCCGCTTCCTATGCAAACCACAGAATTCTGTGATCATGCCATGCTCTGATTGGTAAGAGATTAGCATTCTGTAGCAGCAAAGTAATCCAAAGCCAACTGCGCTGTTACCTGTTACTATCATTTATAAAGACCCTGTATTTCCAACGTAGGATTTAATTAATTAATTGAAATACAGCTCACAGGTAGAGGTTTTTTAAACTCTTGGAAATTATCCCTCGTCTTCGACTCCGGATAATTTTCAAAATATTCATGAGCTCGAAAAAATTTCCGGAAATAATATAACCTCTAGTGGTAATTCTAGTGATAAGAGAACCATTTATACAGGGTCTTTTACGAGGAACCTCACCCATATTTATACGGAAAACTACTGAACGTATTTTCATGAAATTCAGCACATATAAGTATTTCACGATGCTGATGAAATCTAAAATATTTTCAAGGCATGAGCACCTCCGGTTTTTCAGGAAATGACGTCAACTTCCGTTTTTCAGATTAGAACACCATTTTTTATTGCAGAAATCGATTCCTTAGAAAATTTCAAGTTATTTTGATGTAACATTTTTCAGTTTTGGTTGGAAAATTCTCTCTGAGCGGAAAATACGAAAAAAATCGAAAATAGAGCTCCGCTGAAACAAGAATTACTTAGAGGTTTTTGGATGGAAAATTTTCATTTTTGGGACTTTTCAAGATGATCAAGATTGATGTATCCACCTAAAAATCGAAATCGCGATTCATGATACAGGGGGTGCAAAAATCGCTTTCAAAGTTAGGGATGACAAATCGTGAAAAATCAATTTTTTCAAATTAGAACCCCATTTTTACTGCAGATATTGAATCTACGTTAAAAAATAATGTGAATGTATACATCACACCCTTGCCCTAAATTGGATATTTTCTGAGTTATTCACAAAAAACTGTTTTTCGTCTTGAATTTTCAGCTATTTCTTTTCCCTTCACGCCAAAAAGATGAAATTTTCAGGAACTGTTACTCAAACCATGTTTTCGATTTTACTACCCTAATATGCAAGAGAAAAAAGTTACAGGTTGTTCCTAAATAGATGGCAAATTTTGATTCGAATTTGTATCGGAAACCTCTTTATTTCAACTGGCCATCGGTTTTCTCTCCAGTGATAAATAAATAATTCCTTATGAACCATATGCAAAAACTTACCATGTTTACATTCTTTTTTTTCAATAATAGATATCATTAATTTGGCAGATGTAATTAATGATATCTATCATTAAAAAAGAGAATGTAAAACATGGTAAGTTTTTGCATATGGTTCATAATGAATTATTTATTCATCACTGGAGAGAAAACCGATGGCCGATTAGTTGAAATAAAGAGGTTTCCGATACAAATTCGAATCAAAATTCGCCATCTATTTAGGAACAACCTGTAAATTTTTTCTCTTGCATATTAGGGTAGATTAAAATCTAAAACATGGTTTAAGTAACAGTTCCTGAAAATTTCATCTTTTTGGCGTGAAGGGAAAAGAAATAGTTGAAAATTCAAGACGAAAAACAATTTTTGTGAATAACTCAGAAAATATCCACTTTAGGGCCAGGTGTGATGCATACACTCACATTATTTTCAACGTAGATTCAATATCTGCCATAAAAAAGTGGGGTTCTAATTTGAAAAAATTGATATTTCACGATTTTGTCATCCCTAACTTTGAAAGCGATTTTTTCACCCCCTGTAACATGAATCGCGATTTCGATCTTTAAAGTGGATACATCAATCTTACATCTTGAAAAATCTCAAAAATGAAAATTTTCCATCCAAAAACCTCGAAGTTATTCATGTTTCAGCGGAGCTCTATTTTCGATTTTTTTTTCGTATTTTCCCGCTCAGAGAGTATTTACTAACCAAACTGAAAAATGTTACATCAAAATAACTTGAAATTTTCCAAGGAATCTATTTCTGCAATAAAAAAATGGTGTTCTTATTTGAGAAACGGAAGTTGACGTCATTTCCGGAAAAACTGGAGGTGCTCATGCCTTGAAAATATTTTAGATTTCATCAGCATCGTGAAATACTTATAAGTGCTGAATTTCATGAAAATACGTTCAGTAGTTTCCCGTATAAATATGGGTGAGGTTCCAAGTAAAAGACCCTGTATAGTCCGTTCACGAAAGTTTGAGCGCATAGTAGGCGTTTGTTTATTTATCTGAAGTTTGCAGTATTTGCTGTCATAACGTAAAATAAAGTCAACCTTGCCAAATGTACCCGGCATCGTCCGACGAGCTTCCGATTTATTAGAGAACTCTATGTTATATTGACAACATTCCGTATTAATCTGACAAGAAAAGAAACAACATACATAACCTAAAATTTTAATATACACAGTGGAATATGCCAAATTGTCATGGCCAACCGACGGCTCAACCTTTGATGAACGGACTATAGAAATGACATCCTCATAAACGTCACAAAAATTCGTCATTGGATACTCATTAGTTTTCATCCATTTTCGTTGTTAGCTTCATCTAATTATTTGGATTAGGTTGAAACACCAATCTTTTTTCAATTTCTAATTGATTCGGATAATATAACTTGGAAATGATTAGTTCAGAATTTCAGATCATATCTATGACCATGTATTGTAGTGCGTTATGTACTTCTTGATCAAAATCGTTTTACTTCCAGGTTTCAATGCCCCTGCACGACCCTTTTTAAGCAGCTGAATTTAAACTGGTTATTCAATACGAATATGAAAGAAATGAAACGATGAATTGAATAAGCATTCCTCAAATTAATTCTATTCGGTTGCGAATAACCCTGGAATTCCTGAGTTTCTCATATTCGCATTTGCCTGGCTTAGTATGTTATCACTTCTAGAACATAGTTTTCTATCGTTTACTTAGTGTAGTGATATAAGAATCCACATTCTCTTCAAAGAAAGGGTTCAAAAGCATAAGTAGAAAAGTACTTACACTATACCCATACCTTTACGATTTCGAGGTGTAAAAATATGACGAATTGAGGGCGATCCTTGTGAATTTCCATTTGGATACTTACGTATTTCCACTGAAAGTTCACCTGTAGATAACACAGATATTTTATGAAATTACAACTATTGAGTTGGTGTTATTTCAGATTTGTACGCAATGTTTTTGTAATCATTTGTGAATTTACAGTTTGTATTTGTGAAAATTTCAGCAGATTTTATTTGAAATTACAACCACATTAAATCAACTAAGTACAGGAAATCTTCAAATTAAATGACTACTCATCAAAAAATCTACGTTCATGTCGATTTTGACTAAATGAGAGTAATAAAATCAGTTCATACTTGATCTTGGCTGGAAAAATATAGAAACCAGCTCATCATTCAAAAGTTCATTGATACAAAAATTTATTAT
Source organism: Propylea japonica (assembly GCA_013421045.1). Lineage (NCBI taxonomy): Eukaryota > Metazoa > Arthropoda > Insecta > Coleoptera > Coccinellidae > Propylea > Propylea japonica. The sequence continues at coordinate 111,428,990 of CM024240.1, read as the reverse complement.
TCAATTCACGAAACACTTTTTTGTCAGCTTTTTTTTTTGTGGCACTTCACGCTCCTCCATCAAGAGGGAGTCCTAGGAAAACCCTTTGGGTAACTTAGGTTGAAGTCAAAACATATATGATATTGAAGACTTCAATGAATGTCTCTAATTGTATTAGTCCTAGAATAAGGATGCCCTCCGTGAATACTTGTTGAATATTCGATGTCTGAAATAAAAATAACTTCATTTGAAAAATCGTAACAGTAATTTATTCTTTTTCATTTATTTCATACAGGAGATATAAACAGGTTAAAGAGACTACTAAAATATTTACATATTGAGGAAAAAACAGAATTACATATATTGAAAGAATTATATATGATTTTCTATACAATATTGCAGCAATATCATGAAATCAACATCTTTTTTGAAATGTTCAATAACAATAAGAACAGCAACATCTCTCGCATAAACTATTTTAATACTCTAGAGTTTCAGCGAAATATTCCGATCCTGGCAAAGTATTACTATTTTCTCAGGTTATTAAAATAAATCAAATTACATTCAAAGTGTTGAACATAAAAAATGATTCTCTCCTATGAAGATAACAGTGTTAATCGTAATTTTCTATGGTTACAAAGGAGGAACAATATTTGCAACATACATTTAGGTACCTACTTTTGAGGACGAGAATCAAATTAAAATTAACGATTAAAAATCACTGTAATTGAAGAAATTATTAGCGGTTGACCAAACCACGTAACACCGTAAAAAGATATGAAAGTGAATGAAGCGAAAGCGAACTGCAGGACGCAGGTGTCCAACACTGATACGCAAACGCAAGGCGCAGGCGCTCTTATACTCAACCGAATTGGGCGAATTTACCAACCTCTGTGGATTATTGTGAAATTCGATATTTCTCGTTAAAACATGGAAAAGTTTTGAAAATTCTTGTAATATTCTGGAAACTCTTGTGCGTCTCAGTAAAAACTTGTAATAGTCCAGAAAATTACAAGAATTCGCATAAAAATCCCATTTCAGTAAGGACCCCGCACATTTTGTATGGGAATTGGCTCCCGGTGGATTTGGCTGAAAATTTGATATGATGTTCTACTAATCCTTCTGATCAAATGTCTATACAGTCACGAAGCTGAAAAATGCGTACTTCTAGGAGTTTTTAGCGATTTTTTGTATCCATTATGGCTTACGTATTATGGGAATTGGCTCCCGGTGCATTTGGCTGAAAATTTGATATGATGTTCTACTAATCCTTCTGATCAAATGTCTCCACAGTCATGAAGCTGAAAAATGCATACTTCTAGGAGTTTTTAGCGATTTTTGTATCCATTATTGCTTACGTATTACCGTTCACACAGAAATGTTTGAAAAATATTTCGAATTGACAGAATCTGCTTTCAATAATCACGAAATATTCTCAAACATTTCTGTGTGAACGGTAATACATAAGCCATAATGGATACAAAAAATCGCTAAAAAATCCTAGAAGTATGCATTTTTCAGCTTCGCGACTGTAGAGACATTTGATCAGAAGGATTAGTAGAACATCATATCAAATTTTCAGCCAAATCCACCGGGAGCCAATTCTCATACAAAATGTGCGGGGGTCCAATTTCACATGTTACAGAATGTGAAATAACCAAATGATCAATAGTGAATCATATGTAAATTTACCCTCATTTTTTACATTTGACAATTCTGCCTAAAATATGTCACCCTGTATAAGGAAATTGAACAAATTGAAATAACCAGGTATCATTCTGTCAGAGGGTTTGATTACGATAAGTGATGAAATATCTAGTTTATTAATCCAATATTGCGATGCAACAAACAGAACACCGCAAAAAGCGACCCTTCAACCAGTGGAAAATTCCGTCGACCCCAAGAATCTCATAATTCGGTCATACCCGGATGTACGCAAACGCCTGTCCGATGTCTGGGTCCGGGATAATATCCCGACCTTTCCCGATCGTTTCCGAAACACTCCGACAGGACCACTAAATCAATATTCCGGCGGAAGTAGTGGAAATACACAGCACGAATGCTGGATTTCGCGTACGATGAGGAGGATAAGGAAGTAAGTTTTGAGCAGGATTTCTGGGAAGATTTGGAGAAGCAAAATATTTCATATTGTGCGTCGTAAGGTGTGCTTCATGAGGATAGCAGTTTTCTTGACCCTGCTAACCTAAGGGGAAATGTTTAGAGGGTCAAGTCGAAGGAAAAGTTGGTTGAGAGAAAGTTGTTGTTAGTGTGTAACACCTTGTACATCATGGTGATCACCCTGTGGTTAACCAGGCCCGAATTGAGAATAACGATTCGTTAGTTAAAAAAAATTAAGGAAATCCTGAGCAGGTGCTCTTAAGCGCTGGTTCATTAAGGAGCAATAATGCTATTACCTCAGAATTTTATATAGAACTTGAAATTCATGCTGAGCACCATCGGAATTATATTCTTGAAAATATTAAAAAATGAAATATGTAAAATCAATAATAAACGAAAATAATTTTTTTGGTTCAGATGATGCGATCCTCTAGAAGTTCTGCATGAATATTCAGATTATCAATCTTCATTCTCAAAATAAATTTCACTTGAACCGAATATCTTTTCATGGAAATGTAAAGATTCTTCTTTTCAATATTCCAAAGGAATTTTCTAAGGTTCTGTCAACACTATGGCAACAAAATTTGGCATGAGGCTTATTATGAGCATCTTGCATGTGGCCACGAAGGTTTCGTTTTGTCTGAGATATTGAGAAACAAAAATTTTGAATGGCCATATTTTTTGGAACACGATTTGGCTGGTTGACGAACTCAACCGCAGCATTTGGAAACCGAACTCTCCTGAAAATCTCAAGTCTCTAGGACAATCCTAAATAAAATTGAATTTGACTACGGATTCGTCACAGGGAGTCGAACCATTGTCGTCTCAAATTCTAAAATTACAGACATTTGAGCAAAACGATATTGCACCCGTTCGAGTAGAACCATCGCTCAAATCACACAGAAACTAACAAAGTCGGAAGAAAGTTAAAATGAAATTGGCCAAATATGACAGAGGAGATGACATCTACTTCTTTGGCATTTCTGAGGTGATTTTCAGTTACACATTCGAGATAATAACTATTAATTACGTTTTAACTCAGCGTTCATGGTACGAATATCTCGAGTGGGTTCATCAGGCAGAATCGGTCCAATAGTTGCAGAGTTAAGCTCAATTCAAATATTCGAGGTTTGAATAGGGAAATTGAATATCCAAATTTGAATTGTCCTGTTTTCAATGGAAACGAGTGCGTTATAGCATCTAGTCCTTTCCTGATCTCCAATCTTCCATTATTCGAAAATGCGAGGCCTTTGAGAGATAGCAAATAACTCAAAAAAAAGACGATCGGCAATTTCCGCTTCTACAAGACTGCTAAGTAGCCGTTGGCACTTTCATCCTATCGCCTGAATAATGAAGAAAACATTAAATCCTCCTCCTTCCGTGAGAAGCGTAGGAGTGAGTCCTCCATCATCAATGAACGGCGTTCATCAAACTACTTTTCCTCCAGTTTTCAAACCCACCACTCCCGATCGAACACAAGCCCCACCAAACCGCAGAAGGCTATTCCAGCCTTCCAGTCTACCCCAAAAACACGTTCTGATTCAAATGGGTCACTTGCAATCTTAACCTAAAAACCGGAACCTGTACAAAAGCACATGCGAATTATTGATTTCGCTGGAATGTCTATTGGATATTTACGTTCAGCCTTCTGATTCACCGGTTACTCTCCTTATGGAAATGGGGTAAGAACCCCTTTGTAACGACGCTTGAATTCTTCCAAACCTGGTGAAAATTGAGTGCTGTGACTTGAGTGCTGTTGAACTGTTGTTTCTCGAATATATAAAGTTAATATGACGACTACTAAATCTCCAGAGATGACCAGAAATGGCCATGAGCTGGCTCCTTTGAACTCTAAGGGTGGTAGGGAAGGTAAAGGTGTTACTATAGTGCTGCAGGGACCTAGAGGATCCATCATCTCTAGAGGAAGCAATGCTGCAGCCGATCAAGATCCCGATAGGGCGGCATGGTCGGGAAAAATGCAATTCTTCTTGTCAATTATAGGATATTCTGTTGGCTTGGGAAATATTTGGAGGTTTCCCTATTTGTGCCAACAAAACGGAGGTGGTGAGTATTTTGTTGATAACCGGAATTCAAAACATTTTGATAAGATTTTTTTCTTTAAACTGCGTATTCAAACGATAATTAAATGTTGTATGTAAATATTTAAGTGTGAAAGTACTCTTCATGTTGAATTATTAGAAATGTTCCAATTTAGGAGCACTGGCAAAAATCATGAAAGATTTCTCCTAATTCCATAATTGTATTTTGACTTGAATTTCGAGGTATCACAAGTGCCTAATGAAAATGAATTATTAGGTATGCCACAGTTGTTTCACCGTTGCTATATGCACAACAGAATTTAAATACATAAAATATCAAAAATTTCGTTCCATTATGTGATGTGTATTCAAAATTCATTCATTTACTGATTTTCAGAGTCTTTTGGAATTAATTCAATATGTGGGTATTAGAAACATTATGGGTTTTCACTCCCAATCTCTGAAACATAAATAATTAAAAAAAAATTAATTAAGATGAAGTGCTCCTGCTAAAATCTTTGCACTTATTTGTCAGGAGCAAATTGGTCTCGAAAAAATTATTGCCTAACAGTAAAACAGGAAAAAATAATTAAATTAAGAGGATAATGTAACGTTTCAGTGTCTATATCAGACACCTTCTTCAGACAAACTTGTAAAATCTTCAGAATTGTGTGTTTTTTCATTTGCAATCTCATTGGGAGTGAAAACCTATAAAGTTTTTAAGAAATGCAGAATCCTTCCAGAATATATTTCAATCGATATGTAGGTATTTTTATGAATAAATCATAATAGAAAACGAAATAAGTTATGGTTTTCCAAAATCAAACTTCGTTTTTGATATGCATTCGTCCCAACAAGCGATTTTAAGGAGCCGAATAACAATGAATGGATAATTTGTCGATCAATCAATCTAAAGGAAGAATATTTCCTATTTTACCTCAGAAAAATATTATTTCACTAAAAAAGTAAGAAAGCGATTTTGAACTTCACCCACAGCACATGGTCAACCACTTCTGGGTTTTTGACAAACTGTTTTAGTGGTGAAGTTTCATGACCTTAGACTTTAGTCTAAGGCCATGACTGTGGATTCGTTTTGCTTTTTAACTAACTGCCGTGTAGAACTTAACTTTCATATTATTGAAAACAAAATAAAGATTGAAGAAAATTACGAAGATGATAAAATTTTAAAACCAGTACCACAACGATGAAGATAAAAGTTGTCTTTATGGGCCAGATTCTTACCTAAAATAATTTGTTGAACTCATAAACTGGTTTCGGAAATGTTTAGGTTTTCTGATATCTGCGACGAAAATTATGATAATTCAATACAATTTGAATTTTGAACCAGATGCATTACATGATTACCTGGAAATAGTTGAAATTGGGGAACAAGGATTTCCTAGGCGTATAAATGAAAAACATTCATATTTCAATTAATTGGATGAGCTGTCTTTCTTATGAAGCTTTCAATCAACAAAACACACTGTTTTGCATTTACAGAAATTTATAGCAATCATTCATACAAACCAACACTTTTTCCTCACATCACTCTTATGAAACGTTTTCCATTGTTATTTACATCCATCTAAAATTTACAAATTCGCATAAGACGTTGGTATATAGGTACAAACTTCAAGAAGAAAGTGTTGTAAATCAAATACACACAAGGACCAGACGAATGAAAATGGCCGAAGTTGCACCAAATGAAAACTGAAAATTCACTAGATAGGAGAGCTTAAAAGGGCTTCCTACTTAGGTCGCAGTCTTGCAACTTGTGATGAATTCAAGCGACCATTATCCTCCAGAGACACTTAGTTAAGTCATTATTCGGAACGATAGAGGAAAACCCGGATAAATGCTATATATATTTTGAAAATATTGATTTTATTCAAATAATTTTTATCAATGTAGGTAGCTCCATTATTTGACTTGTAATACTGAAATTTTTCTATAACATAGAACTCGTATTCGAAATCCGTTGTTACATTCTAGAGGCACTTTTTTAGGGGTAATTCAAATATGATATGACTGATTTTTTAAGTCCAGTTATTTTTGAGAAATTACTAGGAATATTGATTTTTCAGATGTAAACTATGAATGATCGAATGCTTTTTTGACTGGGTCCAACATTATTGCTGATTTCAAAAATGTATCATATGCACACATTTTCTTGCTTTTCGATTCGGATCTTGATTAATTATGAGTAGGCTGGCTTCAACATAACCATTGAATATGTTTTATAGTTCGTTAACTCCACGCAATTCTATATTAACTCAACATTCTGTGATAAGAGTTCGAAGTAGACTTCCCTTGCAACAAGGCTTTTTTATTCGCTTGAATGTAGTACACCAACAACCAAAATTTTCGTAATTTGAAATATTTCGGCCAATTAGGAGAAATAAACAGATAACTTATTTTTAACCTTAAGAACAAACGATGACAAATTAATCACGGAGTTAATTATTCAGCAATCGATGATTCCAATCATAGACTTTAAGATCCCCAAAAGATAATCACTTTCAACGGTCGCTATGGTACGCCAGCCTACTTATAATAATTAAGAACTGAATCGAAAAGCAGGAAAATGTATAATAGTATATTATTTTATTTTTCACTTGTACATTATATTTTATTTTACCTTAGAAACGGTTGCTATAAAACACTCATTATGCCCGTGGGCATTTTTAGCGGCATTATGGATCATAACGCCCGCTCACAACGAAAACAGTAATGACATTCACTTAATAAATGATGACAGCAATAACGAACTTCAAAATATTACCAAATGCCATGGTTACTACTGAAAGTTAAATGGAAAAAAAACATAGGAGCAATCGAATTTTATTGTAATTAAATGATATATTCGTGAAAAATAAAATCTTGTATGCACCACGAGCGTTATTAGATCCTAACGCCCATCGGGCAACATTCATCCCTCGGGCCAAAGGCCCTCGGGCCGAATGTTTCCCTCCGGGCGTTAGGATCCAGATAACGCAGTTGGTACATAAATAACTATTATAAGGAGGAGAAGTGTCACTTTTCATGGCGAGCTGAGTTTGACAGCCGAACGCAGTGAGGCTGGCAATGAACGAGCCATGAAAAGTCACTTCTCATCCGAATGAAATATGTTATTTTATTTTCAAACGTTTTGAAATTCATGAAAATCTGAATATCCATCTTCGGATTGATTTATCTTTACGCACATGATTCTATCCATTTACGATCGTTATAATTTTGATTTTTTGACACTCTTAAAATTGATTTATTTATGACATCGGAAAATTCTGACAACTGTCATGTGTGTTTAAGGGGAGGAAGTCTATCGGGAAAATGCTCATTTTGAAGGAAAATAAATAGATACGATAAAAACAAGTACGAATATCCTTTTTGAATAGTTTCTATTACGTTCATTGATAAAAATATTCGTTTAAGGAATATTGAATTACGAGAAAGAACGAAGTTCATTGTGATAACTGAAGACCTATCACAGAGGAATTTGATGAAAATAAATAATGTATTTATTGTTACAATGAAATTTTATTATAAAGTCAGTATGTATTGGTGCTTTATATAGATCCTTCCACGATTTTCATAACTGTTTAAATAGTTTTGAAGTGACGATTGTTATTGACATGTCCTGTCAGTGGTGATTGAAGGAACTGGAATGTTACGATATGAATAACAGTAGGTAGTTGAAATTTGCATTTATTGATCTGTTTTAAAAAGTTAGATCATGGTTATTACCGATTCTAATTAATCTTTTGCATAGTAACACTTTTCTGCCGCCGGACGGAAAAGTGTTGCTTAGCAACACTTTTCCTCCTTGGCGGAGAAATGAAATTTCGATGATCCTGTCAGTCGAAAATGACGTTATAATTGTACGTTTGAAATAAAATTTTTTTCTCGTGTAACATTCATGTGAATAGCGACATATGATACATTTTTCGAATTATCAAAATGCCATAAAAGAAATTGTACAACTAAAATTGAATGTGATTAAAAACTCCATAAATAATGTTCTATGTCACACAAGATTCAATACAGCTGTAACTGTGTTATATTTAATGAATATCGTATTCATAACTCATTTTCACAATATTTCTACAAGAAGAAGACGTTATTCACTTCCCACGTCAGTGAACTCAACCTTCTTATACAAAAGCATGGTCGTTTAAACTTTGTCTTTTGAAAAGTTCTTCAACCAGTCGAATAGAACGACATGATACTCAAAATAATAATGGACCTTCGCGTGATATAATACACGCATTTGGATAAGGGGTATAGTACCTATAGTCCGTTCACGAAAGTTTGAGCGCATAGTAGGCGTTTGTTTATCTGAAGTTGGCAGTATTGGCTGTCATAACGTAAAATAAAGTCAACGTTGCCGAATGTACCCAGCCTCGAAAGACGAGCTTGCTAGTTATCAGAGAACTCTATGCAACATTGCGTATCAATCTGACAAAAAATAAACAACATAACCTGAAATTTAATATACACACAGTGGAATATGCCAAATTTCCATGGCCAACCGACGGCTCAATCTCATGAACGGATTTGTAGGTATATCTTAGTCAGTTGGCCTAAAAAAAAAATCATCAAATATTAAATAGTATTCAAATTCAGTTAATTTCATAGAAGACTGTGAGTTTGTTGTGCTCCAGACATTTATGATTCTTCCAGGTATGATTGTTCTCAATTTTTTCAAATTGTATTCATTTAACTAGATATCTGAAACCATAGGGTTTCAGAGATCGTACATAGATACGAAATGGTTTTAAGGTTAATGTTCTGATTTGCCATGACTAATTAAATTCTGAATGGATATGGCGTCGGAAGTGGTTGGTTTTCTTCTTCCAGAAATTGAAACACTCTGAAGAACTGCATGCAGTTAAATAATTTTTTCATTGAAATTATGTCGTCTCATCATAAAATGTTGCTTGAAGATTGATTAGCGTGAAGTTACCCACACATTCTCATCCACACTTTATGACGTGGGGACTGTCGCGTACGAACTATAGGGAAGTAAGTGTACAGTGTTGCCGGATTGATGTAAATTCCTTTTATATGTACATTCTACATAATATTTGTCAGCCAGGAGTTACATAGTGATCGTAGGCTGTATAAACAATTATTATGAACGTGTTGCAATACTAATTAGACTTATTAAGAAACAAAACTCACATGACAAAATTACTTATGTTGTTTTTTTCGGTGTGTTGTACATCGATACAAATTGGAGTAGCTGAATTCTTGAGAAGACGAAATGGAAACGAATTTCTGCTACACAAAAGATAATTTTCGACCAAAAAAAATTTCGATATCGAAAATGTTTTTTTTATGATTTTCCTATAAAGAACAGGATGTGCATCCAATTAAAAACGGTTTTGAATTAGTTGGATATCGAAAAACATTTTCGATATCTGAATTTTTTTCTCGAAAAGTATCGTTTGTCAAGAAAAAATTCTTTCGTACTCTTATAGAGTATTATCCAAATAATTCGAAACCGATTTTTAATTGGATTCACACCCCGTTCTTCATAGGAAAATAATGGAAAAACATTTTCGATATTTGAATTTTTTTCTCGGAAAGTATCGTTTGTTGAGAAAAAATTCTTTCGTACTCTTGAAAGTATTATCCAAATAATTCAAAATTGTTCTTTAATTGGATGCACACCCCGTTCTTCATAGGAAAATCATGGAAAAACATTTTCGATATCTGAATTTTTTTCTCGGAAAGTATCGTTTGTCAAAAAAAAAATTCTTCGTACTCTCGTAGAGTATTATCCAAATAATTCAAAACCGATTTTTAATTGGATGCACACCCCGTTCTTCATAGGAAAATCATGGAAAAACATTTTCGATATCTGAATTTTTTTCTCAGAAAGTATCGTTTGTCAAGAAAAATTCTTTCGCACTCTTATAGAGTATTAGCCAGATAATTCAAAAACCGATTTTTAATTGGATGCACACCCCGTTCTTGATAAGAAAATCATGGAAAACATTTTCGATATCTGAATTTTTTTCTCGGAAAGTATCGTTTGTCAAGAAAAAATTCTTTCGCACTCTTATAGAGTATTAGCCAAATAATTCAAAACCGATTTTTATTGGATGCACACCCCGTTCTTCATAGGAAAATCATGGAAAAACATTTTCGATATCTGAATTTTTTCTCGGAAAGTATCGTTTGTCAAGAAAAAATTCTTTCACACTCTTATAGATTAGCCAAATAATTCAAAACCGATTTTTAATTGGATGCACACCCCGTTCTTCATAGGAAAATCATGGAAAAACATTTTCGATATCTGAATTTTTTTCTCGGAAAGTATCGTTTGTCAAGAAAAATTCTTTCGCACTCTTATAGGTATTAGCCAAATAATTCAAAACCGATTTTTAATTGGATGCACACCCCGTTCTTCATAGGAAAATCATGGAAAAACATTTTCGATATCTGAATTTTTTTTCTCGGAAGTATCGTTTGTCAAGAAAAATTCTTTCGTACTCTCGTAGAGTATTATCCAAATAATTCAAAACCGATTTTTAATTGGATGATGCACACCCCGTTCTTCATAGGAAAATCATGGAAAAACATTTTCGATATCTGAATTTTTTTCTCGGAAAGTATCGTTTGTCAAGAAAAATTCTTTCGTACTCTCGTAGAGTATTATCCAAATAATTCAAAACCGATTTTTAATTGGATGATGCACACCCCGTTCTTCATAGGAAAATCATGGAAAAACATTTTCGATATCTGAATTTTTTTCTCAGAAAGTATCGTTTGTCAAGAAAAAATTCTTTCGCACTCTTATAGAGTATTAGCCAGATAATTCAAAACCGATTTTTAATTGGATGCACACCCCGTTCTTCATAGGAAAATCATGGAAAAACATTTTCGATATCTGAATTTTTTTCTCAGAAAGTATCGTTTGTCAAGAAAAAATTCTTTCGTGCTCTTATAGAGTATTATCCAAATAATTCAAAACAGTTCTTTAATTGGATGCACACCCCGTTCTTCATAGGAAAATCATGGAAAAACATTTTCGATATCTGAATTTTTTTCTCAGAAAGTATCGTTTGTCAAGAAAAAATTCTTTCGCACTCTTATAGAGTATTAGCCAGATAATTCAAAACCGATTTTTAATTGGATGCACACCCGTTCTGATAGGAAAATCATGGAAAAACATTTTCGATATCTGAATTTTTTTCTCGGAAAGTATCGTTTGTCAAGAAAAAATCTTTCGCACTCTTATAGAGTATTATCCAAATAATTCAAAACCGATTTTTAATTGGATGCACACCCCGTTCTTCATAGGAAATCATGGAAAAACATTTTCGATATCTGAATTTTTTTTCTCGGAAAGTATCGTTTGTCAAGAAAAAAATTCTTTCGTACTCTCGTAGAGCATTATCCAAATAATTCAAAACCGATTTTTAATTGGATGATGCACACCCCGTTCTTCATAGGAAATCATGGAAAAACATTTTCGGTATCTGAATTTTTTTCTCGGAAAGTATCGTTTGTCAAGAAAAATTCTTTCGTGCTCTTATAGAGTATTATCCAAATAATTCAAAACCATTCTTTAATTGGATGCACACCCCGTTCTTCATAGAAAAATCATGGAAAAACATTTTCGATATCTGAATTTTTTCTCAGAAAGTATCGTTTGTCAAGAAAAAATTCTTTCGCAGTCTTATAGAGTATTAGCCAATAATTCAAAACCGATTTTTAATTGGATGCACACCCCGTTCTTGATAGGAAAATCATGGAAAAACCTTTTCGATATCAGAATTTTTTTTCTCGGAAGTATCGTTTGTCAAGAAAAAATTCTTTCGCACTCTTATAGGGTATTAGCCAAATAATTCAAAACCGATTTTTAATTGGATGCACACCCCGTTCTTCATAGGAAAATCATGGAAAAACATTTTCGATATCTGATTTTTTTTCTCGGAAAGTATCGTTTGTCAAGAAAAAATTCTTTCGTACTCTCGTAGAGCATTATCCAAATAATTCAAAACCGATTTTTAATTGGATGCTCACCCGTTCTTCATAGGAAAATCATGGAAAACATTTTCGATATCTGAATTTTTTTCTCGGATAGTAGCGTTTGTCAAGAAAAAATTCTTTCGTACTCTCGTAGAGTATTATCCAAATAATTCATAACGATTTTTAATTGGATGCACACCCCCTTCTTCATAGGAAAATCATGGAAAAACATTTTC
>CM024240.1:111357910-111416538 GCA_013421045.1 Propylea japonica | reverse complement strand
AAAAAAAACGTTGCTGAGTAATATTTTGACAGAAAGCGTGAGTGCTTGTGGCAACAAAACTCATTCGCGCGCATATGATACGATGCCTTCGCGTAATTCCTCCTGCCATCATTGATATGTCACTCGCCAAACGACGGAGCAGTCGCCATGAAGAAGAGGCGGGCTTTCCTAAGAATTTGTGGATATTTCTGCTATGATTATTGAATACACCTGAAATGAAACTATTCGAATAGTTATATGCAAAGGTGATTTATAGACTAAATTGGGAAAATGAATTTGTGGTTTTTATAGTGAAAAAAGCTACGTGAAGATGGAACATTTTTCGAACTTTGGGGGCCCATATTTTCCAAACTAAGGCAGCCGCCCTCTGTTGGTTTCACTAATGATGTTCACGTTCAGAAAGACTCAATGAATACAATGACACCAAAATCTACACCTTTTCCAAGTGTATTTCAGAAAGCGTCAATTGTATTTCAGAATAGGCAATTGTATTTCAGAAAGCGTCCATTGCATTTCAGATTAGTCAATTGTATTTCAGAAAGCGTCAATTGTATTTCAGATTATATCATATGTATTTCAGAAACCGTCATATGTAATTCAGAAAGTAGGAATATCATTTTAATTTCCAAATACCACAGTTATCTCGATTTCAGTGTGGTCTCGGGACTGAGGAGGATAAACCGTATTTAAAATGAACATTTCTGCAATATGTAAATGTGTGAACCTATAAATTGAATTTCGAATTACCATTTCCGAAATACAATTGACGATTTCTGAAATTGAATTGACTGATCTGAATTACAGTGATGTTTTCTGAAATGCAATTGATGATTTCTGAAATACAATTGACTAATCTGAAATACAATTGACGTTTCTAAAATACATCGACTAATCTGAAAAACAATTGACGCTTTCTGGAATACACTTGGGAATGGTCAAGTCGATATCTGCTGGTCACCGAAATTCGATATTTACCCGAATATTACTCTGCATTGTGTTTTTTTTTTTCGATTTTATTCACAAAAATGCATGCAGAATAATCTGTTTCTCTTAAAATAGTCTTGTCAAATACCATTAGGGAGCATCTAATTTTTTCTGTGAGAGAGTCTAAAAAATACAATGCAAAGTATTAGTTGTAAACTAAAAGCATTCAAGCATTCGTGCAGTGCAAAAATCCTCGAATTCTGTCAAAATATTCTTAGCAAAGTGTTTCTTAGTTTTTTTTCGGAAAAATTAGAGGCCCGCATGATATTACTTAAGAACAAATAAAACACATAACTGCAGAAATTTTTTGCTAATTGAAGTCTCTGTTATGACATTTATGTACGAAATTATATCTGCCAATGGCTTCTTGTTGCATTTCTTTAGATATTCAGTCTTTTGTTAAATTTTCAATAACATTTTGACATAATTGAGGCTCTATCTCTCTAATGATATGAATAATTTAATCCTTAGGTTCAGGAATCGATTGTGGATTATTTTTATAGACATGGCTTTTCACATGAGCCAAAAGAAAATAGTCCAACCATGTCAAATCACATAATCTTGGTCTGGTGGCCAATTGACATCACCATTTCGTCCAGAAAATTAACAACGTTCTAAGTGATCTGATAGCTAAATATTTTCTTGTGAACGACCGCTATTTTCCACTTTTCTGATATTCCACCGAAACGATCTCTTGGCATTTTTAACCCGACCAATAGTGCTTTCAGATTGATGTCTATTTACACCTTTAAATTCACGTAATTTGCTAAGAAGTAGTAAATATTGGTTATCGACTTTTAGTTTGCAATATTGAACGAAAAAAAAACCGCCCAATATTGCTAAAAACACTTTTCACAGAACGCTGATTTTTATAAAGTAATTCAAGAATTTGAACGAGTTGTTGTATCGTGTACGATACAATACAATACAATGTCACACATTACTCTTCTCAAATGCCAAATTCGCAGACGAACTCAGTGCGGCATCTTTATTTTATTTATTCTTTAAAAAGAGAGCAATTTGAAACACCTTTATTAGTTTTTATTTCGAGCGTTGCTTCCAACAGAACAGTTGAGTTCTTGAATATGAAGAAACCAACATCTGTCAGGAAGTTAGCTAAATTGCAAATTTCAACCAAATTGTTATTAAATTCATAAAAAATTGACAAATCTGCGAAAATCATGAATATGAATGTACTCATTATGTTTTTATTTCAAGTACGTAGTAGAAGCTTATATAATGGTCAAAATCGAAATGGCTCTAATGTCAATTTTGGCTCATAGTCTGAGAAAAAAAATAGAGTATAGTTGACAGCATTTTAAGTTTTCTTAGAGGAAACCACCATAAATGTGACATTAATTTTTCTCATCATTTCAGGGTTGCAAAAATGCTTTTCATTGTATGCTTTCAATGTATAACATTATTGCCTCGAAGTGAAAATTTGATAACTATCTGAAAATGATTTCACCTGTTATATATTCCTTTCTTATTCTTTTGAATATTTCGATATCGAAAACAGTACAGAGCATTCCTTCTAGAATACCAATCTGCGATCCGATTCCCAAAGAAAGGAGCATCATGAAGAAGATAACGGCCCAGAACGGACCTCCAGGAAGTTCCACAATGGCTTGTGTAAAGACTATGAAAGCTAGCCCTGTTCCTTCTGCAGCCTGAAAAGTTGAACTATAAGAAAGGCAGAACACATCTACCAACCATGTAAACAGTGTGTTATAACATGCAATGCAGTCATATTGAAACAATTTATAAGGTATCAAAATTTTTGAAGGTAATTCACTATATTTTGTACAAGTCTTTTGTCGTTATTAAACTGCGAAATATAAACTTTGTTTACAAAATTCTTGAAGAATGAAATTACAACTAATTTAATCTTTAACTCCCGCTGATTCCGTTCGAAAGTTACGAAAAGATGGCGAAAAATTGAAACAAAAGTTTAAGAAAACTACATATGACATTTTTTTCTTATCATGTATTGAACATAAATTCTCCCTCAAAATTAGTGTATTAGTTAATTCACCTAATCCAGACAATGCCGCAGTTTGGCCTGAAAGGAAAAGCTGAGTCTGTATTTCAATAAATAATCTTTTGTATAGGTTCAGACATAGAAAATGATTTGGTTTTATTTCTTGCCGAATTCTAACAAAAAGATGAACATATTTCAACCTTTAGTGATAAATGGAAATTTCTTTTCAAGGTCATTGAATCGCAGACATGGGATAACTTTTTCCGATTTTGCTTGTAATATTTTTTGCAATAATTCTTTCCGCTACACAAATGTAAATGTCACCTATAAGTATGCTTTCATCTAATTTCTATTTGAAATAATTCATCTGTTTCATTCCTTCCTTTCTGGCTATAAAGTTGTAATTTTTCTTCGATACACCCATAGTCTTCTCGCCTACGCAACTCAAAAAAAAACGCAACATTAATTTTTTTCTCTCCCAACTAGAGCACTGATTCAGATTACGCATAATGTGATCCATTCGCAGTGGAAGCATATACCTACTACTAGTCAATCGTGAAACCCCCTGGTATAATATCATTATAATGATGGTCATTAAAAGAAATTACTTACAGCATCCAATTCTTTAGCAAGTGAACATTCTCGTAGTTTATAAGCTGTCTTATTCATTATACCAGCCATCACAGAATTATAGTTATCTTCGGTTATTGTCGATATATCGGTAACGTCTGGATAAAAGCCAGATTTGAGGAGGATCATTTTATTGCTGAAAAAAAAATCATCATCTACATGAAAATTATACAGAGAGAAAATTATATAATGAATATGATATTTCATTTAATAATTATCCACTGAAGATAATATGGAAAGAAGATAATGTTCATACATATGGTGTTCAATTAGTTTTTTCGAAGTTTAAATTCCAATTTTATGGATTTATAATTTTAACTCTTTGACAAAAATTGTGATGAAAATATAGCGTTTCAACAAATTATGGAATGAATGATAATTCTTTAGTTAGTATTCAATGGAGATGGCATATTATAAGTCTCTTTCTATTTTCATACTTTTGATTTCAGCAACCCAAAAACGTAACCTCATGCATAGGAAAAATATTTTTTGCATTTTATCATATATATTGTTTCGAAATGTTTCTAAGTATTTTGCCTGGAGATTTGAATCACCCCCATGTAAGTGTATGAAAATCAACTTAAATCGAAAATTTGTCAAGAGAAAAGACAAAATATTTTAATTCTGCAATCTTGAAATATAATTGTTTTTTTTTATCATTTCAGAATATGCTATCGTTCGTATTAGATAGCTATTAATCGAAATAGCTTATCCTTCTTATTTTCTACTCAAGTATGTAAGGTGAGCTTTTCGAAAATTGTTAAAGCTGATATAATCATTGTACGCGTTCTTTGACTTTGTCCAAGTGTACGTTACATTGTCCCAGAAATGTAACTTCGTTTATAAAGTTGATTTTTTCCTTTGAGACTTCGCTCTATGGCAACTGATGTTAGTGTCATACCACCACAGGTATCGTAGTATTCCTTCGCCATCTTATTTGTACTCGTTTTTCAATCGCAGAAAGAGCATTTCCAGTTTTTTTTTTGTAGGAGCACTCATTCAGCATGAATGCACTGGTCTGATAAAAGCGTTTGCTCCTCTTTTTCCTAGGTCGTCTAGCTAATTGGTTTGAGCCAGTCTGAAGAGGGATTGGATAGCTTCAAAAAGCTCTTGATTCGCATTGCTTTGGTGCCATATGACTATCAAGGTTGATGCAATAATGGCTGCCTTGTAATGTATGGACTTACCGGATGATTTTTTAAGTGCTTCATTCACTCAGTCATGAAATTCGCATTTCTTCATTAAATGATTAACTACTGAGTTTAAAGACATGAAATGTTTGGTACGCAAAAATTAGTTAGAGTGTACCAAACATTTCAATTTTTTAAACTCAACAGTTTAACAGTTAAAGAAGAAAATGTTAATTTCAAGGCTGAGTGAATGAAACACTTGAAAGAATCACCAAGTATACAGGTTCGGAAATTAACATCAAAAACATACGATATTCAATGCATTAGAGAAAGAGAGAGAGAGAGAGAGAGGGAGAGTTTTTCCGTGCAGTTGGACAGTCGTATACTAGACAAACATATGTGCTATGTTTCGCTTTTGTTTGACGCGATGGATGGTCCAATGAACGAATAATATGGTCGTCTCTCCCAAATCGAGTAACACGGTCAGTCCGACGCATTGAGTCAATGGTGGCGTTCAGCGAAAACAACCGTTGCAAACCTGATCACTGAGCGCCCACAGAACGTTGACTGATCAGTAGGAAGGTTTCTGAACGGTATAAACTTGTCAAGTATGCTCACATAACATAAATGTCAAATTCACACCACATAAAACATAAACAGTTTGAAAACTGTAATAGACAGCCGATCAGTGAGCTGTTTGTGTCGGCTGAATGCAACCAATGAGTCAGGCTGCGCGTAATATTCGATGCGAGTACAGCAGGTTCCCTACTGCTCTATTAAACCACTCTCAACGATGAGAGAAAGACCAAACCACATTAATTCAATCGGTCGTTTATTTGAACAATTATTAATCAAGTGAACCTTTCGATTATAACACTGTTCAACTTCACGGCAAAATTCTCCCTCTGATGCATTGAATTTCGTATGTTTCCGATGTGAATTTCCGAATCTGTATACTTTAGCACATATTTATATTATCCAAAAACAACAAATTCTCTATCTTTGGAACCAATTGTTTCCATGACCGCTTTCTGCTCCCATCTGTAAACCAGATGACATGATTTCTTCATAATTTTATGGCGATCTCACTCAGGAATGTTGGGAAGTTGGGGCTTCGTGCCGTTGTTATAACTGGATTCGATTTGTTTTAGAGAACTTCTTATTTATCATGCCAAAATGAGCGAATATATAGTTTAAACCCTTCTGTCATGAAAACTATAGCTATCAAAAATAGTTACAAAGAATACTTACTCGAGTACACATTTATTTACATTACTGACAGCCTTGAACCCTAGTATAGCAAATATCACAACACTGGCGTAGATAGCAGTGATGGCATTGCAAATTGACACCAGTATAACATCGCGAACGCAATTGTTCTTCGGCGTGTTATAGGATCCAAAAGCTATCAGAGATCCAAATGCCAAACCAAACGAGTAAAATACTTGCGTGGCTGCGTCCAGCCAAACTTTCGGATCCAAAAGCTTTTCAACCTGAAATCATTATAATTTGTTAATGTTATAAAAAAATCAGGATTCATCGATGTTTAGTATTAGTTTTTATTTATTTTATTCTATTTATTTATTTACCAATGTAAATTAAGTATAATCAAAAATCGTACATGGTCAAGTGCCGTCAAGTGCTACACGGCTTGTCAAAAGTATAAAATAACAATAATAATATAAAAGGCAAGTATAAAACATCACATAATAACACTTAAGACAAACAGGACATATTAAAATTCTTCAAGGCTATATATTGTCTTTTGTAATAGAAGTTTTTTAACACTTTTGCTGAATTTAGTTTCATTCAAGCTCTTCACATGTGCGGGTAACTTGTTATAAAGTTTCAGTGAGATGTGGTTTACTCCTTGCTGTGCTTTCGCAATTCTAGTGAAGGGGATGTTCAGGAGATGCTTTCCTCCATGGAAATCTGAGTTCGCTGGAAACTTCTCGAGGTGTCGGTGAACATAGACCACAGCAGTGAGGACAAAAATAGAAACACAGGTGAGTATTCCTTCACACATCCCGGCAACTGTCCGACTGTTGCACTCCGAATATACTCCGTAAGGCCTTCTTCTGCTTGAAGAACTCTCTAGGCAGCACTGGTATGTCCCCAAAGTATGATACCATACACCATTCTAGCGTGAAATGCCGAATAGTAAGCAAGCTTAGCCGTGTCACTACCAGAAATCATTCTTATTCTCCTTATAAGGTAGATGGAGGTCGACAGTTTGTTACACAATTCGTCTATGTATAGGAACTCCACCTTAATGATGAGGTAAACGTCACACCCAACTATTTCGGAGAATCAGTTGTATGTTTTTTGTTAGTAAATAAAAGTCACTGGGTTTTATCCTCGTTCAGCAAAAGACCATTTGATGCGAACCATTTCTGAGCATCCGATAGTGATGTTAAGGTCTTCAATCTGAGTGTGTCTCTACTTCCTGAACTGTTCATGAATGCGTTGTCATCTGCCAAAGCTGCAGAGTTGGTCGGTCTCCAAATTAATGTGTAGATCATTCATGGAAACAATAAAGAGTATCGGACCGAGGATCGATCCCTGCGGTACCCCCACAGTAATCTCTCTCGGATCAGACACCGAGTCATTCCACTTCACCACCTGACGCCTTTCTGTCAGATAGGATTCGAACATTTTCAGAGCCTTCCCCCTTATACCATAGAATTCAAGTTTTTTAGAAGAATATTGTGACTAACGCTGTCGAAAGCTTTACTTTGGTCTATACAAGGAAGTTCCACTTCCTCACAGTTGTTATAAGCTTCGATTTTGGTATCAGATAAGTCAACCATCGCTGTCACTGTTGATTTTCGTTCTCGAAAACCATGTTGAGACTCATGTATAAACATATTGCTCTCGAGGAAATTCACCAAACGTTTTGACATCACAGGCAAAACAGAAATTGGTCTTCAACATTCCTTTTTTTTAATATTGGTGTTACCAAAGCGACTTTTAGCTCTTGTGGAAAGACTTGTTGTTCAAAGCAATCGTTAATTATCTTACACAGTGGCTGTTTTATATGTGGAACCCATTTGCTTCAACAAATCCACTGAAAAGCCGTAGAAATCTCTCGTGTGTTTATTTTTCATCTTTTTTGTTAGTTTCACAGTTTCTTCCTCCGTAGTCGGGTTCAAATACATTGAATTAACTGTATTTATTTTCGAGGTTTTTCATGAACTCGCACGGGTCACTTAAGGATGGTTGTATCTTTCTATGTATGCGTTCACCAATGGATACAAAATGCTCGTTCAATGCCTCAGCGTCAGCATTGTGCGAGGGTACCTGACGGTTTTCCTTTATCCCTTTTCCTCACGTATTAGGTTCCACATTTCGTGAAACTTATTTACTGCGTTATTGATTCTGTTCGTGTTCTTGGCTTTCACTGTTCTTGCTATTTCATTTTTCAATGTTGTCCTCAGAGTTTCATAAAGTGTACGGCTGGGTGCGTCCTTCCGTACCTCTGCAATAGTCCTTGCTGCCTCCAATTTGTTCATTAAGTTCTTTATGATTTTACTGCATGATGTATTTTTTTCTTTGCTTACATTTATACCGCCTTTCAGGGAAAGAACAGTTTAAGAGATTGATGAGTGCACCATGAAAGTTGCTATACTGTACTTCAGCATTTTCATTCCATATTAGCTCCCAATTCAAGGATCTGATTCCTTCAATGAAACGGTGAGTATTTTATTTATTAATCTGCCTTCTGATTTTATATTTTTCATTTTTATTTTCAGGATTTGATTTGGCTGTTGGTATCTTGCTTTATAGTTATAAATAGGTCTACTTGCATGTACAGAACTACTGGCGATCAGAGCATTTTTTTGAGATTCAGTAGTTAGATTCAAGGACTGCCTCTATAAATTACCGATAGTTGATCAAAAAGAAAGTTTCAAGATTGAAAGCTAGCACTATAGAGATACAGGGTAAGTGCAGAAAAACATAATTTACTTCCTTCATATAATAATACACATTGTTCAAAATTTTTCTTGTATCTAGCACAAATGAATAAAATTATTCAAAATAGGCAAAAACTAAGTATTATCACACAAGGCGTTGGTGAAATTTTCAATGAGTTTGGAAAACAAGAGTTTTTTTATATTCCCTGTAATCTGCTTCTGAATGTTCTGAAATCAATGCTTATATACCTACGAAGAGTTTGTGAGAATTACAATTTCTAGGATTCACAGCTTTTATTATTGAAATATGAGAGATGAACTTTATAACACGAATTGAATAGAGAATAACATTCGTTCATAAATATTCGCAACTCTGGAGCTCATCATAATTATATCATAATTATCATAATTATATTCACTTCGCCCGAAGAACCTTAAATCAGGTTATGCCGATTATACCTAGTATTGGACCTATTGGCCCTCATCAGTGCAGGTAGACAAGTCTGACAAGCTTAAGACTTGTGTAATCAATGATTTGAGATGAAACTGAACAGAATTCAGCATTGACGTATTTAGGGGGGGCCAAGGGAGGCCGAGGCCAGGCCCCCTGATGTACCTCTGCCCCCCCCCTGAAATATTCTAATCAAAAACTCGTATAGGTAGTTGAACAACGGACATGATGGTCCATTTGTTTTTGGATAACTACTACTGCCATTTTACAATTTTCGACCTGTATTTTTTGATAGGAATCATTTAGATCGTTAAGTCAACGAATTTTCAAAATGTGAAAATCAAAAAATTACGAGGCAAATGATAATCATCGTATCTGTTATCCAATTATTCTGCATTGCTAAAGGATTTATCGTACGGATCGTTTCTGAGATTTCTTCGTTACAAGTCATTGATTTTGCAATTTTAGAGTATGTAGAGTCATTCAAAGCCGTCAATAGTTCGAAACACCTGTCTGCAGATACTCTAAGTTGTAAACCTCCTTGTAGGTTTTTTGGAAGATGTATATGATTAGCTCTGCAATCATTATTAACAAATGTTTCATGTAGCATTCCTTTCCTTATATCTATTCATGAAAAACACAAAATTCAGATATAATTCATTTGCCTAACTTGAAAATAACTCTACATTATTTTTAAATATTATTCGCTCAATTCGAACTTTGCGGCTGATCTAGTGCATTGGAAAAATACCAGATTGATTTCTAATATGCACAGACCTTTTGATCAAAAATTGGAATCTACCCAAAAATATCAAAAGAAAAGGGAATAATGAGTAGTTTTTAGTTATATCAGATAATTCTCATGGTTTACAATTTCCTTGATATCAAGTCAGTTAATGATTCATTGAGCGGTATCAGCCAGAATAAAAAGTTGTTGATTCGAGTCGTCCCAAAAATAGTGCTGATACTTTCAGAATTGAATAGAATGAATATAATACCTTCGGAGTATACATATGGGCTAATCCAGCACTGGCACCCTCCAATGTGATTCCTCTGATGAAGAATATCGTCAGTACGATGTAGGGAAACATCGAAGTGAAGTATACTACCTGAAATATCATTAAATTTAGTTGATCTAGGACAAATGGTGGTCCATACATTTGTCATGCTCATACAAGGAAGTGCACATGTTTGATTAGAATTGGTTAGAATTACATACATCTTGTTTCATAAATGTATGGTTATCCTTAAATATGCTTGCCCGAGTTATCAGTGCATAATTTTTTTTAATTAGTTTGAGGTAGTTTTGCAGATTTCGACAGTTGTTTTCCTTGTTGATCTTTGATACCGATGATTTTTATCATCTTGCGAAAACCAATATCGGTCGAAAAAAGTCAAGAAGTGAATTTTCTCCAAATGAATGGAGGAGAAAATAACTAATTTCTATCATTAGAAAAAGCAGTGTCATACCATATTCATTTCCGAAATTACAATTCCATATCTAATTTCGCCGGATTGAAACATTTTAAAAACCATTCACATCAAGAAAAGAATGTTGATGCTCAGAGCGCGTGAGCCAAATGTAGAAAAATATGCTTAGAACGAAATATCATTATTTCCACAAAAAAATTTTTTGATGTTGAATGAATTTTGACTAAGGAAATCTAAACACATATAACAAACTCTTAACCTTATTCACAAAAATTAGCTCATTTGTTCCTTGAAATTAATTTTGGGGACATCTGGAGGGGAAAACCAACAAATGTCGAAAAAAGTTACCAAGAAAGCATCCGTTGATATCACACATTCGAATAGTTTTCACACAAATTATTAATTCTTACTCTGAACAACTCAGACATTCCCTTTAAAAATCGGAAAACCGTCATATCTAATTATGTTCAGAACTCTAGTTGACTGAACAGGGTGACCAGAATTGGTGATCCCTGAAATAGAACTTTTCAACCCTAAAATATGGAGAAAACCGCACATTGCGGTCATCTTTTTGGACAAAACTTAGTATACCGTCATCCTCATTTCTGTATCTTCTTTTGTTTTTCGAGTTATAAGCTACACTTTACATTTGTGTAATGTCAATATTGGTCATTATCTCCGTTTCTGTTTGTGCTATAAACTTGTAACAGAAACATTATAAAGACACTTTTTTGATTGAAATCCAGTGGCTTAATCTAATTTTTGCTAAGGGGTTTCCTTCAAGGTTTATTGCATGAAATTTCGTTTTTCTCATGAAAACAATATTTTTTACGTAAAAATAATCACTGTTTTTTTCTCGTTTCAAAAATATACAACATGTCATATATCGCTCTTAGGTCAGTGGCGACGCTAGTAGGAGGGAGAAAGCTAGCCCAGAATTTTCAGTGGGGGAAGTGATGAATGAATTGGAGCAATTTTGTTGAGCAAAGGCCATAAAATAAGGGGGGTGCCCGGTCCAACCCCTGCTCCCTCCAAGAGCCACCTCTGACCTATGAACGATATATGACATATTATTCATTTTTGTCATTTTGACATAAGTTTGTCACACGTTTTTTATCATTATTCCGAAATTAAATTCGATATTTAAGATGAAATACCACTATTTAAATCTATGGGAGATGATTACCCTTCAGTGGGGTCCCGCCAGACCTGGTTTAAAACAACCCTCCTGGCCCAAGAGCAAGAATACCGTATTTTGTATCTGAATATTGAAGGTATTTATTTGAATAGTTAAAATTGAAATTACCTAAATGTCAATTTAAGCTTATAACTCGGAAACAAAATACGATAGAGCAATGCGGTTGACGCAAAATGAGTTTCTCGAAAAAAGATGATGTACCACTCATTTTTCTCTTTATCTTTTAGGGTTAAAAAGTTGTAGTTCAGGGAACTTTACAGCCCTAAAATGTGGAGAAAATTGAATGACACATTTTGGTCATCTTTTTTTTGACAAACTCAATATACCGTCAACCGCATGCTCTATCATCTTTTGTTTTTGACTCATAACCTTAATTTGAAATTAAGGCAATTTGAATTATATTCAGCCACTCAGTTCTTACCAAATAAGTATTTTTATAATGTTTGTGTTTCTAGTTTATGGCACAAGCGAGAACGGAGATGATGACCAAAGTTGAAATTGCCTGAATGTCAATTTTGGTATATACATATCTCCAAAACAAAGAAGATAGAGCAATGCGGTAAATGGCATAATAAGAGTCTCGAGAAACAATGACAGCATTGTGCCAATCGTTTTTTCCTATCTCGTTGGGTTGAAAAGTTGTAGTTTAGGGATCACCAAATCTGGTCACACTGTATACAATTTGTAGCAAATGCTTTCTGTTATATTCATTACAAATGATTTCCTTGAATATTTGAACACCATGAATATAAGAATTTATTTCAATATTTACCTTCCTGAGCTTTGTATTCCTTTCATAACAATAAAGAACACAACCACCCAAGATAGTAAAAGGCACAATACTATCCACCATCTTGGATAACCACCATCTTCTATGGTAGCTGAGGAATCCAGAGTGGTTCTGTACCAGAAATAGGCTGTAGCCGATGACAGGTCACATTCCTCAACAACTGTGCCGTTCTCAATCGGGCAGTAGTGCCAAGGCAGTGGATACTGAAAAAAAAAGACAGTTGGGTCGGATAGGCAGCTGGTAGAGTTGGATAATTGCGAAAAATTCGATAATGAGTTATGCGAAGGTTTAACATTTATTCGAATTTATTGTACCTGAATAACATCCTACAAACGAGTGCTATATCGTTTCGCCCAAATACCTATCTGTAGTTTTCGAATTTTGGACTGAAAATGGTCTCAACTGGGTTAGACCCCCTGATGACAAATTCGTGGTCAAAGTCAGTTCTGTTGGTGCCATCCGTTAGCACAATAACTTTTGAAGGGATTGTCCTAGAGACTTGAAATTTTCAGAGTGAGTTCGGTTCCCAAATAGCTCAATTGAGTTCGTTAATCAGCCAAACCGTACAGGATGTTCCATAAAATATGGCCATTCGAAATTTTTGTTCCTCAATATCTCAGACAAAACCAAACCCATCAAAATGAAATGTTGCGGCCATATGCAAGATGGTCATAATAAGCTTAAAAATTCATATTTCTATAAAAAAATATCCGACTCTGATGAAATTTATTCGGTAGAAAAAGATTGATACACTGAATGTTCCTGCAGAATTTTGTGGCCATAGTGTTAACATAACCATAGAAAATTGAATTTGAATATTGGAAAGAAGCATCTTTATATGGGATATCCGACTCAAGTGAATTTTCCTTGTAAATGAAGACTGTTATACTAAATCTTCATGTAGAATTTTGAGGCCATAGTTTCAACAGAACTATAGAAAATTTAATTGGAATTTTGAAAAGAAGAATTACTTTATTTCCATAACAGGATAACCGATTCAACTAAATATATTTTGTGAATCAAAACTGATATCCTGAATGTTTAGACAAAATTTCAAGAGGATCGCATAATCAGAACCATAGAAATTAATTTTTGTAATTATTTTATTTATTTTTCATTTTATTGATTTCAAGAATATAATTCCGATTGTGCTGAGATTCTGCATTTATATATTTGGTATCAATCTCGAATCCCATATAAAATTTTGAGATAATAGTCTTGCCTATAGATTGAAAGGTTGCAAGCAACCTGCTAGGAATCAGACACCAATATTTCTTTGGGATATTTCAAACTTCTTCGGTAACTAAACAAGAAATTTGAGTTCTGTTATACCCCTTATCTACACGGTAGGGCAGAGGAACTTGCTCATTTAGAAATTGAATTGAACTTACATTCACGCACATATAGATATAATTGTGGGATTCGTATTTTTATTTATACACTGTATAATATGATATTCTATGTTGTTTTAATGACATTATCTATATAACGTAGAGAAAGTAGGCGAGAAATAAAAGATGAAGATAGTTGTCAATCAGATTTAGACCTGTTTGTTTAGAGACTGTATTCCTCCCGGTTTTCGCTGTTGTTTCGTGAATAAAGTTTCACTAAAATCTCGTGGTAGTTTTACAATAAACCTAGACAACGTAAAAAAAGCCTACATTCTGGGGGCCTGTCCGGGATAAAGAAACAACTCGTCCGGGATAACAAAACAAATTGTAGATTTGGATGAACAGGAGATCTGAACTATTGACTGAGTTTGGATCATTGACGAAGAAGTGCTGCAAGACGAGGTGTACCCTTTCCACTAATAGACGTAGACGAAGTGAGGAAGCCCACGGGCAGGACTTTCAGACGGAAAGCTGGGGCTTGGGTTCCGAACGACAGGTGGAATTGGTATTGGTAGAGTTTTGCAGTATCAAGGTGGAAGATTTTGCTGCAAGACGAGGTGTACCCTTTCCACTAATAGACGTAGACGAAGTGAGGAAGCCCACGGGCAGGACTTTCAGACGGAAAGCTGGGGCTTGGGTTCCGAACGACAGGTGGAATTGGTATTGGTAGAGTTTTGCAGTATCACGGTAGGAGATTTAACTTTTTAGACGTACTGACTGAGGGAGGCTGTTCGGAAGGAATTCATATACATTTGTATTTTTTGAGATTGTCAATTGTGTCATTTTGTAAAGGAGTACAGCCACTTAACAAACAGCGGTAATAATATTTTTATATATTATATTATACATATTTATTTTATATAGAGTATTTGAAGCTTTGGATGCAACTCGGAACTGAATCCGAGGCGGATTCTCCGTAGGATGGCCGAGTGTGGGATTCGTATTTTTATTTATACACTGTATAATATGATATTCTATGTTGTTATAATGACATTATCTATATAACGTAGAGAAAGTAGGCGAGAAATAAAAGATGAAGATAGTTGTCAATCAGATTTAGACGTGTTTGTTTAGAGACTGTATTTCCTCCCGGTTTTCGCTGTTGTTTCGTGAATAAAGTTTCACTAAAATCTCGTGGTAGTTTTACATATACCCTAGACAACGTAAAAAAAGCCTACATAATTATTTTTCAATCATCAAAAACAATATTTGAAGTTTATGTTTAAGCAGTTTTGAAGATGGCATGTTTGCCATATCGAAACGAATGTTGTTCCTCAATTGGGCCAGAGTATTGGGACGATTGTTATAAATCAGGCGAATTTGCTGGCGCACTGAACACCCCAGAAAACCCCAGGAAGGAAAAATTCCTGGTAATAACGCTCGTCCTAGGACTTGAAGAACAACACTGGTTTGGATATAAACATACCCAACGAAATGCTGGAAAAACATTTCCGAAATTGATAAACGCAGCGTATATTTAGACAATCATGGACACTATTGACATATCAATTTTTCTGCTAGTTGCTTGTCATCTGTCATAATAGCATGGCTTACTATATAACAACGAAAGTTGAAATATTCCAAATCTAAATATCAATGAAAATCATCAATTAGAACTTCGAATCGAAATAATTCAAACAATGAAACTAATTTACAAGAAAAACGAAAGAAAAACGGATACTATACTATCAATGTTTCTCATTTCCAAACTAGGAGTTATGAGAGGTGAACTTTTCGGTCCATTAATACTCTTCGATCACCTGAACGCAGAAATATTCATTGCAATAATTCTAAGCAGTTTTACATTTATTGTATCAAACACACCTTGTGCCGTATTCTCGACAAGTGATCTTTCAAAGCGAATACGAACTCCATTGCGCGGTGAAGTTCGTATACGCTTTGAAAGATCACTTGCCCAGGGTGTCAATTCTAGACGAACGTATACGTTCGTCATATTTCGAGCGTAGATTTTTGGAAATTGAAATAATTATATCCGTTCGAAATGAACGTACACTTTCATTGGAACCAGTAGTTGACGATATGCTCGAAAAGATCGGATTTGAATATTACAATTTCCAAAAATCTACGCTCGAAGTTCGTCGAACGGAGTGATCCCGAGAATTTAAACCCAGAAAACGGAGCCTGGCTAACAAACAGACAAATTATCTGGTTTCAAATTAATGACTACCTAGCCTAGCTCATAATAACTGAGAGGAAGAAGAATGAATATTCTTGAGTTCATTGAAACACTTTGGATTTCATGTCTGAAACACTTTGAAAGAAAAGTATATCAAATTCATGAAGAAATCAAGATATGGCTAATTTTGGTTTGGATTATTTCAAAGTTCGTTATACATTGTTAGCCGTAGTACATGTGATTCGAAAGCATACTTAATGGGGTTTTTCTTGCTGGAAGAAATATATAACCATCGAACCATTGGAAAAACATCAATTTCAGAGAACATTTGAAATATTTATGATATCAAAGAATGTTTAATTATTGAAGAATAAATAACTCGTTTGATCTCCTCGTGAAGATTAGCCTCTTCGAATGTTTACAATTTCATCGATATATGCGGTTGATTGTTTTCTTGACTGACAAATAATGGGTTTTCCAATAAGAGGCGTTATTTTGATATTCAAAGAAAAATGCCATTTTTCAATATAAATGATCGGATATTTATTTCATTATAAAGAAGAAGCTATGCCGATAATAGTGGAAAATAACATCAGGCAAATGACCACCATGACCACTCTTACAGGACCATATCCTTTTAATGAAAATCTTTGAGGTCTTGAATCGACGCTGGGCTATTGGCGTAGACCTTCTCTCAACGTGGCCCCAAAGGAAGAATTCGCAAGGTATTAAATCACAGGATCTCGGTTGCCAGTTGTGATCGATCACCTTTTCGAGAGATAACACGGTCCGGAAACTTTTCCCGCAAAAAATCAATGGTTTCGTTGCTTGTGTGGCACGTAGCACCGTTGGAAGTAAAAGTTGTCAAAATCAATGCTATCCAATTTCGGCCATAAAAAGTCATTAATAATTCCTAAATAGAGCAATCAATTCACCGTAACTGTCTTCAACACTTTCGACTACAGCAGCAATATTCTCGGCAGTTCTTGAGCGACGTGCACGGATTTTATTCTTCACATCACTACTTGTTCCAACAGCTCGAATTTTTCCACCAATTTCTTTATTGCGGTCCAACAAGGTGCTTCACAACGACCCAAAAATCGAGGTTACGAACCGTCTCTGCCAAATTTTCACCATTTTATAGTGAATTTTAATAATTTCAATGCGTTCTTGAAGCGTGTATCTTTCCATTTTTATTGATGGCGTAGTTTTCTATCTGTCAAAAGTCAAAAAATTACAGCTTCTAACGTGACATCTACCGAAATAGCGGGCTATTCGAAATAACACCTCTTATTGGAAAACCCTTCAGCTATTGCTTGACTGCATGAATTGTCCATGAATAACAAAGACATCAATTAATCTATTCCTTGTAAACGCAAGAACTTTCATAATGAAATAGGTCATACCTCAGAGAACTCAGAGTGAAGAGAAGTTTTCTCACATCTCACTCTGAGAGGGCACACCTAATAGGTACCTACTCTAAGAATCCGAATTTCATATAATTGTGATAAAAGCGCAATTTGAATGGAATAATGAGTGCTCTCAAAATTGGAGCTGAAGTATTATTCCATTCAGTATGGAAAAATTCCAAATATAATTTTTATTACAAATAATCTGCACGAACATGTTCCAAAACAGTTCACCCCAAGTCCGTTGCGCATTCAATTTATCACGATGATATTTTTCCTAACGACTGCTGTGAAATGAAAGACCATTTTCTTGTTATATTATTTCTTTTATGATTAAGTGAGAGTTTTGTAATGTTCATGCAGCAGTCGTGAGAGAACAGCGATATCGACCTGGAAAAAAGTAGGTTCTCATGTTTTCGAATGCAAGTATTCACGGTTCTTCCATTAAATGCAGATTTCTTTTTCACAAAAAGGAATAAATTTGCAGCATTAATTGAATAAATGGAAAACGCCGAAGTCGCCAAATTTGTTTCATGCACGTTCGACAGCTGACGCACACCGGAGGTACAACCTCACTTTTCCTATGCAAATCGTAGCAAAACCACGAGAGATTTTGGCGTTTCTCAAGTGTTTCAGTTGATTTATTTCTTCTTTGTACTGAAAAATCTTGAAAATGGAACATCAAATTATTAATTAAGTTGAGATCATATTCATCGAGGACGATATGTTGAAAAATATCAGTTTTGGACATTCACTCTTATCTACTGCAGAAGACTTTTATGTACTTATATCTAATGTGGCTTATTCCGATGATAAGGCAAGAAGGCTGAAAAGAAGGATTAACAAAGTATGGTGAAGTATGTTGCATATATTTTCATTCAGGTGAAGTAAACATTGAAAATCTTTCACTAATATTTCATTAGTTGATCACCAGTTTGCATCAAAGGAAACATTTGAGACATAAAGTGTAGTCGAAACTAAGAAGACAAAGAGATTAGCCAGTTTCAGGATTTATACAGGGTCTCTACAAATGATTATAACAGCGCAGAGTTGATAAATGTGTTGAGTTTGCATAAGAAGCACCAAAATGAAAATAATCCAAAGCCAACTGCGCTGTTACAATCATTTATAAAGACGCCGTATTTGGACTTTGGAATGATAAACGCTTTACTTTCGACAAAATATGAATTTATTTTTTTAATTTGTGTTTAATGAGAATCAATTTTTAATAAGGATGAATAATTGAAATTAAGTTGCTAATTTTCATAAAGTCTTTTATTTTTTCGATAGAATCATCATTCAAGGGCTTTCATTTAAATAAACAAATATGATTATTTTTCTTCTTTCTATACATACTATACATTCTATGTATATTGAATAATAAATATTATGAATTCATATCATTTGACTCACTGCAGCGGCACTCTTTGTTTCCACTAAATAACTGATATCAGGATACATTTTATCTTTGCCAAGATAGATGGATAAATATCTTCCTTCCACAGTTGACAAGGGCGAATGCCCAAAACTGATATTTTTCTACATATCTATCGTCCTCGACGAATATGATCTGAACTTAATAAATAATTCAATAGGTTTTCCACGGAATCAAGAAATATTTTATTTATCTCAATTAACCCATGGTACAGGTGATGTGAAGTTCCACTAGATTGTTGTTGGGTAATGTCGAAGTCTGTGTGTCGCTTAACATGTATGATCAAACTATGAATTTTTCTAACGAAGTGGTTGTGAATGTACTTTTATTAATACTACTGTTAAAAACTTCATATTTCCTTGATACTCACTTGAAAACTATTGAAAAAGTAATAAAAACACCACGTGATGATGACGTTGTAATAAAGGGCTACGAAAAATGTAACTATACAGGATGCGATTCCAATACCTCCAAGCCATGGATGGATGGTATTCCAAACACCCAGTGAACCTAACCTCATCTTCTGACCAATCCCTAGTTCTATCAGAAAGAGAGGTATACCTTCGAAGACCAGCATTATGGCGAACGGAATCAAAAAGGCACCTGAAAAAATATTCAATTCAATATTTTTTTCGTAACAGTATCTAACTTTGCAAAACAATTAATGCTTTAGTTCAAATGTTTCTTTTACACATTTTGTACAGAGAGAGACAAAAAATTAGGTGTTAATTGTTACAGTGTTTTCTGCTGTGAGAAAACGCATCAGTCTTGAATAAGTAATTAGATCGTCTCACTAGCCAACTCAAATTCCTATATAAACTAGATTTTTTTGTTATGTGAAAACGAGAAATGGCTTCCTATACTGTTCGCGATATATGTTTTTGTCAATTTAATTGACTTCTTTATTATGCATGAAGAGTAAAGTTAAACGCACAAGCGAAATGTAAACGGTTCTACAGAGCATTGGCTATTTTAGTTGATTAAATGAGGCTTTGACACAGAATAATTCAATTCTATGAATTTGGATTGCTAGGTTAAAAATGTCAAACTCAAAATCTTCGGATCTTAATAATCGGGTAGGAATTGAGGAACGAGAATTAAAATCCGTACCATGCGCACTGTACCGTATGATGCCGATGCCAATGCAATCGGAGGCTGCCGCGGCATCGTCGGCATTTTGCAAGTCTGCTTACGCTAGCTAACGTTCTTAGCCGTTCCTTATTTGATAAAGGTACTTACGAGTGGCCAAAGAATTAGAAAGATGAAAAAATGGATTTTCACTAGAATTCAATCCTGCGAGTACAAAATTGTAAGGAAATTTTATTTTCTGGGTCATTTTCAAGTCCGGTAATAAATGTCCAAATTCTCCAGAAACATTCCTTTTGCAGCATATCTCATGAATCCACATTCGTCTAATTTTCCTCGTTTTCGATAATTCTCTTCTTCAGCGTATTCACTATAGTTCCTCACCGCTAGAGGACATATTCGCTAACTAATTTTGAATGATTCTTCCGACTACGCAGATAGGAGCCGATTCCGTACCGTGTGTACCATCCACCTGATGTCGATGTATGTACGTCAACTTTTAATCAGAAATTAGTTGAACGCAATAGTTGTAGTTGCGGATTCTAGAACGTCAGCCAACTTTTGTGAGTTGAACAGTCGTGCATTTTTTATGCAAGTCATCTTGGAAAAAACTGTAAGGCTTTTCACTTAGTGACGTTTGAGAATACTTCTACTGGAAATTTAAAACCGACAAAAAAACTGTACTTTCCCCTGTCTTTCGCAACTTCAAACAGGTGAAAATTCATGAATAGCATAATTTGATTGGTGCATTCTAACGCACACCGAATTAAGTTGTGATGGTCTACTTGGGTGTAGGTCAGAGTGCAATAATCAAATCAGACGCTATTCTTTTTTTTGCGCGAGAGAGAGAGAAGTTTTACTACGCGTTCGTGTAGAAGTAAAATGAAATATAGGTTGACGCCCACTTGGGCGAAGCGTTGCGTTCGGAAGAGGTGCGTCATTTGCCGCCGAAGAATTTTGCTGTTTGCATTGAATCCCATCGCCTCGCGATGGGATTCAACAACAAATTTATTTTCTGAAAAGAAAAACATTTGTCAAAAAAATCCTCAGACGAGTCAATTTTTGTTTCATTTCTACTGCATTTTTATGCATTTTTGAAGAATTTTTGTTGCACCCTGTGCCATACCCATAAACCCTCTAAATCAAAAGAGGAAAGTGGGACATGTGGTACTTTATTGGCAAGGTCTTTGTATTTCCTTTATAGGCGTGCAAGAAAAAACATTTTTTTAAATTAGTTAGTTTAAAGGGGTTTTCCGTATGTGCACTTTGTCATGGCTCATTTACTTTGAGACGATGATATCTGTTGAAATTTGTCACCGAATGAAAGTCGACATTACAGTTTTGTTGAGGCACAACTTTGAAACCCTTTCAAACCCCTCATGCGCATCCAGAACAATGGTGGTAATTTTGAACACATAATTTATCTTACCTTGTAATAAACAATTCTCCGGGTGGTACTTTCATTCGGTGACAAACTTCAACAGATATCATCGTCTCAAAGTAAATGAGCCATGTCAAAGTGCACATACTGATAACCTCTTTGAACCAACTTATTCTTCAAAAATAAATACTCTTCACTTGAAAATTCATGCACGTCTGTGAAGAACATACAAAGACCTTCTAAAAAAGTACCACTGACCACTGACCCAGTGGCGCAGCCAGGATTTTATTTTGGGGGGGGGGCTGAACTGAAAAATTTTTGATGATACAGTGAATAACGAAAATTTCAAAAAAATAAAGAAGAAAGAAATAACGAAGAAATTAATCTTTGGGGGTTGGGCTGCAGCCCCAAAGCTCCCCCCCTGGCTGCGCCAGTGCACTGACCCACTTTCCCTATTCAATAAAATTAGAGTGTTGATGGCGATGGCACAAGGTGCAACAAAAATCCTTCAAAAATGCATAAAAATTTGGTAGAAGTGAAACAAACATTGACGTGTTTGAGAATTTTGTTGCCAAATATTTTTCTTCTGAGAACATGGTATCTTTGTTCACACCGTTTCCTCGTTAAGCCCATTTTGATTTTTATTTACGTTGTGAAATTTTAGTTCAAAAGTAAAATAGTGTTTTCCGTATATTTTTTTACTAATTAATTGAATGTTCAGGTTCCTTCATTGCGATTCAACGCTTCATTAAATCAGCCACCTGCCTTCATTAGCGACGGAACCAAATGGTCTCATTAAAAGCACAAGTTAAATTGATATCAAAAGCTTCAAACGCTCTTTCATCAAGAGAACTCCAGAGATATCGCCACTTCACTCCATTATGAAGGTTGTCGATAAATCCAGTTTCGATTTTGCTGCAGAATTGCTCCTAGACCTCCCGTTATCTCTCCATTATTTCTTTGACCTACTTTGAGACGAATGATAGATGTTTGGCGTGCGGGAGGTTGGTCTCAGACAGCGTGTGGTCTAGATGGATGTTGAGATATTTTCGTGTGTATTTTTTTGCTACTAGGCCAAAAAACAAGGGAGAGTGAAGCATTACGGAGAAAAGCACATTCTTCTCATCGAAAGATTTCGAAGTTTTTGCCAAATGCTATAATAGGTTTCATAAATAGAGCTATTAAAATTAAAGAAATTAATGACTAATGAACTGCTTTCAAATAAAAATTGAAGAAAAGGCAACAGTTACATTGAACATTAATCATAACAATCAATAGGACGATTTCATTAAGAATACATAAAGTTTTTATTTCTCACGTTATTCAGAATACCTACCTCTACCTACACTTATATTTCGACTTTAAGACCAATTTCAAAGAAATACCTAATGTAGCTTAACTAGATTTTGAACAATTTCTACATCTGTTCATTTTTATAGCATTTTTACAACAGTAACTGATACCTATGTATGTATTGCGTATTTGGATAATTGTTGAATTCCTTTTTTTATCAAATATATATTGCATGATTGAATCTCCAAAGAGTCAAGCAACATTTTATGATGAGACGACATAATTTTCAATGAAAAAATCATTTAACTGCATACAGTTCTCCAGAGTTGTTTCATTTCTGGAAGAAGAAAACCAACCACTTCCGACGCCATAATCCATTCAGAATTTAATTAGTCATGGCAAATCAGAACATTAACCTTAAACCATTTCGTATCTATGTACGATCTCTGAAACCCTATGGTTTCAGATATCTAGTTAAATGAATACAATTTTGAAAAAGTTGAGAACAATCATACCTGGAAGAATCATAAATGTCTGGAGCACAACAAACTCACAGTCTTCTATGAAATTAACTGAATTTTGAATACTATTTAATATTTGATATTTTTTTATTTTAGGCCAACTGACTTAAGATATACCTACAAATCCGTTCATGAAAGATTGAGCCGTCGGTTGGCCATGGAAATTTGGCATATTCCACTGTGTATATTAAAATTTCAGGTTATGTTGTTTATTTTTTGTCTGATTGATACGCAATGTTGCATAGAGTTCTCTGATAACTAGCAAGCTCTTCAGACGAGGCCGGGTACATTCGGCAACGTTGACTTTATTTCACGTTGTTACAGCAAATACTGCCAACTTCAGATAAATAAACAAAGCCCTACTATGCGCTCAAACTTTCGTGAACGGACTATAGGTACTATACCCCTTATCCAAATGCGTGTATTATATCACGCGAAGGTCCATTATTATTTTGAGTATCATGTCGTTCTATTCGACTGGTTGAAGAACTTTTCAAAAGACAAAGTTTGAACGACCATGCCTTTGTATAAGAAGGTTGAGTTCACTGACGTGGGAAGTGGATAACGTCTTATTATTGTAGAAATATTGTAACAATGAGTTATGAATATGATATTCATTAAATATAATACAGTTACAGCTGTATGGAATCTTGTGTGACATAGAACATATTCAATTTTAATTGTACAATTTCTTTTATGGCATTGGTAGTTATATTACCACTGTTATTCAAAAATTAACTTTTTTTTCAAAACTGTATCATGAGATGTCTACCACTTCAACTGGTGGATATGACGAAAAAGAATTTATTGAATAATTATAGATATTGTGGATGTTGATCTGGTACTGTCAGATTCTGAATCAGCGGTGAATGAGCAGCCAGTAGATTACATATATTATTTTATGGTTTACGATATGTAACACGTGTTGATGAAAGACTTCAGATGACAAATAAATAGTACCACAAAGCCTGGCAAATGAAAATTCAGAACAACATGTACTGGTTCGGGCAAAATTTGTTGACTACTGAAGGGATTTCGAGAACCACGGCAGCTAGAAGAAAACTGATGACGCATTTTCAAGCTATTTTTTCCTGACTAACTCAAATCTGAAAACAGATCTGTAGGCTGGCGTTACCATAGCGACCGTTGACCGTTATTATCTTTTGTGGACCTTAAAGTCTATGATTGGAATCATCGATTGCTGAATAATTAACTCCTTTGTTAATTTGTCATCGTTTGTTCTTAAGATTAAAAATAGATAATCTGTTATTTTTCCTAATTAGCTGAAATATTTCAAATTACGAAAAAGTTGGTTGTTGGTATACTACATTCAAGCGAATAAAAAAGCCTAGTCGCAAGGGAAGTCTACTTCGAACTCTTATCACAGAATGTTGAGTTAATAGAGAATTGTGTGGAGTTAACGAACTATAAAGCTTATTCAATGATTATGTTGAAGCCAGCCAACTTATAATTAATCAAGAACTGAATCGAAAGGCGGGAAAATGTGTGCATATGATACATTTTTGAAACCAGCAAAAATTTTGTACCCAGACAAAAAGCATTCGACCATACATCTGAAAAATCAATATTCCTAGTAATTTCTCAAAAATAACTGGACTGAAAAAATCAGTAATATCATATTTGAATTACCCCTAAAAAATTGCCTCTAGAATGTATAAACGTATGTATTCAGCATCAATGAAAATGACAAATTCTCAATTTCCGTTCATAACTCAAAATCTATAAAAGATAGGTTAGATCTGTTTTCAGATTTGAGTTAGTCATCAGTTTTCTTCTAGCTGCTATGGTTCTCGAGATCCCTTCAGTAGACAACGAATTTTGCCAACCCTGTACAGTACATATTTGTCTATTTCAGTTTATTGAGGCCCGATTGTACCAGTAAGGGAAAACTCGGATAGATGCCCCATTGGGATAGATGACCCATTTTTAAAATACCTAACTTCTGAAACAGGTGACAAAAAATTAATTTATTAGTAGGAGCCACAGTCACCCTGGACCTCAGACTGAGGTCCTCAGTTTTGTATGGGTTATTGTTAAGTGAGGTCGTGTAGCGTGCGTTTATCTGCGCAGCGAACTTTACAAACGCGCCTAAGTTTTAGAGGTATGTACTTGACGCTGTATAACTTTTGAAGTAGTTATACATTCCATTATATTTTTTATTACGTCAATACAGTGGTTCATTGAGTGTATATCTGATAATAAATAGTTGCTTTTTTTTCTTAATTTATTCAAAAAATACATGGACATCTATATCCCTATTTAAAAGGATAGTTGCCTTTTTTCGAGGTATAGGTGCCCCTTGGAGTATCTGTTCCCCCATACATTCTCCAACCATTTATGATCCGACTGTAATTTTTTATGAGATTTTTTTGTTCCGTTATGGTTTATGAATTGATTTGGACTCCTCACCAATCCACAAACCCATGTCAAGAAAATATAAAATGAAGGAAAGGAGTACAAGCTTAAGTATGTTTGCGACCAACAGAGCAACTGAAAGCAGTTTTCGATGGGATGAATAAAAAAACGGAGAAAATCAACGAAATATAGGTATCGAAAATTTGGATTTTCATCCAGAAACTTTGCTCATGATGCGAAAAACTAAAAACCCCATCCTCTAAACTGATTTTAGATTAATTGTGTTATTTTGATTTCGAAGAAGTTGATATTTTTGTTGCGACTTAATATTTTATTAATTCATGATGAATGTGTTGGATAATGATTTTTATTAATATAAAAAATTTATCTTCTCGTTGAATATATGCTTTGAAATTGGGGATGGGGATTATCTCATAACAATTACAGCTGAAAGATCTTATAACAATGAACAATATCGTTGTTAATTTGACCCATATTTCTTAGAGAAAGTTGGTGCTTTAGGCGTAGAAAACTCATAGTTCGCATAGTGTGAAAGGCATTTATCCTCAAAAAAAAGGTTCCACCAAAATCGAATTTTTGTGAAATTTGGGATTGCTAGAAAAGTTTCAGTATTTCAAGTAATGGAGCTACCTACATTCATAAAAATTATGCGAATAAAATCAATATTTTCCAAAATATGACGTAATTTCAAAAAGTGGGGCATCTATTCGGGTTTTCCCCTATCCTTCCGAATGATGACTTAACTAAGCGTGTCTTGAAGATGATGCTCTCTTGAATTTATCACGAGTTGCATGGCTGCGACTCACGTAAGGAGCCTTTTTAAGCTCTCCTATCTAGTGATTTTTCAGTTTTTCATTTGGTGCAATTTCAGCCATTTTCATACGTCTGGTCCTTGTGTCAGTCACTTTCCAGTGAATTGTTAATAGCTTTAGCTTTCATGTCTATCAAAATAAGGATTTTCATATAGACGGTAATTTGATTCACAACATTTTCTTCTTGAAGTATGTACCTATATACCAACGTCTTATGCGAATTTGTAAATTTTAGATGTATCTCAATAACAATGGAAAACCTTTTAAAAGAGTGATGTGAGGAAAAAGTGTTGGTTTGCATGAATGATTGTCATCAATTTCAGTAAATGCAAACAGTCTGTTTTGTTGATTGAAAGCTTTATAAGAAAGACAGCTCATCCAATTAATTGAGATATGAATGTTCTTCATTTATACGCCTAGGAAATCCTTGTTCCTCAATTTCAACTATTTCCAGGTCATCATGTAATGCATCTGTTTCAAATTGTATTGAATTATCAAAATTTTCGTCACAGATATCACAAAAACTAAACATTTCCGAAACCAGTTTATGAGTTCAACAAATTACTTCAGGTAAGAATCTGGCCCTTAAAGACAACTTTCATCTTCATTGTTCTGGTACTGGTCTTAAAATTTTATCATCTTCGTAATTTTCTTCAATCTTTATATTGTTTTCAATAATATGAAAGCTATGTTCTACACGGCAGTTAGTTAAAAAGCAAAACGAATCCACAGTCATGGCCTTAGACTAAAGTCTAAGGTCATGGCACACGAGCTTTTGGGATTTGTCAAAAACCCAGAAATGGTTGACCATGTGCTGTGGGCGAAAATCAAAATTGCTTTCTTACTTTTTTAGTGAAATAATATTTTTCTGTGGTAAAAAGGAAAATTTCTTCTTTTAGATTGATTGATCGACCAATTATCCATTCATTGTTATTCGGCTCCTTAAAATCGCTTGTTGGGACGAATGCATTTGAAAAACCATAACTTATTTCGTTTTCTATTATGATTTATTCATACTAATACCCACATATCGATTGAAATATATTCTGGGAGGATTCTGTTATAGGTTTTCATTCCCAATCAGATTGCAAATGAAAAAGCACACAATTCTGAAGATTTTACAAGTTTGTCTGAAGAAGGTGTCTGATATAGACACCGAAACGTTTCATTATCCTTTTCATTTAATTCTTTTTTCAGTTTTACTGTTAGGCAACAATTTTTTAATTATTTCTGTTTCAGAGACTGTGAGTGAAAACCTATAAAGTTTTTAATACCCACATATTGAATTAATTCCAAAAAACTCTGAAAATCAGTAACTGAATGAATTTTGAATACACATCACATCGTGGAACGAAATTTTCGATATTTTATGTGTATTTAAATTTGTTGTGCATATATGTATAGCAACGGTGAAACAACAATGGCATACCTTAATAATTCATTATTTAGCAGTAATATCTCGAAATTCAAGTCAAAATATAATTATGGAATTAAAAGAAATCTTTCATGATTTTTGCAGGTACTTCGAAATTGAAACATTTCAAATACTTCAACATAAAGAGTACTTTCACACTTAAATATTTACATAAAACATAGAATTTCCGTTTTAACACGCAGTTCAAAGGAAAAAATCCTATCAATATATTCTGGAGTTCACATTACTCCGAAAAAGAATTCCGGTAATCAACAAAATACTCACCACCTCCGTTTTGTTGGCACAAATAGGGAAACCTCCAAATATTTCCCAAGCCAACAGAATATCCTATAATTGACAAGAAGAATTGCATTTTTCCCGACCATGCCGCCCTGTCGGGATCCTGATCGGCTGCAGCATTGCTTCCTCTAGAGATGATGGATCCTCTAGGTCCCTGCAGCACTATAGTAACACCTTTACCTTCCCTACCACCCTTAGAGTTCAAAGGAGCCAGCTCATGGCCATTTCTGGTCATCTCTGGAGATTTAGTAGTCGTCATATTAACTTTATATATTCGAGAAACAACAGTTCAACAGCACTCAAGTCACAGCACTCAATTTTCACCAGGTTTGGAAGAATTCAAGCGTCGTTACAAAGGGGTTCTTACCCCATTTCCATAAGAGAGAGTAACCGGTGAATCAGAAGGCTGAACGTAAATATCCAATAGACATTCCAGCGAAATCAATAATTCGCATGTGCTTTTGTACAGGTTCCGGTTTTTAGGTTAAGATTGCAAGTGACCCATTTGAATCAGAACGTGTTTTGGGGTAGACTGGAAGGCTGGAATAGCCTTCTGCGGTTTGGTGGGGCTTGTGTTCGATCGGGAGTGGTGGGTTTGAGAAACTGGAGGAAAAGTAGTTTTGATGAACGCCGTTCATTGATGATGGAGACTCACTCCTACGCTTCTCACGGAAGGAGGAGGATTTTAATGTTTTCTTCATTATTCAGGCGATAGGATGAAAGTGCCAACGGCTACTTAGCAGGAACGGAAATTGCCGATCGTCTTTTTTTTGAGTTATTTGCCTCGCATTTTCGAATAATGGAAGATTGGAGATCAGGAAAGGACTAGATGCTATAACGCACTCGTTTCCATTGAAAACAGGACAATTCAAATTTGGATATTCAATTTCCCTATTCAAAACTTGAAAATTTTAAATGAGCATGAGTCTGCAACTATTGGACCGATTCTGCATGATGAACTCACTCGAGATATTCGTACCATGAACGCTGAGTTAAAACGTAATTAATAGTTATTATCTCGAATGTGTAACTGAAATTCACCTTAGAAATGCCAAAGAAGTCAGAAGTCATCTCCTCTGTCATATTTGGCCAATTTCATTTTAACTTTCTTCCAACTTTGTTAGTTTCTGTGTGATTTTGAGCGATGGTTCTACTCGAACGGGTGCAATATCGTTTTGCTCAAATGTCTGTAATTTTAGAATTTTGAGACAACAATGGTTCGACTCTCTGATGACGAATCCGTAGTCAAATTCAATTTTATTTAGGATTTTATTTAGGATTGTCCTAGAGACTTGAGATTTTCAGGAGAGTTCGGTTTCCAAATGCTGCGGTTGAGTTCGTCAACCAGCCAAATCGTGTTCCATAAAATATGGCCATTCAATTCACAGACAAAACGAAACCAATCCTGACCACATGCGAGATGCTCATAATAAGCCTCATGCAAAATTTTGTTGCCATAGTGTTGACAGAACCTTAGAAAATTCATTTAGAATATTGAAACGAAGAATCTTTACATTTCCATGAAAAGATATTCGGTTCGAGTGAAATTTATTTTGAGAATGAAGATTGATAATCTGAATATTCATGCAGAACTTCTAGAGGATCGCATCATCTGAACCAAAAAATTTATTTTTCGTTTATTATTGATTTTTACATATTTCATTTTTTTAATATTTTCAAGAATATAATTCCGATGGTACTCAGCATGAATTTCAAGTTCTATATAAAATTCTGAGGTAATAGCATTATTGCTCCTTAATGAACCAGCGCTTAAGAGCACCTGCTCAGGGATTTCCTTATATTTTTTTTAAACTAACGAATTGTTATTCTCAATTCGGGCCTGGTTAACCACAGGGTGATCACCAGTGATGTACAAGGTGTTACACACTAACAACAACTTTCTCTCAACCAACTTTTCCTTCGACTTGACCCTCTAAACATTTCCCCTTAGGTTAGCAGGGTCAAGAAAACTACTATCCTCATGAAGCACACCTTACGACGCACAATATGAAATATTTTGCTCGCCAAATCTTCCCAGAAATCCTGCTCAAAACTTACTTCCTTATCCTCCTCATCGTACGCGAAATCCAGCATTCGTGCTGTGTATTTCCACTACTTCCGCCGGAATATTGATTTAGTGGTCCTGTCGGAGTGTTTCGGAAACGATCGGGAAAGGTCGGGATATTATCCCGGACCCAGACATCGGACAGGC
This sequence comes from Propylea japonica, assembly GCA_013421045.1. NCBI lineage: Eukaryota > Metazoa > Arthropoda > Insecta > Coleoptera > Coccinellidae > Propylea > Propylea japonica. Next base: position 111,386,241 of record CM024240.1, on the reverse strand, counting down.
GTTTGCGTACATCCGGGTATGACCGAATTATGAGATTCTTGGGGTCGACGGAATTTTCCACTGGTTGAAGGGTCGCTTTTTGCGGTGTTCTGGTTTGTTGCATCGCAATATTGGATTAATAAACTAGATATTTCATCACTTATCGTAATCAAACCCTCTCACAGAATGATACCCGGTTATTTCAATTTGTTCAATTTCCTTATACAGGGTGACATATTTTAAGCAGAATTGTCAAATGTAAAAAATGAGGGTAAATTTACATATGATTCACTATTGATCATTTGGTTATTTCACATTCTGTAACATGTGAAATGACTGAAATGGGATTTTTATGCGAATTTTTGTAATTTTCTGGACTATTACAAGTTTTTTACTGAGACGCACAAGAGTTTCCAGAAAAATAACAAGAATTTTTCAAAACTTTTCCATGTTTTAACGAGAAATCACGAATTTCCACAATAATTCACAGAGGTTAGTTTTGCCCAATTCGGTTGAGTATTAGAGCGCCTGCGCCTTGCGTTTGCGTATCAGAGTTGGACACCTGCGTCCTGCGGTCCGCTTTCGTTTCATTTCACTTTCATATCTTTTTACGGTGTTACGTGGTTTGGTCAAACCGCTAATAATTTCTAAGTTCTTCAGTTACAGTGATTTTTAATCGTTAATTTCAATTTAATTCTCGTCATCAAAGGTAGGTACCTAAATGTATGTTTGTAATTATTGTTCCTGCAACTTTGTAACCATAGAAAATTATGATTAACACTGTTACCTTCATAGGAGAGAATCACTTTGTTCAACACTTTGAATGTAACTTGATTTTATTTTATCATCCTGAGAAAATAGTAATACTTTGCCAAGATCGGAATATTTTGCTGAAAACTCTAGAGGATTAAAATAGTTTATGTTGCTCTTTCTGTTGTTATTGTACAAAGAAGATGTTGATTTCATGATATTGCTGCAATATTGTATAGGAAATAATATATAATTTTTAAAATATATGTAATTCTGTTTTTCCTCCATATGTAAATATTTTAGTAGTCTCTTTAATCTGTTTATATCTCTTATATGAAATAAATGAAAAAGAATAAATTACTGTTACGATTTTTCAAATGAAGTTTTTTTTATTTCAGACATCGAATATTCAACAAGTATTCACGGAGGGCATCCTCATTCTAGGACTAATACAATTTGAGACATTCATTGAAGTCTTCAATCTTAATATATATATTTCTTGTGTGCGTGTGTATGTGACTGAACTCCTCCTAAACGACTGGACCAATTTTGATGAAATTTTTTGTGTGTGTTCGTGGAGATTCGAGAATGGTTTAGATTCACAAATCAGCCCGACAGGTGGCGCTGCAGTCGGTATCTAGGTTATTTATAATTTATAAGGCAAGAAACGGTTGCCGGATCAGCTAGTATCATATATGTTTTGACTTCAACCTAAGTTACCCAAAGGGTTTTCCTAGGACTCCCTCTTGATGGAGGAGCGTGAAGTGCCACAAAAAGAAGCTGACAAAAAAGTGTTTCGTGAATTGAATAATAAATTTTGTATCAATGAACTTTTGGATAATGAGCTGGTTTCTATATTTTTCCAGCCAAGATCAAGTATGAACTGATTTAATATTATTATTTATTTAATATTATTATAAAAAATCGAGTAAAACTAACAGTGTTTCTGGCTCTGATGAATCTTATTTCAAAGAAGGAAGACAAAAGGTAAACAACGATCAAATCGTTGAAACACGAAGTACACCTACCTTGAAAAGTACTGAAACTCCGGTTGTACTTCCAACTGATAAATCCTCTCATAATGCCTCAAAAACAACTGGTGATGAGGGCTTTACCATAGTTGAAAGTAGAAGGAAACGACGTCGTCCCAGTAACCTCATTATGGGCACGGGTAATGGTGATAATATTATAATTAAATCAGCACCCAAATTCAGATATTTGCATGTATGTAACTTACACCCAGATATGGAGGAGAGCATAATAGTTAGTCATCTGGAGAATAATGGAATTAGAAATGTGAAATGTACCAAAATGAAATCGAATAGACCAGAGGAGTATTCATCGTTTAAACTCATGGTACCTGATCATCTTTTTGAACCTCTCAAAAACCCGGAAATTTTGCCTGAAGGAGTAAGGTTGAATAATTTTTTATTTCGTCTGGAGAAGAACAAAATCAACGAGTGAAAAAACGATATACTCTTGTTCATCAGAATGTCCAATCGATTGGAAATTGCTTCAATCGATTGGAGTTGTTTATAAATAAGTTTGATGTGTCAATTGTCACAATAACAGAACATTGGAAAAGTGAGGATGAACTTCTTAACTACAGGTTTTTGCAGAGCCGGAACTAGCATTCTAGCGCCTGTGGCAAACTTTCAAAATGCGCCCTTGAAGAAATTTATTTTTCAATAAATATATGATTTTTATAATTTACATTTACTGATTATAACGGGTTTTCCAATAAAAGGTGTTATTTTGACATTAAAAGAAAAAAGCCATTTTTCAATAAAATTATCGGATGTTTATTTCATTATGAAGAAGAAGCTATGCCGTTAATAGTGAAAAATAACATAAAGCAAATGACCACCACGACCACGCTTACAGGACCATATCCTTTTAATGAAATTTTCCATAACCAAATCGCAAAGTGGCTGCCCTATGTCCACGATAGCCTCATGAATTCCATCTTTGAGGTTTGAATCGACGCTGGGCTATTGGCGTAGACCTTCTCTTTCACGAAATCGCAAGGTGTTAAATCACAAGATCGCGGTGGCCAATTGTAATCACCTCTTCGAGAGATAACACGGTTCGGAAACTTTTCCCGCAAAACAACAATGGTTTCGTTGCTTGTGGGGCACGTAACGCCGTCTTGTTGAATGTAAACGTTGTCCAGATCAGTACTATCCAATTTCGGCCATAAAAAATCATTGATCATCTCTCGATAGGGCAATCCATTCACCGTAACTGTTGCTCCAGCCTCATTTTCCGAAAAGTAAGGTCCAATGACTCCGCCGGACCATGAACCGCACCAAACAGTCACACGTTGAGGATAGAGAGGCTTTTCAACAATAACTCTTGGGTTTTCCAAGCCCCAGATGCGACAATTTTGCTTGTTGACGAAGCCACCGAGGTGGAAATGGGCCTCATCACTCAAGATGATTTTTCGACGGAATTCCGGATCATTTTCATGCATTTCAACGACCCAATCAGCAAAGACACGTCGTTGTTGATGATCGGCCGGCTTGAGTTCTTGTGTTAACTGAACTTTATAAGCCATAAGACCCAAATCTTTATGCAAAATACGGTGTAATGACGTTTGTGGTATGCCTTATTCCAAAGAACGACGAGGAATGGACAAATCTGGGTTTTCTTCAACACTTTCGGCGGCAGCAGCAATATTTTAGGCTGTTCTCGAGCGACGTGCACGGGTTTTATTCTTCACATCACTAACTTGTAACAAGAACTCGACTTTTTCCACCATTTTTATAGTGAATTTTAATGATTTCAATACGTTCTTGAAGCGTGTATCGTTCCATTTTCATTAATGACGTAGTTTTTACTTGTCAAATGTCAAAATAGACAGCTTCAAACGTGATATCTACCGAAATAGCGGGCTATTCGAAATAACACCTCTTTTTGGAAAACCCTTCATTTTGAAGAACCTTTCATTGTCAATAATCTCCCATATTTTAAGGTAATGGACAATGCACCGCGAGTCGTGTTTCTCCCCATGTATAATTTTCTAGGATTTTGTTCCGTTTTGGTAGTGTTCGTTAACTACGTGTTTCTCAATTTGTAAACTGTTAAATTCGCCACTTTGAAATATAGAGCTTGTTGTCAATCTTGATTTAAAATGGAATACATATATCATATTTCACATTTTGCGCCCCTAGGTCGTTTGCGCCCGTGGCAAATGCCTCTCTCGCCACGCCCACGGTCCGGCTCTGGGTTTTTGAACTATAATCTAATATCGTTTTTCGCCCGAGAAACGCGTATGCACGGAGGATGCGCTATATATTGTAGAGGTGGAATCACCTGTAGGGAACGAATTGACCTCAAGTATTCGATTCCATTTGTGTTCGAGTGTTCAGCTGTTGAGTGTCTTATTGAAAGAAAAAAGTTTATTATCATTTGTATATACCGTCCCAGCTGTTCTAACACGTCGGATATAAATATATTTCTTGAGAACATGCATAATATCCTTGTAAAAATAACAGAGGAATCTTGCTCTTTTGTTATATCCGGAGATTTCAACATTGATATTCTTTCAAAGAATAAAGTAGCGGAAAGGTTCATCTCACTTGTTGAGGGTTTCAATGCAAAATTTATGATTAGGGAACCTACAAGAATAACACTAACATCTTCTACATGTATCGATAATATTATAACCAATATCGAAAATGACACATTAGCAAGTGTTATTGACGAACATATATCGGATCACAAGGGACAGATATTTACTTTTTCGGCTGTAACAGCTATGCAGCACAAGAAAAAAATTCGTTTGATAAATGAGTCTACAACTGAGATATTTTTGACATCCTTGTCCCAAGTAGACTGGAACATACTTTCGAGCGATTTTTCCACTGGTGTGGACTCCTTATGGAATATTTTTCACGCAACCTTCAAACGAATATTTGATGACTCTTTTCCACACATTGCAATTAAAAATAATAACAAAATTAAAATTCCCATCACACCCAGGGTTCAGGAGCTCCGTAATTATTTAAACGCTCTATTTGTTATTTCCAGTCAAAATTCGAGTTATGATAGTTATTATAGAAAAGTGAAATTTCGTTATGATAGGGAGTTAGAGAAAATGAATCAGGACTATTTCAGAAAACTGATTTCAAAAAGTAAAAATAAGGGCAAAACTTCTTGGAGTATACTGCGTACGCTAACTGGTAAAGATGTGACTAAAAGAAATGTTCTGAATAATGTATTAGGCAACCCAGAGGACCTCGCGAATAACTTTAATCACTATTTCGCAAATGTGCATTCAGAATATTCAAATAATTCAAATAATATTCCAGATAGTTCACGTTATGGTTGTCGCAATAACAAATCTTTTTATTATTTTCCCGTGAATGAAGATGAGTTAATCAATGTGGTCAATAAGATGAAGAGTAAAGCTTCTTGTGGTTATGATGATATACCTATAACTATTATCAAAAACTCGATTCACATAATCGCTAAACCTCTATCCCACATTATAAATCGAGCTTTTACGGAAGGCTTATTTCCATCTGCCCTCAAATTAGCTGTGATCAACCACTCCACAAAAAAGGAAATTTAGATGACTTCCGCAATTATCGTCCAATCAGCTTGTTGACAGCATTCTCAAAAATTTTCGAAAAAATATTAGTCAACCGGTTATTGAACTTCTTCCATAAATTCGGTATATTTTCGAAAAATCAACATGGCTATTTGCGCGGTAAAAGCACCACCACGGCTCTCTACGAGTTAACATCGGGTATTATTGAAACACTCGAACAAGGTGAGGTGCCAATCGGAATTTTTCTGGATCTATCTAAAGCTTTTGATTGTGTAGATCAGCAGGCACTTTTAAAAAAATTTGTATTTCATGGTATTCGTGACAACCAACTTGAACTACTGCGTAGCTACCTAACTAATAGAAAGCAAAAAGTTACTATTAGCACAGATGACAGTGTTTACACGTCCAAACAAGAAGTAGTTAATATGGGTGTACCTCAAGGTAGTATTTTAGGTCCTCTTCTTTTTCTTTTATACATTAATGATCTACCTCTGGCTATATCCACTTTAATCCAAATAATTGTCCATCTTATTTTATTTGTAGACGACGCAAATGCACTTATTAAAAATAAAGACTCCAAGCTTGCATCGAACAGACTAAAACAGCCTTTGATCTGATAAGTATTTGGTGTGATCAGAACGGGCTCCATCTAAATGTTGATAAAACTGAGTGCGTCATGTTCAGAACTAATAGATCTAAAGAAATTTTTCCGCAAACAATAAAATTCAATGATACCACAGTTGAAATAGCACAGACCACTAAATTTTTAGGAGTCTATGTGGACAGTCAGTTGAATTGGTGTGAACATGTAAATCAGCTCAGTAAAAAACTCAATCGGAGTCTTTACATGATAAGGGTGTTATCTCGACGGGTAGATAGGCAACTTCTAAAAACTATCTATTTTTCTTGTTTCGATTCTATACTCAGGTATGGAATCGTGATTTGGGGTAGTGGTTCGGATTGCAGTAAACTGTTCATTCTTCAAAAGTTTGCTTTAAGAGCTATGATTGGTTTAAAATATAGAGACTCATGCAGAGGGCATTTCAGACAGAATGGAATTCTCACTTTCTTTGGGTTGTTCATTTTGGAATGCATTCTTTTCGTTAAAACAAGTCCACATTATTTTGAAGATTTGAGAAATAAAAATAACACAAGACGTACAATTCCCTTTCACGTTCCCATACATAAAATGACACTGACTGAGAAGAACACCAAGTATATGTGTATTAAATTTTATAATAATCTACCCAAAAATGTACTAGATATAGTTGATTTCAAGAAATTCAAGAAATGTTTAACAGACTTGATTATTACAATTGAACCATATTCAATTTCAGAATTTATGAATTATTGTAATGTAGAAGCTAGGATGTAATCTGTATATTTTTTTTTTCTCTCTGTAATTGACGGTTTCCCACATCTTTGGATTGTTATTCAGGATTCAGGGAATAAAGGCATTGTTATTGTTATTGTTATTGTTATTGTTATTGATTTTATTACTCTTATTTAGTCAAAATCGACATGAACGTAGATTTTTTGATGAGTAGTCATTTAATTTGAAAGATTTCCTGTACCTAGTTGATTTAATGTGGTTGTAATTTCAAATAAAATCTGCTGAAATTTTCACAAATACAAACTGTAAATTCACAAATGATTACAAAAACATTGCGTACAAATCTGAAATAACACCAACTCAATAGTTGTAATTTCATAAAATATCTGTGTTATCTACAGGTGAACTTTCAGTGGAAATACGTAAGTATCCAAATGGAAATTCACAAGGATCGCCCTCAATTCCCTTAGAAGAATTTGAAGGTTAAAATCGCTATACCAAGATTTGAGGAGAGTTCGGTTTACAATGTTACCCAAAATACGTCTCCCTCCCTTTTAAAATTGACCTGTTCCGGCTTCTTCTTTGAAAACATCCTTTTCTGGACATAAATGGCCTGGCAAGTTTTTAAATTGTGACTACTTCAAGGAAGCAATTAAAATCGGCAAATCATAGTATTCATGTAGAGGAACAAGTGAACAAGTGGGTTGAGGTAAATATCACCCCCTATTCCTTATTAAGAATTTAGACTTGAACTCTACTTAAAATTATTCACAACGAATACCAACCCCAAAAAAATAAATTTTTTGATCTAACGAATAGCATATTACTACTAGCTTGAAATATTTATTCGCGTCCTAATTTCAACTCTCAAAGGGCCCACTCACTAAGAAGGAAGCGCGAAGGCTTCAATGCGCGTGGTACGGGGTACAGTGAAAATAGTGTGTGTATGGCGTTCCGCCGTTCGAAATTTGGAATGCGCAATTCCCTTGGTCGGAATCAGGATAGTTTTGATTTTTAGCGTGTGCATTGCTCATCGTACGTGGAAGCATGACCAACGACCGTGTATGGTTAACAAGTCTGTGCACTTTTCATATTTTTAGCAATACAGTGTCGGGTTCTATATTTATACATTGGAATTTTTTTCCTCAACACACGCCACTGCCATTAACATCTGATCTTTTTTCGATGTCATCTCACGCTTGTCACACATCCTCACCCAACAATCAAAAGTGTCTGTGTGTGGGAAATATGAGAGTACACGTTTACTTTACAGCCAACGTGCAGATACTTAACTGCGCATTCTTCCTTCCTAGTGAGTGGGCCCCTTTAGTTCTCCGAAATTCATTGAATCTCATACTGTTGGTCAGAATATGACGTCATATTTTTACACCTCGAAATCGTAAAGGTATGGGTATAGTGTAAGTACTTTTCTACTTATGCTTTTGAACCCTTTCTTTGAAGAGAATGTGGATTCTTATATCACTACACTAAGTAAACGATAGAAAACTATGTTCTAGAAGTGATAACATACTAAGCCAGGCAAATGCGAATATGAGAAACTCAGGAATTCCAGGGTTATTCGCAACCGAATAGAATTAATTTAAGGAATGCTTATTCAATTCATCCTTTCATTTCTTTCATATTCGTATTGAATAACCAGTTTAAATTCAGCTGCTTAAAAAGGGTCGTGCAGGGGCATTGAAACCTGAAAGTAAAACGATTTTGATCAAGAAGTACATAACGCACTACAATACATGGACATAGATATGATCTGAAATTCTGAACTAATCATTTCCAAGTTATATTATCCGAATCAATTAGAAATTGAAAAAAGATTGGTGTTTCAACCTAATCCAAATAATTAGATGAAGCTAACAACGAAAATGGATGAAAACTAATGAGTTTCCAATGACGAATTTTTGTGACGTTAATGAGGATGTCATTTCTATAGTCCGTTCATCAAAGGTTGAGCCGTCGGTTGGCCATGACAATTTGGCATATTCTACTGTGTATATTAAAATTTTAGGTTATGTTGTTTATTTTCTTGTCAGATTAATACGGAATGTTGTCAATATAACATAGAGTTCTCTAATAAATCGGAAGCTCGTCGGACGATGCTGGGTACATTTGGCAAGATTGACTTTATTTTACGTTATGACAGCAACTTCAGATAAATAAACAAACGCCTACTATGCGCTCAAACTTTCGTGAACGGACTATACAGGGTCTTTCACTTGGAACCTCACCCATATTTATACGGGAAACTACTGAACGTATTTTCATGAAATTCAGCACTTATGAGTGTTTCACGATGCTGATGAAATCTAAATATTTTTAAGACATGAGCACCTCCGGTTTTTCCGGAAATGACGTCAACTTCCGTTTTTCAAATAAGAACACCATTTTTTTATTGCAGAAATAGATTCCTTAGAAAATTTCAAGTTATTTTGATGTAACATTTTTCAGGATTGGTTGGAAAATTCTCTCTGAGCGGGAAAATACGAAAAAAAAATCGAAAATAGAGCTCCGCTGAAACAAGAATAACTTCGACGTTTTTGGATGGAAAATTTTCATTTTTGGGATTTTTCAAGATGTAAGATTGATGTATCCACTTTAAAAATCGAAATCGCGATTCATGATACAGGGGGTGAAAAAATCGCTTTCAAAGTTAGGGATGACAAAATCGTGAAATATCAATTTTTTCAAATTAGAACCCCATTTTTTTATGGCAGATATTGAATCTACGTTGAAAAATAAAGTGGATATTTTCTGAGTTATTCACAAAAAACTGTTTTTCGTCTTTAATTTTCAGCTATTTCTTTTCCCTTCACGCCAAAAAGATGAAATTTTCAGGAACTGTTACTTAAACCATGTTTTAGATTTTACTACCCTAATATGCAAGAGAAAAAAGTTACAGGTTGTTCCTAAATAGATGGCGAATTTTGATTCGAATTTGTATCGCAAACCTCTTTATTTCAACTAATCGGCCATCGGTTTTCTCTCCAGTGATGAGTAAATAATTCATTATGAACCATATGCAAAAACTTACCATGTTTTACATTCTCTTTTTAATGATAGATATCATTAATTACATCTGCCAAATTAATATCTATCATTGAAAGAAAAGAATGTAAAACATGGTAAGTTTTTGCATATGGTTCATAAGGAATTATTTATTTATCACTGGAGAGAAAACCGATGGCCAGTTGAAATAAAGAGGTTTCCGATACAAATTCAAATCAAAATTTGCCATCTATTTAGGAACAACCTGTAAATTTTTTCTTTTGCATATTAGGGTAGTAAAATCGAAAACATGGTTTGAGTAACAGTTTCTGAAAATTTCATCTTTTTGGCGTGAAGGGAAAAGAAATAGCTGAAAATTCAAGACGAAAAACAGTTTTTTGTGAATAACTCAGAAAATATCCAATTTAGGGCAAGGGTGTGATGCATACATTCACATTATTTTTTAACGTAGATTCAATATCTGCCATGAAAAAATGGGGTTCTACTTTGAAAAAATTGATTTTTCACGATTTTGTCATCCCAAACTTTGAAAGCGATTTTTTCACCACCTGTATCATGAATCGCGATTTCGATTTTTGAAGTGGATACATCAATCTTGATCATCTTGAAAAGTCCCAAAAATGAAAATTTTCCATCCAAAAACCTCTAAGTTGTTTCAGCGGAGCTCTATTTTCGATTTTTCGTATTTCCCGCTAAGAGAGAATTTTCCAACCAAAACTGAAAAATGTTACATCAAAATAACTTGAAATTTTCTAAGGAATCGATTTCTGCAATAAAAAAATGGTGTTCTAATCTGTAAAACGGAAGTTGACGTCATTTCCGGAAAAACCGGAGTTGCTCATGCCTTGAAAATATTTTAGATTTCATCAGCATCGTGAAATACTAATATGTGCTGAATTTCATGAAAATACGTTCAGTAGTTTCTCGTATAAATATGGGTGAGTTTCCTCGTGAAAGACCCTGTATAAATGGTTCTCTTATCACTAGAATTACCACTAAAGGTTATATTATTTCCGGAAATTTTTTCGAGCTCATCAATATTTTGAGAATTATCCGGAGTCGAAGACGAGGGATAATTTCCAAGAATTAAAAAACCTCTACCTGTGAGCTGTATTTCAATTAATTAATTAAATCCTACGTTGGAAATACAGGGTCTTATAAATGATAGTAACAGCGCAGTTGGCTTTGGATTACTTTGCTGCTACAGAATGCTAATATCTTACCAATCAGAGCATGGCATGATCACAGAATTCTGTGGTTTGCATAGGAAGCGGCAAAATGAGAATAATCCAAAGCCAAACTACGCTGTTACAATCATTTATAGAGACTCTGTAGTATGTTACAGGCTCCCGTTTGTGGTGTTAGAATTTTCTGCCATCGATTCTACACTTGTAGAATATTTGGATTATAAAGAACTAGTAAGCAAATTTGCTAAAATGAAGCACGAAAGGCCACTTTCTGAAGAATTCGTTGAATTTTGTTCATAAAATTTCTACATCGTTGTGATATTCTCTTATTTGATCACACAAGGCGCCTCTTTCTTCTAGTCAATAATGATATCTAAAAGCTGCTTATGTATGCTTACCTATTAGGTCTTTCATTACCAATCATGCAATGCATTTTAATTGTTGTTCAAATTCTGAAATTATACATTTTTGTTGATGAAAATATCCCTGTTATCATTGAATATTGAAAAATATGCCTTTGATCACTTGATCACCCTGATAACCTAATATTCATAGTTTTCATTCTCCAGATGTAACATTGTCTTTGCCTAGGGCGGCCGGCGGTTTAGTTAGCAACGGCCCTGCATTCGTTCGTATCGTATCATTAAATTTTGGAGCGCTCGTTCTATTTAAACGAGTGCTGTATCGTTTTGCCCAAATGTCAATTTCATTTTTCGAATTTTGAACCGAAAATGCTTTTAAACGGTAGGGTTAGACTTTTCTGATGACGAATTCGTGGTCAAATTCAACTCCGTCCGTGGGGCCGTCCGGATGTTAGCACAATAACATTCGAAGGGATTATCCCAGAGACTTGAAATTCTCAGGATGAGTTCGGGTCCCAAATACCTCGGTTAAATTTGTTAACCAGCCAAATCGTACAGGGTGTTCCATAAAAGCACCATTCAAAATATTTGTTCCTCAATATCTCAGAAAATACGAAACCAATCGGAATGTAATGTTACGGCCAAACGCAAGATGCTGAAAACAAACCTCATACAAAATTTTGTAGCCAACGTGGGAACAGAACCATAAAAAATTCTATTAGAATATTGGAAAAAAAGAAACTTCATATTTCCATAATCAAATATCCCATTCGAATCAAATTTGTTTCATAAATAAATATTGGTACACTATATGTTCCTGCAGAATTAGTAGCCATATTGTTAACAGAAACATAGAAAATTCAATTGGAATATTGAAAAGAAAAATCTTTTTATTTCCATAAAATGATATCCGAATCCAGTGAAATTTCCTCTGTGAATAAAATTTATATACTGGATCTTCATGCAAAGTTTTGTGGCCATAATATCAACAGAACCATAGGAAATTCAATTGGAATATTTAAAGGAAGAATCTCTTTATTTCCATTACACGATAACCGATTAGAGTGAAATTTATTTTGTGAATCAAGACTGATATACTGAATGTACCTACATACAGAATTCCAAAAGGATCGCGTCATCAGAACTATAGAATTAAATTTTTTAAATTATACATTTTTACATATTTAATTCTTTGAATAATTTCCAGAATATAATTCTGATTCTCTTTTCCCATATAAAATTTTGAGGTAATAGTCTGAATGCTTCACCAAAGAATGAGCGCTCAAAAGCTCCTGCTCATGGCTTTTCTTAAATTTTTTGTAGGCGAATGGATTTGTTATTCTGTTGTGTTTTCAGTTAAAACACGTGTATTCTACCTAGGTTCATGTCGGATGGATTGCTTAGCTCGGCATCAGTGTATGCCGGTGACAAGCCCGGGTAAAAAGGAGGGTGACGCTAGCAACCAGCCCCTGTAAAAATGAAGCTGCTCCTAGAAACGATCACAATGCTCTGGAAAAAAGAGGATACACTCAGAGACAACATCAGCATGATGCAGGACTACGATGAAGGAATTAAGTATGGCATACTGAAAGATTATATCGTGGAACAAGATACCAGGAAATTCTGATTGAAATGAAAACCCACATGATAGGTTTATACATTTGTGCTGTTTCTGAAACCGGAAAAAAACAAAAAGGATCATCGAAGTATTAGAAATTTGTGTTTGTATACAGAGTGATTCACGAGAGATGATACAGACACTTTTTTGATGGGAATCCAGTGGTTTTATCAAATTTCTGCTGAGCTGTCTTTCTTCCTGATTGATTACAGAAACTTTTGTATCATCTTATGGAAACAATGAGTTAGTTTCACTCGAAAATAAACATCGTTTTTTTCCCGTTTCAAAAATGAAAAACATGTTATATATCACCCTAAGACCAGTGGCGTTGCTAGAGGGGCAATGATTGTCCGAGACCCCCTTGATTCTTATGGCATATGCAAAACAAAATTGTACCGATTCACTCATCACTACCTCCACTGAATTTTGGGTAACCCTTTCCCCCATCTAGATACGCCACTAATTTAAGGCGATATATGATATGTTATATATTTTTAAAATGAGAAGAAGAACAATGATTAATTTGAAGTGAAAATAGATTATCGTTTTCATAAGAAAACAAAGTTTATGTAATATATCAGGAAGGATTGTAGTGGGGAACCAGGGGTGGTAAGGTGGAAGAAACAACTAGACAACTAGTCACAGTATATTGATCTAACGATCTATCAAATCTGACATGGTAATGTCCATGCTGAATAGTTCGGTTGGTTTATATACATTTATTTTTTACATTATAATGATATGATGATATACAGGCTGTGAGTATCGCACTACAGGATTCCCCTCAGCAAAAATTAGATTAAGCTATAAAAAAGTTTATAGCACAAACAGAAACGGAGAGCATGATCAAAGTAGATAGACGATGACGAAAGAGCAATGCGGTTGACCGCAAAATGAGTCGCAATGTGGCATTCATTTTTCTCTATCTTAGACGGTTAAAAAATTGTAGTTCACAAGTTCTCCCCACCCTGTATATGTTATATCTACCACCTGTAAAGGCTATCCGAGAGAACATCAAATGACATTGAAAATTGTTTCACTTAAATCCCTCACGAATTTTGAACGTCTGGGCCGATTCAGTTGATTTTTTTCAAGAAATGACCAATAGCATATTTGGAATCTGAAAATCCGAATTTAGTGGAAAGTATGCAACTGCAGAGGTGTGTGTCTCACTGCAAGTGAACTTTGATTGTATCATAGAATGCTGAAGAAGAGCCCGAATCTCATGAGGGAGATCTAGATGCAAGTAGAGTAGAAATGATTGCCCCCCTTATATCGAACAAAAATTTAAAGAAAAGACTTCAATAGAGAACATATTTGTTGTTTACAGAACATCTTGAGGAAAAATATTTTTCACGAATCACTACGACCAAGTAGGTACACCTGACAAAACATACATGGTCAACAATTATTACTATACAATAATTAAAAAAGTCACATAAATCTTTGACATCGCCGAATATAGGTTCAGATCATCCAGGTGCGGATTCAGGGGGGAGGGTGACTGGGAGATCGGTCCGCCCCCCAAATGGCCCCCGTCCACCTAAAATTTTGCTGACATACTAAGGGTAAAATAATTACAGGACGGGCAAAACTTTGAGTTGACACAACTTCTGAATGGGGTTTTGATTTGGGGGCTACTTAATTTAGTCAATATCACATTGCCTAAAATAGCAGTACCTTTTGTATTTTCAATATCTAAAACTCACAACCCCCCTCCCCCAAAATTCGGGCCTGGATCCGCGCCTAAGATCATCAATTACTGCTTGGAAGAATTCTCATCAAAATATCATCAAACAAGAACAAACCATGAAAGTTTTCACCGTTAAACAAGAAATGTTCAAGGATAATAGTCATATAGTTATTATCCTCCCCACAGAACCTACAATCGTCAGTATCCGATAATCCCATCCTCAACAGGTGCTTCCTAAGGCGACAGTGTCCTGTAAGAAAGCCAGTGAGGCGGTGATATTCTCTTACAAAGATCCAGATATCTTATGAATCTTGCTGTTTCAAAGTTCCGAAGGAACTTAGTGAAATGATCCATCCCTGGAAGATTCCGCCAGAATTTTTCTTTCTCGGCTTTCTCCTTCTCCGGAAACTCCTTGTTATAGGTACATTTACCTATACCACAGAAGGATTCTCTTTGGAAAGTGTATTGACCTCTTCGTTTCCTTTGATTCCTGAATAGCCGGGAACCCAGATTAAAAGACCTTATTTTTCTGCCTACCTCATTGAGTTTCTTCCGGCACTCCCAGATCATCTTTAAGTAGATGACGTAGGAGATCAGTTCTTTAATAGCAGCTTGACTATCTGAGTGTATGGCTATATAAAAATGACTAAAGTACCAAAGAAGGCCAAACCCCAAGTACTTCAATTTAAGAACCTAATTAAACTTCTGTGACAAATGTTGGCCTGACGAATTATACCAGAAGGATGATAATGATGACGTAGAAGATACTATAGAAAAATATCTTGTATGCAGATGTCGTGCAGATCCATCTCATATGGGCTATGGGCATACACGAAATGCTTTTGATGGAATTCAGTTGAGATTTATGTATGTGATATATGCTAGGCTTTCTTTGACTCCGATTGCCACCCAGAGTGATCTCCCCATTACCCACATATCGGTGTAATGGGAGTCAAATCTGTTTTTTTATTTATAACTTCCAAAATTGATTACGAAAGTGACTAAATATGATCTCTAATGTTAGTTAATTGAGTACATTATGTTTAAAGGCTGTTGAAATGAATATTTTGTTCATAATAAAAATTTTATTCCAGTTCCTGCTTAAGCGACCCTCATTCACCCTACCTGATGAAATTTGTCACCGAATGAAAGTCGACCATTACAGTTTTGTTCATGCACAACTTTCAACCCCTTTCAGTCCCCTCCGTTAAAATTGGGATGTGTGAAGCACTCGCTTCAGTTATGATCTTAAGTAAGTATGTTATCAGTACGTTTCTACTGAAATTGAACTACTCTGAGGATGTTACCTTTTTAAATGGACACACCGTATAAGGTTACTCCTCAATTGGAAATGGAAACGATATACATACCAACACTACGATGCAGGAAAGGGCGTCTGATCCCGTCACGATGACGTCATAGTACGCCTCCTGAAATCGATAGCGAGCATGCTTCACTCGCGAATTCGTGCGCCTCTAATAATAGAAGGAAGATGGCAAGACAAGGGAAGCAAGGATAGAAGAGGCAGGGAAACGGTGTTGACAGTGAAAATGGGTGGACAATTAGAGATGGAAATTCGCGGTGCTCATCGAATTTATGTACGTCAGTAGGTGGCAGGATAAATCGATAGTGGTTTATCGAGACCTTGGTTCAGAGTTATATGCAGAAGAAGTTGGGGTTGGCCCTTGAAAATCGAAGAAAAAGAACAGCGGTCCTCCCTAATTGATTCGTATTGTCGAGGGTTTCACACGGAAGTTTGCAGTAGGAATATTGATTAGATGTGGTATGTCAGGTTATAATAATAATTTGTGGATGATGTATAGTCAGAATTCATCCTCGAAATGAAATGAAAGGAGCTGACTAGGAACCTTCCTCGTTCTTGATGTTCATAGAAAGTGACATGTTAGTCCTTTGACATGCACAAGTTCAGAAACTAACCTTTCTCAATTGCATTCTCTTATGGGCTGAAACACTTCTTGACGTATTCATAACTCTTGCCAAAGTAGAAAAATAAAAGAAAAAGGCCCTGAAGATGAAGCTTTTACGCTCTTGTTCATGTTGGTGCACTCCTAATAATAGAAAGAAGATGGCAAGGAAAGAAAGGAAATTCGCGTTGCTCGTCAAATTTATGTACGTCAGTAGGTGGCAGAACAAATCGATAGTGGTTTATAGAGACCTTGGTCTGAAAGAGGGTTCAGAGTCATATGTATGTAGAAGAAGTTAGGGTTGGCCTTGGAAATCGAAGAAAATAACAGCGGGTCTTCCTAATTGATTCGTATTGTTGAGGATTTCTCACGAAAGTTTGCAGTAGGAATATGATTAGATGTGGTATGTCAGGTTATAATAATAATTTTGTGGATGATGTATAGTCGGAATTCAACCTCCTAATGAAATGGGAGGAGTTGACTAGGAACCTTCCTCGTTCTTTATGTTCGCAGAAGAAATGATATGTTAGTCCTTTGACATGCACAAGCCCAGAAACTAAACTTTTTCAATTGCATTTTCTTTTGTGCTGAAGCACATTTTGACGTATTCATCACTCTTTGAAAAACAGCAAAAAATAAAATAAAAAAGCCCTGAAGATGAAGTTTTTACGCTCTTGTTGATGTTGGTGTACTCCTAATACCTAATAGAAAGAAGATGGTAAGTAGCAAGGAGAGAAGAGGCAGGAAAATGGTGTCGACAGTGAAAATGGGTAGATAATTAGAGATGGAAATTCACGGTGCTCATCGAATTCATGTACGTCAGTAGGTGGCAGAACAAATCGATAGTGGTTCATAGAGAATTTGGTCTGAAAGAGCGTTCAGAGTTATATGCAGAAGAAGTTGGGTTTGGCCCTTGAAGTCGACCAAAAAGAACAGCGGGCCTCCCTAATTGATTCTCATTGTCGAGGGTTTCACACGGAAGTTTGCAGTAAGAATATCGATTAGATTCGGTGTGTCAGATTATAAATAATAAATTTGGATTAGGAAAAATTGGTGAAGGAAAAAAATGTGATTCCATAGGAATCAACGGTTAAAATAACATGTTCTGCAATTCATTCAATTCTCTATGTGAAGAAAACGAAAAATTGGCAATCAACTCCGGTTTGATAGGAAGTGATTTTTTCTATATTTGACAATTTTTGATTTTTACTCAAAACTACTTTTCCAACGATGTATCACACTTTGTATTTCACTTTTGATTCAATTGAGAAAACGTCAATTGAAATTTCATTTTCACGGTTGTTCATTATTGCAGGTTGGCTACTCCGACACGCACACAACGGTTGAGAATTGTCAAAGTTACGAAAGACAATGAATTCACACGTTTCCATGGATTACCAATTATTATTGAAGTCGAAATGAGTATTACAAAAATATCTACTGTAATTCTTCCAAACTGAACTTTCAATTGACTTTTTTTCCATGGAATCAAAAGTAAAATACAAAGTGTAATACATCGTTGAAAAGGTTGTTTCGAGTAGAAATCAAAAATTGCCAAATATATACAAGGTGTTAAGATATAAAATACAGAATCATTTTATCGATTCCGGTCAAACCGTAAGTGACTTTCAATTTAGTTTTTCTCAATTGACGGTTCCTTGAACGAAATACCAATCTTACTGGAACACCCGGTACAATTAGAATACATGAATTTATTTGAATAACTTCTGATTTCTGATCAATCTTTTCTCATTTTCATTCAGTATTGACTTGAAAGGGGTAAGGTAAGAATTATTTGTTTTTATCACATACTTTTAATCCATAATAAAATCGTTACATCATTTGAGAAAATAAAGTAAGTAATACTAATCACAAATTTGAGGTCTCTTGAAATGCAGACAAGACAAACAGGAAATAAATAATAAATAATAAAGCCTCGAAATATAATCATGAATAAATTAAAACCATTCATACGTTCAAAAAACGAAGGTTCTGCAACCATGAAACAACAGGAAACTTGATTCTAGTCCAGTGGTTGACACGATGAAGCTGTATGGCACAGATGCCTATCGTATGCAGTAATTCGTATCTGAAAAAAATTAACACAATTATTAGTCATAATTTCAGTAATTTCACACAAAAAATCTTACAAATGAATTCAATGTTGACTTTGATCTGAGTTATGAATTCATGAGTAATATACAATTGATAAACCTTACTCAAAATGAAACAATGCTCACTAAAGTAACGTCCAGATTCAGCAATTACACGATAATGAATCATAGCAAACTGACAACATAATTTAAGACATTATCTAAAAGGTTTTCCAATAAGAGGTCATCTTTTGAAGAGCCCGCTATTTCGGTAAATGTCACGTTTGAAGCTGTCGTTTTTTGACATTTAACAAGTAGAAACTACGCCATTCATAAAAATGGAACGATACACGCTTCAAGAACGCATTGAAATCACTACAAAAATGGTGAAATTTGGCAGAGACGGTTGTAAAACTGGAACATTTTTGGGTCGTTGTGAAGCACCTTGTCGGACCGTAATAAAGAAATTGGTGGAAAAAATTCGAGCTGTTGGAACAAGTTAGTGATGTGAAGAATAAAAACCCGTGCACGTCACTCAAGAACAGACGAGAATATTGCTGCTTTATCCGAAAGTGTTGAAGAAAAGCCAGGTTTGTCCATTCCTCGTCCTATTTTTTTTGGCCGAAATTGGATAGTATTGATCAGGACAACGTTTACTTTCAACAAGACGGCGCTACGTGCCACACAAGAAACGAAACCATTGATCTTTTGCGGGAAAAGTTTCCGGGCCGTGTTATGTCTCGAAGAGGTCAGCGTCGATTCAAGACCTCAAAGAAGGAATTCGTGAGGCTATGGAGGACATAGGGCAGCCACTTTGCGATTTGGTTATGAAAAATTTTGGTATAACTTGCACTGGTTTAATTGAAAACTTGATTTAAGTGGACTGTATTTTAGAAGCTTACATTGAAATTGTAACAGACGATACAGAACTTGTAAGAAAAAAATGGCCGTATCGGCGTAACGTCCGATCTTGTCAGATCTTGAAGCTCGAATTCCATTTCCGCTGCGTCGCCGCATTGGTCGTTCTCGTCCCTCGCGCAGAGGCTAGGTTCCACTTCTTTCTAGGCACTGCTCCCTCTGGTGGCGGACAATATAGTTCGCTGAGTGCGTTACCAAATTTCATCAAAAGAATATGGTTCTGTAAGCATGGTCGGGGTGGTCATTTTATAATGTAATGAACATCCGATCATTCATATTGAAAAATAGCATTTTTTTAATATCAAAATAACACTTTTTAGTGGAAAACCCTTTATCTGAATGTAAACAACTGGACAAGAACAAGGAGAGCTCGCACTACAATCACAATTAGGAATATGCAGAAACATTCCGCGAGGGCTGGCCTCTGATTGTTGATGAATCTGTCATAAATTTGTTTCTGAATATCAAGACTCAATAAATTAGCGCACAGTCAAAAAACTTTAAGACATTATCTATCATCTCATGCTTAAAGATCTTTCTACCTACCTGTGGTTTTGCTAATTATCCAAGAAAGAAATGAAGTAAACTCTTGCATTCACAGAAGGTCTCTTTGTGGCACAACCCAGACCAAAGGATATTACACCAACCAGCTGGAGTCTTCTTATACTATTAACCATCCAAACCAAAGGACCACCCGAATCACTCTGGCAAGAGTCCTTGTTGGGTGTGTATGTACATATCTGTCTGTCTGTTATATTCTTTTCTGTATTGGCACATTGGCTGTTACTGATAACGTATAGGGTGACTTCCTGAAGCACATCTGATCGTGGACCTGAGAATTCTTCGGAACCCCAACCTGTAAATTGATATCACGTTCAACTGAAGACATGTGATATAACAATAAATAGGGAATCAAGAATTTGAGTGTATCTAAAGTGCTGAAAACTTCGAGATAGATGATATTAAATAAGATGGTTTTTTGATCGACAAGGTAACCACCTTTCATCACAGCGACTAATGAGGTTATTCGTGCGTTACCATACTATATATAGAGATACATTTCGCACAGGAAGATAACCAACTGCGCAAATTTGATTATTTTCATAGAAGACTTCTCTCTGTTTGTCTGACTTTAGTGTCGTACCACCCAAGAGTAAGTCTAATTTGAGCCAACGCATATTTTTTGGTAGAATATGTTGCTCGGTGGTTTCTGTGGCCGATCCACATCACCTACACCAAACAATGACATGTGGGAAACCCATTAGGCAGCACTAACTCGTTTTTCGACAAAAATAAAGCTGTTGAGCTTTCTTATTTGAGTGAATAATAAGTCTCTTTATGTGTCTTTTTGTGACTTGAAATGTTCATTCAAAGAGAGTGCTTCGCTCTTCATTCCAAATCATCAGCCTCCGCCATAATTAGTGTTATTAGTGTCACCCGACAAGGGTGCACGTCTCCTTCTTTTTCCTCATGTTGTGGTGGTACTTAAATAAAAATTTGCCTTTTGTGTTTCGTATTTTATGTGAGGCTTGTTAACAGCTCCAAATCCTTGATTACAAACAATGGTCATCAGTTACCTCAGTGCCTCATCTGACATCAGAGGCAATGCAAATTCTGGCTTCCTCCCAATAAACACACAAACGTATACAAAACGTTTATTCATGGTGGCTGAAGTAGATTCAACGTTGTACGTTGAATTTGCTACGTTACATCCGACACACAAATTCAACCAAACGTTGACTCTACATATAATATACGTTAACGATTCAACTGGTTGATTTATCCACCCTTAGAAAACGTATATTCATTACATTTTCTCAAACGTTTTTTCAATGTGTGCTTAGAAACATTGAATTAACGTTGAATGATCCACTTTTCTTCAACTAAGACGTTAACCAACTTTTATTCTACTCAAAATTCAACCAATTTTTCAATCTTATCAATTAACCATGATGCACCCAAATTCAACCAAACGTTGACTCTACATATACAGGGTGTCCGGTAACCTTGTACAATATTGAAACTGGTGATAGACCAGGTCATGACTGTTCAGAATATCAAAATTTCACCTTAGTAAAAATATCACCATTTTCGAGATAATGGGCATTTTCTAAATATCTAGAAAATCACTACCTCACCTCCGTTTTTTGAGTGCTATGTCTACAAATTGAGACTAATTCAAAAATCTTTGTTGCTGAAGATTAATGATGAGTGATGCTTTCAGACGTACAAAACAATTTTTCAGAACTTGATACATTTTTCAAGAAATCAAGAAACGAAGGTGAGGTAGCGATTTTCTAGATATTAAGAAAATGCCCATTATCTCGAAAATGGTGATATTTTTTTGAGGTGAAATTATGATATCCTAAACAGTCATGACCTGGTCTATCACCAGTATCAATATTGTACAAGGTTTACCGGACACCCTGTATTATACGAACACGATTCAACTGGTTGATTCATCCACCTTTAGAGAACGTTTATTTTAACGTTTTTACGAAGTGAGCTCAGTAACAATGAATAAACGTTGAATGATTTAATCTTTATCAACTTAGAAGTAAAACCAACATTTTTTCTACTCAGTTTCGTCCAGTTTTTTGAATCCATTCGATGATCAGTGTGTAGATAATACGTTCAATGTAATTATGCATGGAACTTCCCATCGGATCATGTCAATGGAAAACGTAAGCAAAGGAGAAGTTCCTTTTGTTTTCAATTACCTATGGAATACCATATTTCAACGTATATCTCAGTAGATATTCAACGTTAAATAACTAGTAGCGATAGAACGTTCTTGAAACCTAATTGCCAAATTGTGTTTCGTGAGCGCAACTCATCTATACCGAACATATTTCCTACATTCCTTATTTTGAATTCTTCCTTCGTTCAAAATATCAAATTCATTATAAAAAATAACCTTACATTCATAACATAAATCGTCTTCAATAAAGTCATTCAATAAGAAAATTATGAAGATTCTTGAAAGATAATGAATTATTGTCCCTGGCAACGGTGTACAAGAGTCAGCAAGTGTTGTGATGAGGTTGATCTGGATAATGCTAGAGCGATCTTGTTGCATTCTGCAGTCTACAATTGAGTAGTGAGCCACCAGACCGTTTGCTTTAGCTCTTTTCAACTTTCGTGGTTATGTGATTTGTTTATAAGTGCGTTAGGGCCTACAGAGGTTTTGGTAAGTACCTATCACTACCTTGAAGTTTCATTTTATTATTGATTTATGATATTCATGAGAAGTATACCTATGTTTTTCTCAAAAGGATTGTCAGTTCTAAATCACATATCTGAAACCACCAAGCCACTCATCTGCTTTTCCAAAAAAAAAATTTTGTGTTTTCCATACTAAATGATTTTTGAAATTGTCCACACATATACGAATGGTAGAAAGTAAGTTCATGAAAACTAGATAGAAAAAAATCCCAACTGCCGAACATATAATTCCTATCGTTACAGATATGATCGTCTTGTTTAGTGTTCAGCAATATTGCATTTAAACTACCTATGATTAATTAGTTCGAAATGCAATCTGTTTAAGTAAATAAAACGAAAATAATGATTCTTTTTTTTAGGTGACCCGATTGGGGCCTGTCGAAAAATAATTGTCTTGAAGACCATGCCAGAAGAATTTTGAGATTCATTATGAGTTATGACAAACGATTTAGGCTGCCTCTACAATTGGAAATGCAGGGAAAAAAGCATTTCCGAGGCAATGCAACTCATTTATGGTAAGGTTTCATTTTGTAGACCTATATTATCGATATCTAATGAGCATGCTATTTTTGTTGTTTCAGTGGCTGCCAAGAAAGAATTCAGGACAGCGACAGATTTACAAAAAGCGGATACAACGAAGGCTTCCCTAAAATTTGCCAAGAGAAGGCTCAAGGATACTGCAAAGAGTAGAGAAAAAAAGTTTAATTATTATAAGTGTTGATTCAATGCATTTAGAAATTTGTGATGTTGTTCCTATGTTTCCTATGTTGGAGATTTTATATTTTTGTTATTATGAAATATTTACAAATCTGTGTTTAATTCAAATAAAAATTTAAAAATATTTTTACTCAGGGTTGATTCAGTCCTTGGAATGTAGGTTACTTTGAAACTCAATATGAACGTTTCATATGTGGTATTTTGGTATAAAAACAGACGTTGAGAATTCGTTTACCATCAACGTTATTTCCGAAACCAAAATTCTTCGTTACATTGAAACTAAATAATAACGTTATCTACATCACGGTATTTTACTCACGACAAGGAGGAGGCTTGCAACGTTAAATCAACCTTGAATCAACGTGCGATAAAACGTTACGGTGAAACAAGAAGGAAACGTATTTCTCTACGACATTTTCCGTTTTTTCAACGATGATATATAGTGACGTTACCTAAGAAATCCAACTTGTTTTAATCGTTACTGTGTTTATTGGGTTGTACTGCCTCGACCTGGGCGCATGTCTCTATGGCCAGAAATTCAGTTTGGAGCTTGTTATTGGATTTCGTGGAACTGACGTTAAAGCCCTCCTCCTGACTCCATCGATTAATGATGAGAATCACGGTTTGGGTGAACTCTGATGTTGTTATTTGAAACTTTCCTCTGACTTAAAATTCCTACTTGAGTAGGAAGGTAGTGCTAAGACTTTTGCTTCAGAGGGAAGACCTGTTCCCTCGTTGTCATTCCTCAAAAAAACCACATCTGTAATATTATGTATGAATAGTGAGGAATAGAATACTTTCGAAGTGTTCATATACCATGACAACACGGTCCTCAATCTGTGTTAGAATAAAAAAACCTTCAATTATAAGAACGAAACGTCGACTATGTATATACAAATTGGTCGTTGCATTTTGACTGTATCTTTCCTGTGATCAGATTTCCTTTATACAAGGTGTCTACTTTCAAAGTGGATAAACTTCGAGGGGATGATAATACAAGTGATTTGCAACAAAAAAGTCATATAACACATGGTCGAAATTTTGACGATTATTCTTCAATTTAACATTTCTTGATTTCGCGAAAACTTTCAAGTTTTTCCACTGAAAAGATCATTAATTGTAGTATCATCTAATTTGACCCCATATTCGGAAAGGGCAATAAATTTGCTACAAGGCGAAAGAAAAACTCTCTTATTGCAGGTGTGGCAAGGAGAAGAATATCACGATTATGAAATTAACAAAATCAGTCCTATTTTTCCAATGGTTTTTTGATGAAATATTAATAATTATGCACACGCTTTCTCTTCAGTAAAAATACCTCAGTTAGTGTACTTTCGAATGACATATCAACTTTATGCTAGCTGCTCATTCTCCGCTATAATATCTTGGCTAACTGATAACAACGAAAAAGCTCTATTTGAAGCTCTTCGTGATTGAATCTTAGTGTAATTTTATGAAAATCATAATTATCTGTTATCTGAGACCCAAATTACATTTTGTAGGTGGTACCAGAATAATTTAGGAGAGTGGGGGGTGTGATTAATTTATGAAACAACCATGAGTTAACATTGAGGTTGGCAGTCATAAGAAGAGAACTTTTCGGACCAGTTATACTTGCCGATCAATTTGATACTGAAGAATTCATCAGATTAATCCCAGAGCAACTTGACAGACATATTCGATGAAATGCACCTGTCTAACAGATAAAATGTCTGTTTCAAATGAATGCTGTCCAGCACATAATATCCGTAATGTCAAGATCTATTTAATGAATATATTGCAATACAATTGGGGGAAGATACGGTCAGATGGCCACCGAAGAGCACCGATCTTACGCCTTTGGATTTTTATGTCTATAAATGAAAAGGATAATGAAACGATTCGGTGTCTATATCAGACACCTTCTTCGGAAAAACTTGTAAAATTTAGCTTTCAGGTTAGCCATGATATAGCAGAGAATGAGCAGCTAGCACAAAGTTGATGTCATATACTAAATGAGGTATTTTTTACTGAACAGAAAGCGTGCGCATAATTATTAATATTCATCGAAGAAACCATTGGAAAAATTTGACTGATTTTGTTAATTTCATAATCGTGATATTCTTCTTCTTACCACGCCTGCAATAAGAGTGTTTCTGCACACAGGTTTTTTCATCTTGTAGGCAAATTTATTGCCCTTTCCGAATATGCGGTCAAATTTGATGAGACTACAAGAAAAACTGAATAGTGATTTTTTTAAACAGAAAACATGAAATTTTCGTGAAATCAAGAAAAGTAAAATCGACCATTTCGACCATGTGTTATATGACATTTTTTGTTGCAAATCACTTGTATATCAACCCTCGAAGTTTGTCCACTTTAAAAGTAGACACCCTGTATACAGTAAGAGTAAGTATACAATCCGAGTAGCTACTTTGGAAACTGAAATTGCACGGGTAATCTGCAAAGTCTACACAACTTTTGGCACACAATCTGTGAGTCACTTTCATGCAAATTGTAGAACTTCGCGTAGTTTCCTAACCAGATTATGACGTTGATCTCATCTTGTTTGCTGCAACGCGGAATGTCAGGGTGCTATCCACGCTCGAAATTAACTGCCGCAACTGTTTGCGAAACAAAATGTGAGTACTGGATACCGCTTTCGCGCCAGAAAATTTTTGAGCGAGGCAGTTTTTCTGCGAGCCGATGACAGTCAATTTTTCACAGCGAATCAAAGAGACTCGCAGTATTATTTTCGCGTTGTGGAAACGTAAAAATTGATCAAGACGAGTGAATTCGTCTACTAAAACAGCCACCGATTGTTGTGTGATTCCATAGGTAAAGCATTTCATAACAAGAGAAGATGTAAAAATTTAACAACCTGTCAATATTCACGAAACAAGAGGAAAACGATGGGTTCCGCTACTAAAATCACTTAGCAGCTGATTTCCAGTTTGTAATTGCCGACGAAATATTTCTCTGGTCCACGATCGATGTTTTCTTTGTTTTTTTTTTATTTTTTCTTCACATAATCCATCACAATTATAGCAAATGCTGAGTGTGTAGTCGGAGGTACGAACGACATGCTTATCTCTGGAAAATTGGCGGCACACCCATTTCGCGAGTCCCCTCGCGAAGTAGTTGCGCGAGTCAGTTCAGTTTCTCGCAATGGAATATCACTTTTTGGCCCGGCCACTAACATACAATTTATGTGTATGTCGAGAAAGAGAGCGTATGACAATATCGCGTTTTACTTACCTATAAACAGCGTTTAAAACATCTCAGGGTAGCAGTTAATCTTTCAGTGGAGATATTGGAGTTTTCATGATTTTCATAACTTTTTCCACAATCAATGGAGAACACCAACGATAGTAATTTTTGTTACACTGGTTGAGTCATGCGCATTGCAGAAAATCTTATGACTTGTCCCCGCAACCTCAATAAGTTTATAAGTGAGGATAAATTTCTTTTTGCAGCCACTTCTTGCAGCACTGTTTACGCTTTCTTTTATTCTCTGTAAATGGCAAAAATTGAACCGAGGACGCCAAAATCGTCGGTTTAAACTATACATTGAAAATGTCAGTTCCAACTGTGGACTGAGATGTGCACATATGAGCAGTTTAATCCTTCAGTTGGTTACACTGGATTCGAGCAGGTCGGTGATTTGGCCGTCCTCGGTTTAATTTCTGCCATTTTACCAAGAATAAAAAAAAAGAAGAGGCATCAACAGTGATGCAAAAAGTGGCCTGCATCAACGGAATTTTCTTCACACATGAACTTTTTAAGAGAGTTGGGGAAGATCCATTGGATTTTTTCAATTTCTGCTTCGTGACTCATTCAGTGTACAAAAATTACTGATTACGTTGATTGCTCTTCGATTATGAAAAATGACAGTAATGAGAACATCAATATCTCAATTAAAAAATTAACTGCTACCCTGAGATGTTTTTAATGCCGTTATAGGAAAGTAAAACGTGGACATTGTGATACGCTTTCTTTCTAGACATACACTGAACTGAGAAATGCACAGTCGAAACCCCACATACTGTCATTGCAGGTAGTTCTTTCAGTTTTAACATATGAAGAATTCCATTTTCTCTCAGTTAAACTGAACATTTAGAAAAATTGAGTTGAACTGAGGCTTAGATACCTACTCACGTACAGTTTGATTGACAATTTTAACTGTACCGGATGTCCTAAATTCGTTGTCTTTGTGAGGGGATCTCGGATGAGCTCGAACAAAATGAGTGGGATATTTTCTGGCTTGATATTTGAGAGAATTTCATTGGTTAAAACCGCAACCTTCTAGTCAAACCGTTTTCGAGCTTTTAGAGAAAATTGGAAAATGGCGTCAAATGAAAGTTCTCATAACTTATTTATTACTAAAGTTATAAACATGAAACTGAAATATTATACTTTTTCCATTAGAATTCATCGAAGTTATTAATTCTTCTTTATTACATTTTGTTCAAGCTCATCGGGTTTCTGAGATACTCCCAGTAGACATGAATTTAGGGACACCCGGTACGTGAGTAGACGGCCTTAGTTTATCCTCTTCATTTCAAGCTAACACTGGGCAGTCTGCTTCATATAGAGATAATAATTAATTCACTCCCTCCACCTAATTCTGTCTCAACAGATGACATCAATACTCAGTGTCCCCTTGTTAATGTCAATAACACTGGTGGTTATGAAATATTTACTCACCTAGGGCTGTCACTGGCAGACCCGTTAAATCGTCAGAACTGTATCTGAAAGGTAAACAAACCGGGCCAACGTAAAGACTGAATTCTATAGAATATGTTGTTTTACTAATGCTATGTCGTTGTCCTGTGTTGAGGGTTGAACTCAGGGTGAATCATGAATCCTTGCAGGAGATAAATTTTAGCGTACGGTGTTCGGCACCTGAAAAAGATTTGGAAAAATTAATAATCTTCTTAAGTAGTAATTTCAGTACAGAATTATTTGAATTC